>CM076580.1:945192045-945687921 GCA_034641835.2 Pinus albicaulis | reverse complement strand
AGAAAATGTTTCTTCAAAATCAATTCCTTCAACTTGTCCATATCCTTTGCAGACTAATCTTACCTTATTCATGGTAACATGTCCATCCTCATTCAATTTTTCTCTCAAGACCCATTTAGTTCCAACAAAATTTTTATCATTTGGTTGTGGAACCAATTCCCAAGTATTGTTCTTCTCAATTTGATCCAGTTCTTTATTCATAGTTGCTACCATTGTTCATCTTGACTAGCTTCCTCAAAATTGCTAGGCTCAAAAGTTGCTAAAAAATCAAGGTGGGCTTCTTGTGATGAACGGAGTTTCCAACTTCTTCTAGTTCCAATTCTTTCATTTATGTTGTTGATAATTTTATTTTATGGATGATTCTTTTGACACCATTCTTTGAAATATTTTGGATAATTTTCTTTTACATCCTACAGATCATTTATTATTTCCTCTTGGTTGACAATTGTTTCCTTATTTGATTGGCCTTGTTATGGATCTTCTTCTTCATCCGTCACAGATTATCCCTTAGATCCCTCATATTTTCTTGAAGGGAAAATCTAATCATCATCCTTTGTAACACAATATTCATCCAAAGTAAAATTTATGATTTCCACTATTTGTTTTTGCCTCAGATTTTAGCATCTATAATCCTTCATTTTACATGAATAACCAACTAAAATACCATCATCAACACAGGAATCAAACTTGCCCAATTTTTTATCTTCTCTTTTGATGTAGCATTTGATTCCAAATATTTTGAATTATTTGATGTTAGTCGGTCTTCCTTTCCATAATTCGTATGGATTCACGTTACAATTGTTCCTTAGCAAAACTCTATTTATAATGAATACAATTTTATCGATTGCTTGAACCCAAAATTTATCATCTAATTTTGAGTCATTTAACATTGTTTTGGCCATTTCCTATATGGTTCTATTTTTCTTTCAATAAATCCATTTTGTTGCGGAATTTTGGTTGTTGATAATTTCATTTTTATTCCATTTTCATCACAATACTGTTAAAATACCTTGGAAGTGAATTCTCCGCCATTATCTGATCTCAGAAATTTGATCTTCAAATCAGTTTCGTTTTTTACCAATTCCTTGCAGATTCTAAAAAATATGAATGCCTCTGTATTTTTCTTTGAGAAGCTGACGGTTTTCATTCTAGTGTAACCATCTATCATTAGCATAAAATATAATTCTCCATCTAAACCTTTTGTCCTCATAGGACCACATAGATAAATATGTACTAATTCCAATGGACATGATGCAAAGTGTTCTTTTGTCTTGAACTTAACTTTTGTTTTATTGTCGTTCTGACAAGATTCACATATCCTATTGCTGGGTTTTGAAAATTTAGGAATTTCTCTTAATGCTTCCTTCTTGTTGATCCTAACCAAATTGTCAAAATTTATATGTACCATTCGTTTGTGCCATAACAAACTTTTGTCTTCTTTCACCAAAAAGCACCCTTTAGGTGTTTCATCCAAAATAAAGATGTGATTTGGAGCTTTGCTTGTTGTAGCCACAATTTTACCAAGCTTTCCTTTCCTGATTTCACGTTTCTTAGAGTTAAATAACATCGTCTTTCCTTGATCGCACATTTTTCCAACACTAAGCAGATTTTGATTCATATTTTCAACCAACAACACATATTTCGCTAATGCATTCTTGCTTCCAAGTGTGACTGTACCTACTCCTATGAAATTCGAAGACCCGTCATTTCCAAAAGACATTGTTCCATCCTTATTTTCCTTCAAGGATATGAACTTATTCCTATCTCTAGTCATATGAGTTCAGAAACCACTATCAACATACCAAATGTTTATATTTATTTGAGCCTTGAGAGCGATAGCACATTTTTCAGTCTTCTTTTTCCATATTTGTTCATTCTGATTTTGCGAGAATTCCTATGAGGAACTTCCAAGTCTGCAATATTTATCCAGGTGTCCAAAATTGTTACATTTGTAACATTTGACATCATCTCTCAAATGATAAAATCTGTTAATATTTTTTTGAGTTCCAGAATATCCATTTCTGAAAGATCTCTCGAAACTGTATTTATTCCAAACATACATGCCACATTCTATAGCTCTATGTCCAAACCTTCCACATGAATAATAATGACCACAAAAGATAGGTTGATACCTGGGAGGAAATATTCTTCGAGGAATTGTCTTCCATGGTTCTTCTTGCGAGTCGTGATCTCTTGAGTTGGCTGGAACGTCTACGTGTTTGTTAAATTTTTCATATCCATCTTATTTTGTTGTCATAGAATGACTTGGCTCCTTTTCAGATTTTTCTTTGTAACAAGGACCAGTCTTGTTACTATTTGATCATTGATTGTTGATGATTTCTTCCAATGCCTTGGAGATGTTGGTGTAGTTTTGAATGTTTTTTCCATCTTTTACTTGCTTTCGAAGAGAAATTATTTCAGCTTCTAATGCTTCTCTTTCCTTGTTTCTTTCCTTTAATTCTTCCTTGAGCAATTCTTCAACTCATTTGTATTCTTCAACCTTTATTTTAAGATTTAGGACATGTTCCCTTTCTATATTTAATTCGTCTTCAAGAGTTTTGACATGCTTCTTCTCAACCTTGAGCTCTTTGATAACCCTAATCACTTCGTTTTGAAATTCAACCTCATTCATCTCTTCTTCTTCGTCTCCTTCTTCGTCAAATGCTTCTTGTTGATTATGCTTGGCCATAAACAACACTCTTCTGTTAATTTCTTCTTTGTTATCATTGTCTTCATCAGATGAGGAGCTATCTAATTTGGAGAAGAAACTCTTCTTAAACCGTTTCTTCTTGCCTTGCTTGTTGAACTTCCTCATACCTTTCTTTCCTTTCGTAACAACCTCATTTTTGTGAGGACTCTTGGCTGCAAAATTCCCAACCTTGCCACAATCAAAACATATCAATGGAAGTTTGCCTTTGAATTTCCCCATCTTTCTCTCATTTTCCGCATGAATTAGGAAAATTATTTATCTAAAATTTCTTCTTCATCTTCTTCCTTTTCTTCTTCCTTACAACTACAAGTTTTCGCTTTCGGAGTATGCTTTTCCTTACTAGTTTTCTTGGATGTGGCGAATGTTGTTTCTAGGTGAGATGTGTCGTAGTTTTCTTCAATCCTCATTTCATATGCCGTAAGCACTCCATGCAATTCATCTTTGCTGAGATTGGCTAGATTCGAACTATATTCCAAGACAGATACCTTTGGGCTGAATCTTGCCGGCAAGGTTATAAGGATATTTCGGACAACAATTTTCGTGTCGACGGGTTCTCCCAAACCTTCCATTGCATTTTTTATTTCATCAACACGCTATAAGTATGCATCAATATTTTCATCTTCCTTCATTTTGAGTTGCTCAAATTTTTTCGTGTAAATTGAAGCTTTGCTTCTTTCACATTTGAGTCACCTGCATATATATTCTCAAGTTTACCCCATACTTCTTTAGCAGTTTTGCAACACGGTACCTTAAGATAGATAGATTAGATAAGCCCAGAAATAATGATATTTTTAGCCCTTGCATCATATACCATATTTTTCTTTCCTTGTTCATCCTAGGTCGTTGTAAAGCCTTTTTCAACAATTTCCCATACTTCGTATCCTTGCGCCATGAAATGATCCTGCATTCTTCCACTCCAAAGTGCATAGTTATTTCCATTGAACATAGGAACTCTATTCTTAGTATACTCCATGACCTCCTTCCGGTTTTTAGACTAATATTAAAGGAACCAAGCTCTGAAACCAATTGTTGGAAATACTGAGAGGGGGGTGAATCAGTATTTCTTATCAGTTAGAAATTTTTAAATATTTTCATAGCATTAGTTAATCTTCAATATTTATTGATGTTTATCCAATAACAACAATAAACAATAGGCACACAAATTTTAGGTGGAAACCCCCCTCTGGGTCAAAAAAGCACCGAACACTTTTCTAATAAATTCTTTAATATTCAGCCCAAACTGAAATGAAAGGTAAAACTTCCTAGAATTCTAGAAAATAATTCTTCTCCATCTCCCACTGGAAGGACGCCCCAACGCCCTGGTTTCTTCAGTATTCAATTGAATGGATGCCCCGACATCCTAGATCAACCTACCACCCTGAAGTGTTCACACGCTCCAACCTGTAGGTGACTTCATGCACCAACCTATCACCTCTCTGCCGCCCTATAATGATCAGAAATAATACAAGAGTGTGGAATCGCGTACCAGGGACAATGATCCATGATAAAATATGATTCACAATTATTTTTTTGAACTAGACCAATCACCCAACCATAAAATTATTCAACAATGACACTTATACCTCCCAACAATGCCTCTCTAGCTCTAGGAATATTGAATATTTTGCAATAATGACTCTTTTACAATTTTACAATTATGATTTTTACAATACTTACTTTTGACATGACCCGATACTTGACTTGACACTTCTTCTTTGAATACTAGCAGTTGCTGAGGTATTTTTGTGCTTGCTTCAAGTAATGGTACTTTGGCGTTGCATTGTCCTTCTAATATGTGTCTGAGTTGTCTTATTGTGTCCTCCTTCCTACACATGCAAGACCCAAACCAATATACAAACAAAATAATAACATTTTCTTGCAAACCATATGTCAGAGAAATATTCAAAATTCAAATGTAAATATGTTCAACATTTATGAAAAAAACCCAATCAAACATTCATACAAAATACTTACATTTTCCTGCAAAAACACATGTCAGAGATGATATTCAAATCAAAATTCAAACATTAATCATACATACCTTTTTGTAGTAGACTTACCCTTGATTTTTGATGTGTTGTCCTTACTACAGTGATCCTTGAATGCATATTTTTCTTGCATTTTAGAAGCTCGATATTGAATTTGTTGTATCTGTGTAATTTCATATCTCCAAGGTCTAAAATTTTGTCCTATGGTATCCCTATGAGTCCTCTTTCCAACCCCATAGGTCTGATCAACATTGGATTCTTCAAGAAATAGTTATGTCCAATTTCCTTCGATGACCTGATTATAGACTAGTTCAGTAGAGCGAACTTGTAAGAAGTTCCGCGTGACATTGTTTCAAACTTTGGTCCTAAAAATGGTACACAAAAAACTACATCCTATCCTCTCTCTACCACTTTTTAAGAAATTTGAATCCAAGTCTCAGAGAGAAAGTTATGATATTTTCCCAAGGTCACCTGTTTGACATGAAATTCGGAAGCCTGCAAAATCCCTAACTTCCTCAGATCATATATATAAAAATATAGTGAACCAATATCTAAAATTCGGACACATGCTTCATCAATATTCCAAATGGGTGTTTAGTTTGATAATCTAAATCCTCATAGAAAAAAAATATCGCAAAAATTCTATGATGACCCGTTTTGTTATTTGTAGCAAAAACCTTACATGAGGAGGATATGAGGGTCACAATTTATATAAATTCTTAGGTTGAGAGGGTATTCAACAAGTGAACGTTGGAGGGATTTTAGGAGCTTAAAAAATTATTAATTATTGAAAATTTGATGACCACAACCAATGATTAGTGTCATGCCACAACCCAATGGGGTTTTAGCCCACTAATTGGGGTTACTAACTTAAAACATGAATATCTCTCAACCCGTGAATAATTACGTGGCATGCCACATATCAATGGAAACATATCGACAAGTAGAAACCATCCAAAATATCCTTGACTTGGAATAGAGTAAGTTGTCAAGACAAAACTCCTATAAATTATCAGTGTAGCCCCTCGTGTTGCTTGGGTTGACATCAATGACAACCATTGATCAACACGTGGAAAGAGTAACAACAATGCCCACCACTAGCCCTCCTGTCATGCATAGCACACCATCACCATCACTATCAACACAACCAATGGAGGTTGGCTCTTCCAACATGCAAAATCAGATTTCAAAGGTTCCTAGGGTTTTTGAGTTTACTCATAGCTATGATAAGGGAAAGATGCAACTATTTGTCTACAAATCTATCAAAAGTGTACTTACACTTGACATTATTGTTGAAGAAAGTGAAATAGAGGAGCAACCTCTCATGCATCAAGATGAAACACCTTTACACCAACATAGTGAACGAATGCCATTGGAGGTTGAGGTAGAAGAGAAGGTTGTGATCAAATCAGCTGAGGAAATAATTAGGGATAAGGATGAGGAAATAACAGAATTGAGGAAGATTTTATCCATTACTAATTCTCAAATCATTTTCCTACAGCAAGAGAATTTTCAATTGAAGGTGAAACAACTGTTACAAAGAAAACCTAATCCAGACATAGAGGCAGATAAAGATAAAGGTAAGCAGATCATATATGTTGATCAAATTTAGGAAATGGAGACTGAAACACAACCAAGAAGGGAAAATGCAAGGCCTCAAAAGGGCACTAGAGTTAGAAAGATAGTCAGTTCATCCACCTGAAGAGTTGACTTTTGATGAGATAATAGCTATGGAGATCAATAAAGATAGCGAAATTTGGTTGGAAAGGGTAAATTAAAATTTGGAGAATCTATTTAAGAGAGCTAATAGGTACAATAACCTCCAAATACACATGGAAAATCATTATCGCACTAGGAACACAATTTCAAAAATAAGGCTAAAAAAACTAAAGAAAAGGCTAAAAGAAACTCAAATGAAGCTTAAAGATAAGGATAACTTAGATTTATTAGTTGAAGCTTCCTTGTTTGTTTATCCCATCACTCACAGGTGCTAAAAAACCAATTTTTAAAAGATTTGAATAATTTTGGTATTTTTTTGTGATTTTTGCACAAATCTAGAAATTTCCTCCTCATGGAAGCATATCAAACTTTTGCTACGCTTATTATAGGGGCATCCAAATAATGATTTATTTTTATGGTTGGATTCATTTTGATGAATACATCACAGATCAAGAACCCTCTTTGCATGAAAATATTTAATTTTGTAGAAAAGGCCAAAAAAACACTAATTTTCAATGCTTTTGCCACTTTTTTAGAAGCCTTGCTATGCTTCTGGAGTAACCTTGGGAGAATGAATTTTTGGATGCCTTCCCATGGGTCATTTTGAAAAATTAAGATGTTCTAGAAACTATACACACAGGGATAGTTGATCATTCTTTCATAATTGAATTTTGACTCCTAAAAGTTCCTCAAAAATGGCTGAAAACTTCTACTACACTTCTATAAAATTCTGTTACACTTCTGTCAAAAATGTTACACATCTGCATTGGATTCCTTAGGACACTTGTCAAGCTCAGAAAATGTCAGAAATTCAAGTTTCTTATGTCCTATGAGTTGGCATTAGAGTAATTGAGTTTTTTTTTCCTCTTGTCATGAGGGAACATATAATTTAATGTAAGGGACACACACTCCTAGTTCATAGTTGAATTTTAGGGAATGGTTTCTAACCTCCCTAGAATCTAGGAAATGACTCATATCATGTTTGTATGATGCATTTTGGATGGGATTTCGACCTGATGAGGTGTGATGGTTCATATTTTCTATAAGTAGACTCTTTGTAGTATTTTTTTGGGTTGGATAGTCTTATTTTGCAGTCGAGCTATTGTAACAACATTTTGGAATGAAATCAAAGATAATCTTGCAAAACTTGTGTTGAGAATATCGTGGTATGCATTGGAGAATTTTTTCTTCCTCTGTATGTTTATATATTCATTTTAAATAATATATTTTCCTCTTTTAGATACATCTTTCCATGTGTTTATCTTGTAAGTTTATAAGTAGAAATCATGTTTATTCATGCTCTGTTTTAGACAAGGTTTACATGATATGTCTATTTACTTCTAAATGAATGAATTCACCTCAGTGCTCATTCAGACTCTCTATCACTTCATCTTATACTCAATGAAAAATTAAGCATGTTGTCAAACTATGTATCCAGCCTCACACATTCTCAGAAAATTGATCTTTGACTTCAGACCTACAAACCCTAGACCTAGCGTCCTCACTGACTTTCCTATCCAACACTTAAAACATTAAAAAAATAAATAAATAAATAAATAAAATAAAATAAAAAATCATATTTACTGAGCTTAGATACCTAGCCTAAGATCAATAGATATTCAGTCAATCCATTGAATGCAAAGTGACAACTCGAGAGCCATCTCTGGTCCTGGTAGGGCTAGCTACCTGTCCTAATACCTAGTCTGTGGTTACCTTCCTTCAATCCCACTTTTAGCCTTTGGAATTTTGGGGGAGTGATAAAATTCTTGGCACCATTGCCGGGAAGAGATTGCAAAACTTTCCCTGGGAATATTTCTTTAGTCCTATGAAGGTTAGAATTATAGGTGACAAGCTAAATTTGAGCAAAACTCCAAAATTGCTATCTAAGTTGGCTCCTAAAAGACATAATAGGTCAAATCTAGACCCAAATCCCTCACCAATTGTGAATGACCCTGAGATTCTTTTAAGAAAGAATAAAGCCAACTCTTGGAAAGTTGGAAGGGCTATTCCTCCACTTGTCATATCAAATTCCTTGCCTACGAGAGTTGGTTCAAAATATTTGTTCTATAATTCATAATTTGAAATATATTTATTTAGGTCTAAGTCTAAAACCTTTATTTCATAAATTATCTTTGATCCTTTTGGTTTTGAGACCTTTGCACCATTTTCTGAGTATTTTTATTCTGAAGTTGATAGTGAAGTCTGGTCTAATTTCTACAAACTTAAAGGCTTGGTGGATAAGTTTCAAGAAACTTCAGAAAGAGCTTATTTCCAATATCATCAGTAGGATTTTTCTTAGCCACCTGTCATTACACATTATCATACTACTACATCATCATCCCTTCCTTTCATTCCATCATTAGCTCTGTAAGTTTTCACTCCATCGGCACCTCCACCACCTCCATTAGTCATGGCCATATTTTCTCTGTTAATCCTAACTCAAAAACTCACTGCACTACCTCATAACTATGGTCATACATTCCCCCTTTTCTATGGAACATTGGAGGTTACTTCTTATCAACACATTGCCAAAGTGATTGATTTAATAGATCTTGAAGAGATTGACAATGACGATGCCAAGATGCACATAATTGCACAAAGTTTCTCATGAGAAGTTAAGTAATGGTTCCACTCTCTCACAACTAGCTCAATAGGTACTTCACAGCAGGTGATTGTATTTTTTTATGGTGAAATGGGAAGAGAAGAATAATCCATTGCATATTCTTGCTGAGTATAACGCCTTGAAAAGGAATCCCAATGCGTCTGTCCAATACTTTACAACTAGATTCAACAAAATATATGATTCAGATCCTGATAATATTAAGCTTCCTCCAGGACTTGCTTTACTTCATTACCCTGATTATTTCGATCCTGACATGTCCTATCAGCTAAGGGAAATAAACCCATAAAATCTTGAATAAATGCAGAGAAACACAGTGAGCGTGAAAGCTAATTTGATCATCAAAAATTCTAAAATCAAGATGGAGAAAAGAGTCACTATTAAAGAGGAAACATCTACTTCATCAGAGGGAAAATTATACACCTTGATCAAGACCATGGAGAATATGATGGATAAAATTTCCATCACTGATACACAAGTTGAACCCTCCATTAGAAATCCTAATTTCAGGGGTCAAAATCAGTAGCCTCGATACATGATCAAGAAAAGGGAATAGAGGGGTCATAATCCACAAAGTAAACAACAAATTCACACTCCATTTCAACAAAACTACACTGAAGTCCCTGATGAAAAATATGAAGAAGAAATTTCTTGCGAGAATCATTTAGTTTAGGAAAATAAACAACTTATTTTCCTTACTAAAGAAGATCAATTTTCTGCAGAAATTTGTGCACTGAATGATCAATAATATGTCTTGTCAAATGATGGCATGCTATCAGTGTGGATGAAATATTATCAGAGAGGATATCATAATGCCCTTTCTCAAGTACATATACAGTATGGTTTGAGGAGTAGGAATGTTCCTATAACCTCCAATCAGAAAAAACAGAACGCTCAAGTAGATGCTCATCATAAAGAAACTGTTGCTCCAAGTCAAAGTAAATACAAAGGACATGATGTTCCTAATCATACTAAAGGCAATGCAGATTCCTCTAGTAGTCAGAGAAATGATAAAGAAGTCCAAGATGGAGGACAAAAGAAAGAGACTTCACAAAAAGACCAGCCTGAAAATAAATATGCACCATTGAAAGTGGTAGAAAAAAATTATGCTCTTTTTAGTCTTGAAAATGAAATTTCCAATTTGAAATTCTCCATTCCTCTAGCTAAAACAGTCAAGAATGATCAGTACAAAGTTTAAGTAGCTAAGTTTCTTAGAGTGGATCAAATTTCCGACATGGTTAATCTAAATGATGATCACCCGGAGCTTCTATTTTGTCCTGTGGTGATCTAGAAGATAGTGAGGTCCCTCCATTTTATCTAAGCCTTAAAATCCATGATTTTATCCTCCATAACACCATGCTTGATTCCAGAGCCTCTCACAACCTTATTCCCAAAGCCATTATGGATATATTAGGCTTGGATATCATAAGACTTTATCATGATCTTTATTCATTTCATTCAGGGAGAGTGAAATGTCTTGGCCTCATTAAGGACCTCGTGGTGTCTTTAGAGAAAATCCCTCCCAAGAATGTCCTCATGGATTTCGTTGTGGCTGAAATCCCTCCCATATATGGAATTTTTCTCTCTCGGTCACGGGGAGCGAAGCTTAGAGGTACCTTACAACTTGAATTTTCATATGCTACCATTCCCATATCTGGGAAACTCAAGAAACTATACCGAGAAAGTAAAATGAAGTACATGAATAGTAGCTGAGAAAAGCCTAATAATAATCCCATACATGTTGTCCACACAGATTTAGAGTCATTTATCTTATTCAATGATGAATGTTCAACATCTTCTGAAGTTTTGATTAAAGAGAAAGCACAAAATTCTGAGTTTTCAAATTCTGTTTTAGAAATGGAAAATTTAAAAATTCATGAAAAGATGCCAAGTGGTTTGGAACGAAGTGCATTATCCAAAAAAAGACATGAAACAATGAAAGAAACATAAATATTTGGTACAACATAACTCTCTCAAGCAGAAAGTAAAGTTCAGTCATCCGATTTGCAGCTTCCTGATGAATAAAGTAGTTTGTGGACCATGGACCTTGATGGAGCTTTGGGTAAAGAAGGGGTTGGAATTGGATTTTGGATTCATAGCCCTATAAATCAATCACTAAAAATTCCTCCCAATGTTTGAATGTCCTCTTATAAGTTGGCTTTCGATTGTTCAAACAATGAAGCTGAGTATGAGGCTTTGATATCCGGTCTGAAAATTCTCAAGAAGTTAGGTGCCAAGAATATTTATATGTATGGCGACTCTGAGCTAGTAATAAAACAAGTCAAAGGGGAATACCAGGCCAAGTATCCAAGGATGTGAGTTTACCGAAATGTAGTGTTAGATATCCTCAAGACCTTCACCGAGTATATTTTGTCATTGATCCCAAGGTACAACAATGTTATAGTTGATTCTCTTGTTACTTTAGCCAGCATGTTTAAAATTTCATTGTATCCTAATAAGAAGTATGAGATAAATTCCAAACACTGCCCTGCTATTTCAAATAATGTTTATTATTGGCAGGTCTTTGAAGATGATAAATAGATCAGCAACATCTTTCATACAAAAGAGGAATTTGTGAATTCACAAATGGATAACCAGTGCTATGAAGATGACCAAGAATTCCATGTAGCAGAGATGCAAGTTCTTCAGCTAGAAGACAACTCCATTCCAATAGGTTTAGTACCTCTCGAGGAGCTTTTCGATCAAGCCGATGTTGCACGCAAACCAACCATTCGACCAATAGAAGTGGGAAAGGAAGATCTCAATCTTGGCACTCTGAAAAAGCCAAAGATGATCAAAATTTAAAAATCTTTGTGTGCATAAATGAAAGGTAAATAAACAGAGCTTATGTATCAATTTGCTGATGTATTTTCTTGGTAATATTCTGATTTGAAAGTGTATTATAAGATTATAATTCAACATACAATTCCCTTAAAGTCGGATCAGAAACCTTTCCGCTGGAAGTTAAGGAGAATGAACCCCAAGTTGCTTCCCTCCATTCAAAAGGAGTTAAATATATTATTTATTGTTGGTATTATAGTTCCACTTCGCTTTTCAAATTGGATGTCTAATATAGTGCCAGTAATAAAGGACACATGAGAAATCTGTTTGTGTATAGATTTTAGAAATCTGAATAAAGTGCACTGAAAGATAATTACCCACTACCAAATATGGACCATATTCTGCAAAGGGTAGTTGGATCTTCTAGACTTTCATTGCTTGAATAATCTGAGTATAATTAGATTTTATTCCATCCAGATGATCAGGCCCGAGAAAACCTTTACAACACCATCGGGCACCTTCATATATGCCAAAATGCCTTTCGGATTGATGAATGCAGGGGAAAATTTTCAACGAGAAATAGATATTTCTTTCGCCAATGAAAAGGATGTGTTTTTGGTCATATATATTGATGACATCACTGTTTTTTCCAAGACATATGAGAAGTACTTACAACACTTGAAAAAAAAAATCAAAGATGTAGAAAGTTTGGCATATCGCTGAACCTAAAGAAGTGCCTTCTCACTATGGAGGAAGGTAAATTGTTGGGCCATATCATATTAAAAGATTGAGTTAGGATAAATCCTTCAAGGATTGAATAAATTTAGGCCTTAGACTATCCCAGGAGCAAAAAGGAAATTCAGTCGTTCAATGGCAAAATCAATTTTTTGAGAAGGTTTCACCATAATCTTGTTGAATACTTAAGGAAAATTACTGACATGCTGAAGAAAGATAGTGAAGTAAACTGGTATAAAGAGGTGAAGAAGTCATTCAATCAAGTTAAATTGGATTTATCTCATGCTCCTATTCTTATTAGTCCAGATTACACAGTTGATTTTATTATTTTTTCGTTTTCTTCATAGCACACTCTAGTTATTGTCCTTATGCAAAATAAATATCAGAACACGGAGCAGCCCATCTCCTTCTTCAGTAGAAACATAAGAGATGAAGCCTTGAATTACAACATCATTGAGAAACAGGCCTTGGTGTTAGTCAAAGCATTGAAGGAATTCAGGGTCTATATTCTCCACTCTCATGTCATTGTGTATGTCCCAAACACTGTTGTCAAAGTTGTGCTTACGTAGAATTATCCTGAAGGGGGGCAAGGTAAATGGATTTCTGCTATGTTGGAGTATGACTTGGACATAATTACTACAAATTTGATCAAAGGAAAAGGCCTGGAAAAGTTTATGGCGGATTCAAATCTACATGCTTTGTAAATTAATTTTATTGCTGCATTATCTGAGGACCAATAGACTGAAACATTACCTGAGGTATCTAAAAAAAATTATTCATCACCTTGGTATGCTGATATAGTTCACGTTTTGCAACACTTGAATCCTCCTCCTAGCTTGCCAAGTAATAAGGCTAGATATTTTAATTTGAGAGCTCTTAAGTATTGCATCCTTAATAGTGTTGTTTATTAGAAAGATCTGGGCAGAGTGTTGTTGAATTGTTTAGTTGAAGGAGAAGTTGAAAAAGTGATGACTGACTTTCATAAAGGTGACTGTGGTGGTCATATTTATTGGAAGACTACAGCTAAAAATATCTTGAGGGTAGGTTTCTATTGGCTAAGTTTATTCTCCGATTTCTATAAAATGGTCATGAGTTGTCATGAATGTCAAATCTTTCAGGGAAAGAGAAAGCTCTTTCCTTTTCCCTTAAAACCAATTGAAGTGCAAGCACCATTCCATCAATGGGGACTTGAATTCATTGGTGAGATCCATCCTCCATCATTAGCCCAACATAAATGGATACTCACTACCACATATTACTTCACTAAATGGATTGAAGCCATCCCCACAAGGCAAGCTACTGACACTGTCATTATTCAGTTTTTAGAGAACAATATTCTCTCTCGTTTTAGATGTCCATAAAAAATCATTACTGACAATGCAAGCACCTTTAAGTCCAAGAAAATGATTGAATTTTGTGATAAGTATCACATTAGGCTTGGTCTTTCTACAACATACTATCCTCAAGGCAACGGGCTGGATGAATCATCAAATAAATATTTATTGAACATAATCAAGAAGATGTTGCAGGAAAGCAAGAGAAATTGGCA
Source organism: Pinus albicaulis (assembly GCA_034641835.2). Lineage (NCBI taxonomy): Eukaryota > Viridiplantae > Streptophyta > Pinopsida > Pinales > Pinaceae > Pinus > Pinus albicaulis. The sequence continues at coordinate 945,673,819 of CM076580.1, read as the reverse complement.
CAAAAAGCTCACCAATGCTCAATGATCTATGGGTGGATAGAGTTAGCACAAAGATATAAATCAACATGTCATCTTTCCAGCTCATGTACGATGTTGACATGATGTTCCCTACATCTTTAGCTGTACCAGTGATGAAAATTCTACAAGAGATCGTTATTGAACCAAATGATATCCAACGAAGAATGAGTCAAATGATTCATCTACTACAGGCAAGAGATGAAGTTTTCAGTCACACTTCAAAGCTTCATGATAAAATAAAAATGATTTATGATAAGAAGACAAAAGTTGATGATTTTAATCTTGGAGATGTTGTTATTCGCTGGGATGCCCGGAATGAAGACAAAGGTAAGCACATAAAGTTTGATAATCTATGGAAAGATCCTTACAAGGTCACTTCATTCAGAGGTAATAAAGCATTTTTATTAGAGGATTTTGAAGGGAAAGAAGTTATGGGAGGACCAATCAATGGTAGGTTCCTCAAATATTACCTTACTTGATCATTGAAGATGAAGTCCACTTTCATTGTACATATCATTTCAATTTGTTTTCCCAGAATAAGGAAGTTGTTACAGAAGTTTGAAGCCCGAGGAGAAGGCCATGAGACTTCTACATTCATCTCATGTTTTCTTTTAAAAGGTTCACAATTTTTCAATCAGTTGTCAATTCAGAGTCAAGTCGCTTTTTTTTAGTCAAAGTCATTTCCAGATTTATTTCATCATTTTAAGTTTGTCAAAGTTTTTTCAATTTCTAGTTTTGACTCCATTTCCCTATGGTAAGGATACCCGACCTACGATGTTCTTGACACCTCCTAAACGAGCTTCCATCCCCATCTAGAGCCATTGTTAGTGCCAATATGTCAGTGATCAAATATACTCTTTCAGTTGTTTTCCTAGTAGTCATAGGTCAAAATTTTTGGTCTTTTCAAACAAGTTTTCAAAATAAATTTTGGTCACTGAAGGATTCTAGATCAGAACTTCTGCTCCACTCTTCTCATCCATGACCATAATCACTTTAAAGGTCATCACTTTCATTATCATTTAGAAGACTTAGGTCATTCACTCCATCTCATATAGTTCTGTTGTCTAGGTGTCATTGTTTTGCCTTTGAAAAAGTCTATTTCATCATCAAACAAGGCAAACAATCCTTCATTTCACTCATAAGTATTTTAAAGGGGAGCTAGCATACTTGGGAGGAAAAATTAAGACAAGGTGTATTATTTAAAAATGTGTTTTAATGTCAAAATATTTCAAAAGGAAAAATTGTCTTATTGTTTTCACTACAAGACAAAAAAGTAATTTCAAAGCTTATAAAGGACAAAAGAGTCTTATCCAAACTCATTATTCTCTTTTTTGATATGGTATAGCTCCTCTCTTACCTCCATTTCACTCCTTAGTGGTCAAGGGTTCGAAACAAAGGCAAAAAATACTCCAAGGAACACAACGTTACGTTTCTGAATCCCTTTGTTACTCTTCTGGAGCATTGTGTTACTCTTTTGTTTCCCTTGTTACGCTTCTAGAGGAGGTTGCTACGCTTCTGTAAGTATTTTTTATTCTTTCGCTGGCCAGTGTTACGCTTCCGTAACTCGTTGTTACGATTCTGGAACAGTTGCTACACTTCTGGAAGCAGTTGTTACGCTTTTGCTACATGGTGTTACGCTTCTGGAAAGATTTCAGAATTAGGTTTTTTTGGCTCCCAAGCCATTCAAACAAGCTCAAATCTTGTTGGCATCATTTCTTATAAATCTTACAACAATAAGCCAACTTCTTATACCCCCTTGTGGTTAAATTATTAAGCTTACTATTGATTTTCATACTCACTCCATACTCCATTATATTTCCACTTCTTCATATCATTGAAAGATTCTAGTGAAACAAACACTAACCCTCTCATCAAACACTATCCTACACTTCCCACATACATCATACCATCATCCCACACCATCCATACCCTTCCTAAGAGCCATTTTCATCAAACCCTAATTTCTAGTTAGTTTTCACAGTGTTAAACTGGAAAATTCCTGTGTTTCCCTCATTTTACCACCTTCATCACATCCATTTCACTTGATTTCACTTATATCATGGAGCCAACATGAAAGCTTATATCCTTTTTTTTTTTTAGATTTTTCCTTGGCTTTAAAACACCTCATCTCACCCTCTAAGTCTACCCCATCCCTATACTTTGTTTTTCCCAAATTACACTACACATGCCCATTACATCTACAAACTAGGTTTTCATCCTTTCACTAATAGACAATATGGAGAGTGAGAAGAAAAACTTCAAGGGAGGGCACCACATCAGATTATAATGCTTCACCATGCAAGAAATCATTGCTTCACCCTTGGTCAAAATATGTTTTGAGAGGACTGGATGTTTGAAGTTCTATGAGAAGATAATGGAGGAAGGATATCATCTTCAACTTACAAGCTTATTTGTCTCTAATATAAACATGGGAAAGGTCATCATTGTAGGTGTAGAGTTTAATCTATCAACAAATCTGATTTCTTTAGCAACAAGTATTCCTAGTCATGGAGAAAAGTGGTTCAAGGGCATGGATTTAGACCTTCAAGATTACAAACAATTTCTCAAACCTCATGCTAGAGAGGAACTAGAGTACCTCTTCCATTTTAGACACCTCCTTAACAAATATTCTCCTTTTATGATGTTAATAATGAATCATTTCACATATGAAGGAAGATTTTATAGGTAGTATGGGTACCATATCAGGCTGTTGATGCATTTCACCTCTATCAAATCACTTGATTTGCCACATTACTTGTACAGGAGTTTGATCAAAATGAATGAGAAGGTTCAGAGCAAAAAACAAGATCATTACCCAAGTCTTTTTCACCATGGTTTGGTTAAACTCATTTTGTTGCATCACCTTTCATCCATCAACATGACTTGGGAAACCTTCATGGAAAGAGTAACTACAATTCCCACCACTAGCCCTCCTGTCATGCATAGAACACCATCACCATCATTGTCAACACAGCCAATGGAGGATGGCTCTTCCAACATGAAAAATCAAATTTCAAAGGCTCCTAGGGTTGTTGAGTTTACTCATACCCATGAGAAAGGAAATAGGCAACTATTTGCGTCCAAATCTATCAAAAGTGTACTTACACTTGACACTATTGTTGAACAAAGTGAAATAGAGGAGAAGCCTCTCATGCATCAAGATGTACCACCTTTACACCAGCATAGTGAACGAATGCCATTGGAGGTTGAGGTAGTAGAGAAGGTTGTGATCAAATCAACTGAGGAGATCATTAGGGAGAAGGATGAGGAAATAGCAGAGTTGAGGAAGATTTTCTCCATTGCTAATTCTCAAATCACTTTCCTATAGCAAGGGAATTTTCAATTGAAGGTGAAGTAGCAGTTACAAAGAAAACCTAAGCTAGACCTAGAGGTAGATAAAGATAAAGGTAAGAAAATCATATATGTTGATCAAAATTAGGACATGGAGACTGAAACAAAACTAAGAAGGCCAAAGACAAGAGGCCTCAAAAGGGCGTTAGAGCTAGAAAGACATTGAGCACTGAAGAGTTGACCTTTGATGAGATAATAGCTATGGAGATCAATCAAGACAGAGAAATCTGGTTGGAAAGGGTAAGTGAACATTTGGAGAAGCTCTTGAAGAGAGCTAATAGGTACAATAACCTCCAAACACACATGGAAAATCACTATCAAACCAGGAAGACAATTTCACAAATAAGGCTAAAATTGGTGAAGAAAAGGCTAAAAGAAACTCAAATGAAACTTAAAGAGAAGGATATCTTAGATTTTCTGGCTGAAGCTTCCTTGGATGTTTATCCCATCACTCACAAGTTCTAAAAAACCAATTTTGAAAAGTTTCGATTCTTTAATAATTTTGGTATTTTTGTGATTTTTGCACAAATCTGGAAATTTCCTCACAGAAGCGTAGCAAAATTTTGCTATGCTTATTTTAGGGGCATCCAAATGATGATCTCTTTATATTTTTGGAAGAATTTTGATTATAACATCACAGATCAAAATCCCTCTTTGCATGACAGGCTTTAATTTTGCAGAAAATGCCAAAAAACCACTCATTTTCTATGTTTCTGCCACTTTTTTGGAGGGCTTGCTACGCTTCTGGAGTAACCTTGGGAGAATGAAGTTTTGGAGGCCTTTTCATGGGTCATTTTGAAAAATTTGAGATGTTATGGAAAATAGACACAAAAGGATAGTTGAAAGTTCTTTTAGAATTGAATTTGGACTCCTAAAAGTGCCTCAAAAATGGTTGCAAACTTATGCTATGCTTCAATAAAATTATGTTACGCTTCTATCGGAAATGTTACACATCTACATTGGATTCCTTGGGACACTTTTCAAGCTTAGAAAATGTCCGAAATTCTAGGTTTTGTTTTCATATGAGTTGGAATTAGATTAATTGAGTTGGTTTTTTCCTCTTATCATGAGGGAACATGTAATTTAATGTATGAGACACACAGTCCTAATTCATAGCTGAATTTTAGGGAATGGTTCTAACCTCCCTATAATCTAGGAAATGACCCATCTTATGTATTTATGATTCATGTTGGATGGGATTTTGACCTAATGAGCTGTCATGGTTCATATTTTCTATAAGTAGAATCTTTTTACTCTTTATTTGTGTTGGATAGTTTTTTTTGCAGTGGAGTTATTGTAACAACATTTTGGAATGAAATAAGAAAAACCCTAGACCTAGCCTCCTCACTGAATTTCCTATCCAGCACTTAAAACATAAAAAAAATCCTATTTACTAAGCTTACATACCTAGCCTAAGATAAATAGATATTTAGTAAATCCATTGACTGCAAAGTGACAACAAGAGAGCCCTCTCTAGTCCTGGTAGGTCTAGCTACCTGACCTAAATCCTGGTCTGTGGTTACCTTCCTTCAATCCCACTTTTAGCCTTGGGAAGTTGGGGGGATTGATAAAATAAGGCACCCAACACCCTAATGCCTAATTAAGGATACATAGTTTATTTATTCCCTACCTTCAAGTCAAAATTCATATTTTTTTAATCACCTCAAATATCATATATGGCATCAGCTTACAGTCTTATAATAATCTAGAGATTTCTAATCATATAGAATTCATCCATGTCCAAGTTGCATACATAAATTCATTCCTACTTCAATATTTTCCTCTAAAGCCACATCAACATTCATACAATCCAACTTAGAATATATGTGGCACCTCCTTACCCTTGTGCCATTATCATACCATGCCTCTCATCTACCCTGGTGGAATATCCAAGTCGATAGCTATTATATCAACATTCAACCTTATTTCAAATACTCTATCAATTAACTTGCTCTCCACCTAATGCCACTGTGTTCCATCAATTTATGGATCTCAACTTTTCTATCACCTAAGATATTTGTCAGGTTTGGTTAGTATTGGGGTGTAAGATCAATATGTGGGTAAAAACCTCTTGACATCTTGAAACCAACATCTAACCTCCCAACATTTGATGTCCACCTCACCTGCAACCTCAACTACCACTTGGCCACCACCTTCTCATAATTGCATATTATAATCCCAATCACCTTTCCAAATAATTTGGCCATGTCAGTACCACATCATCTCCATGTCTATGCTACATCATGTCCATGTCACAACCATGTCATCATTTTCCACATTAACATTTTCCACGTTAGGTCCCTTATTGGGCTTGGAATTTTGAGGAACCCTAAATTCCCATCTTCATTCTCCTGTCACCCAAAAAATATAATAGCCTTCATTATATTTTGATCAGGTAATGGAAAAATTCCTTTATAGTAATTGAATCAGTTTTAGGTTCCATCAGAATTGAGTTCTTAGCCTGATATAGAAATCCCAATCTCACAGTAACCCAACACCCGACTCTTGATCAACAGACTCCTAATGATGGAAATATTCCCATTGACGAATAGAATTACCGGAACACAATAATATCGGGAGTTCATAGGATTTTAATATCAATTAATGTCTGATTGCCCAATATTACTCTACTCCTTGACATATTTATATCCTTCACTTGATATTTTAACTATACATCTTCATTAATTAATAAACAATGTGAGTTTTGTTAGTTTCATAGCTACATGAAACTGTGCACATCATGTTTCCCATTATAGCCAATTTCCAATCTCCCAATGACTCAACATGTCTCTTGATTGTCATCAAAATTCCCATTAATGGATAGAAGTGTGGGTTTCATCCGCATTGATGGATTTTCTGGACCATTTCTAATACATTCTCTCAATAACTATTAGTTTAAAGGTTGATATTTCTTTGAAGAAGGCCCAATGACACTTTTGTCTAGGCTCATCATGACCATCCTATGTTGTACCATAGACCAAGGGATAGGGAAAAAGATCCCAAACTACAAGTTCCACAACCTTGCATTACTTTGGTATGTATATCAACCAATGATAGATGACAAGGGTTGGAACTTTCTCCATTTTCCAAAAACATGTCGAGATATGTTAGTATGAGAGTGTTTGTGATACTTTCAATTCAACAAAATATTGATAACCTAAGGCCTAATAACGTGATTCTCCAATATTAATGGTTTGATGACCTGATAGCCCCTTTCATACCAAATATTGATATCAGCTCTTGATAATTATGAGACCAAGATGGGCGAAGGAAAGGGTTTCCATCTATTGGGTGTATGTTATATTCTTTCCATGAATATTATTTCTGGTAAAATGAACTATGGTTAAGTTCTAATCTATGGTTAATGGATTTGGGTTTATGAATGCTTCGGCATGTATATATGTGTTGTAACACTAAAAGGAATATAATGAAAAATCAAGTTGGTAGTCCCAATTTGGGATCCAGGGGAAAAATATCTATGTATATCTGTTTTATGTTTTATGCTCTCACTATTGTTTATTTTATGTTTTTAAGAATTCGTTTGCAGATAATTTATGTACGTGGTTAAAACATACACCAGCCTTCAAATTTCAAAAAATAAAAGAGGGTCAATATCCAGACTTCTCTAATATCTTATAGGGATTCCAATCCTATTATATAGGTATGTGATTTACTCTAATCAAGTAGAAAATTTCTCATAGAACCATTGAAGGTTTATAAATATTCAACACCTTCTGAGGCCATCTATAACACTTACCTCAATGAGGAAACTTCTCTAAGAAAGGAAAATTGTAGCTAGTGACTAGTTCCACGATTTATTTCATTTGAAAAGATTCTTCTCACTTCTTCAAAACTACCACTACTCCATACTTCTAATTCTAACACTTACACATAAAGAATCCAATATCCTAACTTATCTCCAAAGGAAAAAAGGTTCTAAATAGATATGGACCTTCAACACTTCTTAGCATGCATTACTTTCATATTACTATAAGGGACAACATTAAAGAGTACCATTGTATACAATATTTATCCTTATAAGAGGCAATAGATATTGACTAGGAATAATGACACATGGATTCAACTCATCATCTCATCGTACTTGGTGATTCATATACAACATGAAACCTATTATTTATACTTATTAAGGGGAAAATCATAATAAATTCCTCGTGGTATCCTTACAAATATGCATAATAATTCAGTCATGAGGATTCATGAAAACTTCGAACTACTCTAGTTATTATAGCCAAGTCTACCATTTTATTTCTTGAATAGGTAGCACCTATTTAACATATGTATAAGGTTATCTTGTTATGAAATGTCCATTTATGAAAGAATAATTAGTTAACCTTCAAGCACCATGAAATCACATTTAGCTCATTGCTCTTGCATATTCAGTAAAACATCACACCAACATCCTCCTTATCATTGCCACATTAAAAAAAAATCCATTTCATTAATAGGGAATAGGTCACACCTATTTGAATCACCTAGATAGACTAGGAACTAAGGAAGGGAGTTCCAATCTCCTCCCAAAAATAGGAATAACTATGCTCCAGATTTATTGTAGCTAGCACCCGTGAGAAAGATCTAATGCCTTAGGGAAACTTCACCCAAGGTTCTACAGGGTTCACATCAAGGTGGAAAGTGTGAATGTCACTCTCCTTGACATATACGGTTTTGGGTTCAACTCTTATCTTATACTTCTTTCTTCTTCTTTACTTCTATATTTATTATTTTTTTATGCTTCTTTGCTTAAATTTCTCTGCTCCATCACACAAAATCTCTCTCCTCATACCTTTGGAATTCACCACTCTTACACCTTTATTCTTATGCTCTTTGCACTTCTATCATTGTCTTGTGCGTGAGTGCTTCTATGTTGCCTTCATTATTTCTCAAGTATCTTTGTTAATGGAAATAGTGGGCACTACAACTTTCTAGAAAAGGGGGCACATAGATCATTCCTCAGGGAAATTTGGTACCAATTTCCCCATTTTGTTATAACTACTAGTAGTTTAAGTAGTTTACCTACCACATCAAGGTTTGTTCTATTAATATATTTAGACACAAAGTTTCTCTAATCCCCCTCACAAATTTCGTTCAATGAAATTTATGTCCTAGGCATTAGGATCCCTATACGTTGCCTTCTTCTTCATCATTATTAAATAAATAATTATATCACATAAATTGAAAATATAGCAAGATATCTAGAATGTTCATTCCATCATTATAAATCTTAATTACATATTACAAAAATGTGGGAAATTAAAAATAAAACTTGCAAAGAATAATAATACTCCATACACATTTCAATAAAATGAAGCTGTAGAAAGGATGAATAAAATATTGATCGAAAAAGAAAGAAACATGCACAATGGTGTTGGATTAGGACATGAATTATAGGTAGAGGCAGTGGGTACTACATGCTAGCTCATAAATTTATCATCCTCATTATCATTGGTTGACAAGACTCTGCACGAGGCCTAGAATGGTTAAAAAACTCTCTTCAACGTCTCATATTTTTTGGTTGTGATGCTTATGTACATGTTCCAATGGTAAATAGTATTAAGTTATTAAAAAATTCACCTTTATTAACTATGAATATGGTATAAAAATTATAAAATTTGGAACCTACAAACTAAGAAGCTTATTTGTAGTTGAGATGTTGTACTTAGAGAGGTTAAAAATATTCCCAAATATGAATTCCTATCAAAGGAAAAAATTCCAAATAAAATATATTTTGTGTTGAATTATGACATATTTGAGTCAATAGAGGAACATGAGCAAACATAAGAACCTCATATTACAATATTGAGGGGATATATTCAAATAAAGCAAGAAAATAGGTACAATCCACCTAATTTTCATTCCAATTTTCCTTTTCCTATTATTGATCCTAGAACTATTAACAAGGTAGCATATTCATAGGATGGTAAACTCTAGAAAAAAACCATGGTTGAAGAAATGATAGCCTATGATAAGAATGAGGCTTGGGATCTAATAGAGTTAGTCGATAGATGAAATCTCATTGGTAGCAAATGTGTGTTTAAGAATAAATTGAATGCAGAAGGTAAATTGGAGAACTATAAAGCTTAGTTAGTAGCAAAGGGATATTCATAGGAGGAGGGAATCGATTTTGGTGAATTATTTTCCCTCATTTTTAAATTAACTTCTATTAAACGTTTTTTCCTAATGTTATTTCCTTTGACCTTGATGTATGGTAGAGGGATGTAAAGACAACATTCTTACACAATGATCTTGAAGAAGAAATATACTTGAAACAACTAGAAGAATTTTCAATGAAGGGAAAGATAGAACTAGTTTCCAATATAAAGAAGTATTTGTATGGATTGAAACAATAGCTAAAGACATGGTATCAAAATTTTAATACTTATATATTGCGACTTGGTTTCACAAGGGGAAATTTTAATCATTTTTTGTATTTCAAATAACTTAGTGACCATTTTATTTATGTGGCCTTGTATGTGGATGATACGTTGTTGATTGGAAACAAGAAGAAATCAAGGATTTCAAAACTAAATTTTCCTCTAAATTTGACATGAAATATATTAGATATATCAATTTTATTTTAGAAATGAAAATCAAAAGAGACCAGGAATATAGGAAACTCTAGTCGAATTAAGAGGATGTAAGACACCACCTCAAGATACCTTAAAATTTTCACTGAATTTATAAGCCTGTTTGATTTTTCCATTGTTTCATTTCATCTAACAATTTGTGTATGTATGGTTGTAGGTTATTTTTTGGATGTTTTATTTTAAACAAGATGCAGAGTTCCAAATAAATGTCCCAAAAACACTTCAAATAGTAGCATGATATTTATGTTAAACTCAGTGAAACATACACCACTGATAAACAATATTAATAGTAATAAAGTCACTTTCTCTCTACTAAAAATAAATCAAATTTATGACAACATGTTATGGTTATTCTAAAAACTGATATGAAAATAGGATCAAACTTCAAACCAAGCAAAAAACTCGGAAATTTTTATCCCTATTATAACAATCCAATCAACCTTAAAGCTATATAACCCAACTTTCATATAGTTCTGACTTGACCCCCTTTCACTACATATACTTAATCCCAAGAGAATACAATTAACACAACCCAAATCTTAAGTCAATCCCCCAAAAATTTCCATGTCAACTTAGGCTCAACGTAGGGTGTTTACACTTAGAAACTAGAACTCGACCAACAACAGGAATAACAAATCCAAACTCTTGTTAGTGGTATTGGAAAACTAAAAAAATAGGTTACTCAACCTCCCTTTTTATGTGAAACTCGGCCCCTTATCTCAAAATTCGATCCTCTAAAACAATGACACAACTCGTCCCCTTCTTCCATGGAAACTAAATCTCTACTTGAACATGGAAACAACATGTATAAGAAATATAGAACACCAAAATTAAGTCTATAAAATCAACTAATAACACCACTTATTTACTCCTATTAATATCTTCTTCTTCCCTAAAGCTTAATTTCAAAATCTGAGTGATCGGGCTCTAACACTAGCTAGGGTGTATAGTTTCAACACTAAAATTAGCAACCAAAATGATGGTTTCCAAAAGCCCTCATCTCTTTCTTATGAGCTATGAAAAAGTATATTTTCCTTGTGAGTGAATGCAAGAATGAGAGACTCCTCATTTTCCCTTTTTATAACTCACTTGACTCTTTTTCCTCACTAGAGGCCCTATGCATATTGCCAATAAGTAGAGAATCTCGATAATGAAAAATAATTATCAACTATTCAAGAAGTTTCTCTAATAGAAAATCAATCCCATGTAGCTCAAGTGTGAACTCCTAAAGTTAAAATACAACTCCCCTAAAAAGGGTATTCATTCACATGAACTAACCATGACCTACTCTTGTTGATCACACTGACATGCTAGTCATGTGCTCCATAATATCAATGAATCACCGATGAGTGAAAATTTATCTACAAAAAAAAGGTCCAATGGAAGATATGAGTGATATCCCCCTATAAAAACCATCTCATCCCTATTGGAAGTTTAATTTCCAAACCTTGTAATGCAAGAATACCATGCTATTCCAAAAAAGAGAGTTCCATGATAATGTTGTGCCCCTCTAGTCATAATTGATTTCCCATCATGCCCATATTGAATCCCCTTTCCTCTAATTGTCAGCCACAATATCGGTAACGACTTAAGCCATGCTCATCTTGCAAATAAAAATCAACAAAGTTAGATCCTACTAATCCATGGTTAGTCTCGATCCTGAAAATCAAGAGGGAAAACCTACCTTTCCATATGGTGAAGGTCTCATTGATCCTCTACATGTTAACCCTAGAATCAACTATATCACTTGTTATCATAACCCATAGAGAATGGGAGTGATCTATCAATCCACTAGATCTTTGGATTCCATAGTGAAATTGGAATTTCACAACTCCCCATCTACTGATTTTTGTTGTGTAGTATTGATATTTTTTAGAACTCATACATCCCTCTCCTCTTATACCTGTATAAAATCAATAGATGGACACCATGTAGCGATAATCATCTTGGTGCATGCCAAACTTCCATGTTCCTACCATATCACATAGTTAAATATTTTGTACCATCTCCTAACTATGCACTCCAATAGCTTTTGGAGCCTACATGCCCTCCTCTAAAAGAGCTATACCATTTGCTATGCCTCATGCTCATACAATGCCTTGGAATGTCTGGATGGATGTGTGTCATGTTTCTCCCTCATGATCATCTCCCCAAGTGTGTACTTATGGGTGGAACATATGCTACCTTTGCATTAGACTACATGCCATCCCTATGACTATACCCATTAACTTGTGAACTGACCATAGACCTCCACTAGGAAGTCTGTCTATTGTTTATGATTCTTTGTGTTGATACGGATTTATGCAAGAACGCAACATAATAAACATATAACCATAAATACAGAGATGCAGTGGAAATAACACTTCATTTCATTAATATCAAAGAACTGAAATTTGCTTACAAACAGAATGGAAATAAAACTAGCTAGGGCACTGGTAGCTATCTCTAAGAAGAGATGTGGCGGCTACAGGCCTCTGAACTGAGTTACAATGAGGCTTGAGGGCCTATTTATTATTTAGAAACAATGGATAACCCTAAACATCCAAAAACCTAACCCTAGGAGATGAAGTGCCAAAACTATGGGCCCCGTTTGGGTAAATTGGTGTTTCAACTTCCCAGGGACGTAACTTTGGCATACTATCTCCGTTTGACTCACATGATACATCATTAGAAAGCTCTATCCGAGGACTACAAATTTCGCCATGAATATCATTTTAGAATGGAATGATATTTTCTAGAGGAGTGATGCCCAAAAAACGTTGTTTAGGGCCTCAAAATGGCTCCAGAAGTTCAGGACCCAAAAAACTGCTAAAAATAGTAAGTTATGCCGAAACTGAAAAACTGAAAGAGACAATGGTGGGGGCCCAAGTGGAATAGGCGGGTGGCCACAAATATCCACCTGGATCATTCCTCCCCCCTTAGGAAGCAATGGGGAGGTCCCCATTGCGTTAAGTTCCTCCATGAGATGAGGAAATTTCTGCTGAACTTGGTCCCTGGTGAACCACTTTCCTTGGTGCAGGAGTTGGCCAGCTTTGACAACCCGATACAGTTGGATCTTTTGTTGGCGAGTGTTATTGATTTGCATGTCCATGATACAATCTGTGGTGGCCTGTTCCATGCAGTCTGGGTTTAACTCTGTTGGTGTGAGTTGTTCTGCAATGTCCGAGGTGTCCAGTAGAGGTGGGAAGTAAGGACGAAGGCGATCCACATTGAAGACTGGGTGCAGACCAAGGAATGGAGGAATAATAAGCTCAAAGGCATTGTTCAATACAGCCTTGGTGACAGTGTACGACCCGTATCAGAGCGGGCGAAGCTTGCGGTGGGGTCCAGTGAGGCTACTGCTGGTAGCCTGCTGTATTAGAATTTGTGTGGCTTCCGGTGTTGATCATGGCGTTATTTGTACTTGTGGCTACATTCCAATATATGTGAACTTTTGTTGGGATTATTAGAATGTAAATCATTACATCTTCCAGGCTAGTGTTTAGTTAACAAGCATTGCATATGCTGTAAGCTACGTCAATGGGACATAGTGGCTGGAATCCCAAGCCCACCTGAAAGGGGCTATGGCCAATTGAACTGTGGAGAGCCCTATTATAACTATGTTGTACATAGGGGAGGCTCTCGTCCCATGTGCGTGGATGCTTTGAATTGTACATGCGCAGAATGTGTACAATCATTCTGTTGACGACCTCTGTCTGGCTATCTGTTTGGGGATGGAAAGCTATGGAATTGGTGAGCTTTGTGTCCAACATTGACCAGAGGTTGGACCAAAATGTGTTGAGGAACCTGCTATCTCGATCTGATATGATAGACTGTGGGATCCCAAAGTGCACCCACACTCGTTCAAAGAAGAGTTTAGCAGTGGCTTCTGTTGTGATATTCTTCTTACAGGCCGCCATGATGGCCATCTTCGAGAATCTGTCAACGACCACGAAAACACAATCATTTCCATTCTTAGTAGAAGGCAGGCCCGACATGTAATCCATGGAGATGGATTCCCAAGGTCGACTAGGGGTAGGTAGTGGAGTATATAGGCCTTGCTTCTTGATGGTCGGTTTGGCAATGGCACAAGCAGTGCAGGATCTGATGTGCTTCTCGACATCCTTTCGAAGGTTCGGACAATAGAAATACTTCTGCAGGATTGCTACTATTTTCTCGACCCCGAAATGCCCAGCGACTCGACTGTAGTGTGCTTCCCATATCATCTTGGCACGCTCGCTTGAAGGAACACAAAGGTGTCCCAGGTGACATAAAAGTGCATCTTGGAGGTGAAATTTTGGAACTTGCGTACCCCCCAAGAGTTCCTTGTAAGTGTGGCCGAATTCTAGGTCACTCTCATAGAGAAGCGGCCAATCAGAAGTCTCATGCCCACAAGAGTTGAGCACGGTGGTGAGCGCCACGATCGGTGGTCGGCTGAGGCAGTCTGCAACATTATTGGTGCTACCCTTCTTGTACTTGATATTCAAATGAAACTATTGCAGATATGTGGACCACTTCTGATGGCGATCATTCTGCAACTTCCCTTGTGTCTGTATGAACTGCAGGGGCCGGTGGTCTGTGTGGATGATTGTTTCCTTCCCCAAAATGTCATGCTTCCATTGTCGACAGGCTTGCACAATGGAATACATTTCTTTGTCATAGGTGGGATACTTGCGAACTGTCTCGGACAATGTCTCACTGTGATATGCCACTGGATGTCCCTGTTGAGTAAGAACTGCCCCAATAGCATAGTCAGAGGCATCTGTCTCGATCTCAAATGGCTGCTGCAAGTCTGGTAAGGTGAGCACTGGGGCAGAACAGAGGCGATTTTTCAATTCTTTGAACGCCTTCTGTTGAGGTTTTGACCAAAAGAATTTTGCTCTCGCTCCTCCTTTGGTGACTTGACTCAAGGGCCAAGTGATATGAGAGAATCCCAGCACGAATCTACGGTAGAAATTAGCAAGACCCAGATAGCTGCGAAGCTCTGTTATAGTAGTCGGGGCTGGCCAATCCCGAATGACTTGGATCTTGGCTGGATCCACATGCACCCCCCTTTCATCAATAATGTATCCCGGATATTGAACCTGGGTCATGCCAAACGTGCACTTCTCCAAATTGGCACACAACTTGTGTTGCCGCAGTGTTTGGAGGACTTGTCGGATGTGATGAAGGTGCTCTTCCCAAGTCTTCCTGAAGATCAGAATGTCATCCAAGTACACCACTACGAATGAGTTGGTGAATGGCCGCAAGATGTCGTCCATCATCCTCATGAAGGTTGCGGGAGCATTCGTCAACCCGAAAGGCATGACCAGCCATTCAAAAAGGCCTTCCTTAGCTTTGAAGGCGGTCTTCCACACATCAGAGGGTTCAATTGGTACCTGGTGATACCCAGACTTCAGGTCGATCTTACTGAAATATTTTGCACCTTGGAGTTGGTCCAGAAGGTCATCAATCCGTGGGATTAGGTACCTATTCCGGACAGTGATCTTGTTCAGTGCCCGATAGTCAATACAGAGTCTCCACGTCCCATCCTTCTTCTGTACCAACACGATCGGGCTCCCACAGGGCAATGAACTTGGTCTGATGTGACCTTTCTGCAACAGCTCCTGAATCTGCCTCTTGATTTCATCATTCTCCAGAACAGAGCGCCGATAGATCGGTCCATTGGGTAGCGGCGCACCTGGGGTCAGATCAATCGGGTGCTTGATCTGACAGTGCAGAGGAACCCCTGTGGGTGAGGTGAAGATGTCCTTGTACTCCTCCACAACCTTATCCATTTGTTGTTGTCGTGCAGAGGAGCCCTGTCTGGAGGTCATGGCCACAGTCTTCTTCTTTCTCTGGGGGCGGATCATCAGGAAAACAAATTTCCTGATTTGGGAAATGAGCTTACGGCATTGTTTTGCAGTAACCAAAGAGATAGCCGCAGGAGGTGGTACCTCTGGTATCTTGTACAACTTATTTCCAAAAGTAACAATAACGGCATGAGGTCGAGACTCATACACAGCATGACGCTTTCACAAGTATGGTTGTCCTAATAATAAATCAGAAAAATCAATAGGAGCAACATCACATAATACCTCATCCGTGAAGGGCTTGATGCTATAGGGAAGGCGACACTGCTGGCTGACGCGGACATCTTGTCCTTGGTGAAGCCACCTGATGGTGTATGGATGTGGGTGAGCTGTGGTCGGCAAGCCCAACCGCTTCACGGCGTCTACTAAAATGAGGTTCTTTTGGCTCCCATTGTTGACAATGAACTGTACAGGGGAGCCCTTTACCCACATATGGGAGTGGAAGAGACGTTCCTCCTCTGGATCTTCCGGTTCCTCCTTCTGGATCTTTGTAGTGGCAACAGTGGCATTGGGCTCCGCATCAATAATATGTTTCCCTTTTTCATTCCCCTTTTCATGTTCTGATTCGGAGTCAAAGCATGCATCTGACTCAGAAGCCCTCATCTCGGCCACTAGCGACTGCTTGGCCCGACACTCACTTGTGTTGTGAGTGGAGCTCTTATGGAACTCACACCACTTTCCCATGTCCTTCTTTGGCTTTGCGGTCTTTGTTATTTTTCTTGTGGCTTTGTGGGTTATACTAACCACTTCATGCCTTAGCTTTGTCCTTTGTTACGCGGTTTACAGAGCTTCTTCCCTTTGATCTTGATCAGGAATATAACTTCTCTGACTGAATTCTTGCTCAATCAGCGCATACGGTGTAGTGTACCAAGTGAGGAAATTTCGAACTCATTCCCATAAATGTATACGTACGAATAACTACGATACTTTAGCACCAAATGTTTCTCTGAATCTTTGATACCCAACTTTGTGCACAGGGTATGGAACAGATTCGTCAGCTCATGCACATCTTGATCCCTTTGTTGTCGCAGCATGGTCCATTGTATGTAGTTGTCGTCATAGCTCCCCACGGGATAGTACTGTTCCTTGACAGCGTCTTGGAAAGAATTCCAAGTTGGTACGGCCGAGAACAGAGAGGGTTCTATCTGGTCCTTGTTTTCACAGTAGGTTTCCCACCAATCCTTAACATGGGGGGTGGCTTTGAGGAGTGAAAAAATAATCTTCTCTCGGTCTAACAAGTCATGAACAGAGAAATATCCTTCTAATAGATTCAACCATGTATCTACGGCATCTGCGTCTATTTGACCCTCAAATATGGGAATGTCAAAATTTACTTGTACCTTAATAGGAGTCGCACCTCCAGAGTGGCTGCTGGATGCAGAGGCGCTGCCGGTGGGCAGCCGTTGAAGGATCTGAGCAAAGTTATCCATCATCGCGTTCCTTTGTTTTTTGAGGGCCTCCTCAAGCAATATTTTGATAGGATCTCCTGCTCCCTCATCCTTCTTTTCATCCCCCATGGGCGTCCATCGAGGTTTGCGAGGCTGATCTTGCAAAGGTTCCACCAGATCAAGCCCTAGCTCCTTATACCTCCACCTCATTGGAAACATGCAAAGAAGGATCGAGAAAAACGGGGGCCGCTGCGAGTACCCTCTAGCTCAGAGTGTACGGGAACCCAACAGAAGAAACATATAACCATAAATACAGGGATGCAATGGAAATAACACTTCATTTCATTAATATCAAAGAACTAAAATTTTCTTACAGACATAATGGAAATAAAACTAGCTAGGGCGCTGGTAGCTATCTCTGAGAAGAGATGTGGCGGCTACAGGCCTCTGAACTGAGTTACAATGAGGCTCAAGGGCCTATTTATTATTTAGAAACAATGAGAAATCCCAAACAGCCAAAACCCTAACCCTAGGAGATGAACCGCCAAAACTATGGGCGGACTGGAGTAAATTGGTGTTCCAACTTCCCCGGGGGCTCACTTTGGTATACTATCTCTTTTGGCCTTTTATGATACATCATTAAAAGCTCTATCTAAGGACCACAACTTTGCATGACACGAAATATCATTAGAAAGCAAGTGATGTTGCTAGACGACGATACTTAAAAATGCCGTTTAGGGCCTCAAACGACTCCAGGAAGTTCGCGGGACCAAAAAGCTATAAAATAGTAGTTATCAAGAAGCGACTTGGAAAGACAATGGTGGGGCCCAAGTGGAACAGATGGGTGGCCACCAATATCCACCTGGATCATTCCTCCCCCCTTAGGAAGCAATGGTCCCCATTGCGTTAAGTTCCTCCATGAGATGAGGAAATTTCTGCTGAACTTGGTCCCTGGTGAGCCACTTTCCTTGGTGCAGGAGTTGGCCAGCTTTGACAACCCGATATAGTTGGATCTTCTGCTGGTGAGTGTTCTTGATTTGCATGTCCATGATACAATCTGTGGTGGCCTATTCCATGCAGTCTGGATTTAACTCTGTTGGTGTGAGTTGTTTTGCAATGTCCGAGGTGTCCAGTAGAGGTGGGAAGTAAGGACGAAGGCGATCCACATTGAAGACTGGGTGCAGACCAAGGAATGGTGGAATACTGAGCTCGAATGCATTGTTCCCTACAGCCTTGGTGATGGTGTACGGCCCGTATCGGAGCGGGAGAAGCTTGCGGTGGGGTCCAGTGAGGCGCTCCTTCTGCAAATGTAGCCATACTTTGTCACCCACTTGGAAGTTGTGTGGCACCCGGTGTTGATCATGGCGCTGCTTGTACTTCACATTGGCTCTGTCCAATATATCATGAACTTGTTGGCGGATGTGTTGAATGCGCTTGATGAAGCTACTTGCTTTGTCAACTTCCGACTGGACATGAGTTGAATCGGCCTGAGCAGCTGCAAATGGCATGGCTACGTCAATGGGACATAGTGGCTGGAATCCCAAGCCCACCTGAAAGGGGCTATGGCCAATTGAAATGTGGAGAGCCCTGTTATAACTATATTTTACATAGGGGAGGCTCTTGTCCCATGTGCGTGGATGCTTTGAATTGTACATGCGCAGAATGTGTATAATCATTATGTTGACGACCTCTGTCTGGCCATCTGTTTGGGGATGGAAAGTTGTGGACTTGGTGAGCTTTGTGTCCAACATTGACCAGAGGCTGGACCAAAATGTGCTGAGGAACCTGCTATCTCGATCTGATATGATAGACTGTGGGATCAGAAAGTGCACCCACACTCGTTCAAAGAAGAGTTTAGCAGTGGCTTCTGCTATGATATTCTTCTTACAGGCCGCCATAATCGCCATCTTCGAGAATCTGTCAACGACCATGAAAACACAGTCATTTCCATTCTTAGTAGAAGGCAGGCCCGACATGTAATCCATGGAGATGGATTCCCAAGGTCGACTAGGGGTAGGTAGTGGAGTATATAGGCCTTGCTTCTTGATGGTCGGTTTGGCAATGGCACAAGAAGTGTAGGATTTGATGTGCTTCTTGACATCCTTTCGAAGGTTCGGCCAATAGAAATACTTCTGTAGTATTACTATTGTTTTCTCGACCCCGAAATGCCCAGCGACTTGACTATAGTGTGCTTCCCATATCATCTTGACACGCTCGCTTGAAGGAACACAAAGGTGCCCCAGGTGACATAAAAGTGCATCTTGGAGGTGAAAATTTGGAACTTGCGTACCCCCCAAGAGTGCCTTGTAAGTGTGGCCAAATTTTGGGTCACTCTCATAGAGAAGCGGCCAATCGGAAGTCTCGTGCCCACAAGAGTTGAGCACGGTGGTGAGCGCCACGATCGGTGGTCGGCTGAGGCAGTCTGCAACATTATTGGTGCTACCCTTCTTGTACTTGATATTCAAATGAAACTGTTGCAGATATGTGGACCACTTCTGATGGCGATCATTCTGCAACTTCCCTTGTGTCCGTATGAACTGCAGGGGCCGGTGGTCTGTGTGGATGATTGTTTCCTTCCCAAAAATGTAATGCTTCCATTGTCGACAGGCTTGCACAATGGAATACATTTCTTTGTCATAGGTGGGATACTTGCGAATTGTCTCAGACAATGTCTCACTGTGATATGCCACTGGATGTCCCTGTTGAGTAAGAACTGCCCCAATAGCATAGTCAGAGGCATCTGTCTCGATCTCAAATGGTTGTTGCAAGTCTGTTAATGTGAGCACTGGGGCAGAACAGAGGCGATTTTTCAATTCTATGAATGCATTCTGTTGAGGTTCTGACCAAAAGAATTTTGCTCTCGCTCCTCCCTTGGTGACTTGACTCAAGGGCCAAGTGATATGAGAGAATCCCAACATGAATCTACAGTAGAAATTAGCAAGACCTAGAAAGCTATGAAGCTCTGTTATAGTGGTTGGGCCTGGCCAATCCCGAATGACTTGGATCTTGGCTGGATCTACATGCACCCCCCTTTCATCAATAATGTATCCCAGATATTGAACCTGGGTCATGCCAAATGTGCACTCCTCCAAATTGGCACACAACTTGTGTTGCCGCAGTGTTTGGAGGACTTGTCAGATGTGGTGAAGGTGCTCTTCCCAAGTCTTGATGAAGATCAGAATGTCATCCAAGTATACCAATACAAATGAGTTGGTGAATGGCCGCAAGATGTTGTCCATCATCCTCATGAAGGTTGCGGGAGCATTCGTCAACCCAAAAGGCATGACTAGCCATTCAAAAAGGCCTTCCTTGGCTTTGAAGGCAGTCTTCCACACATTAGAGGGTTCAATTGGTACCTGGTGATACCTAGACTTCAGGTCAATCTTGCTAAAATATTTTGCACCTTTGAGTTGGTCCAGAAGGTCATCAGTCCATGGGATTGGGTACCTATTCCAGACAATGATCTTGTTCAACGCCTGATATTCAATACATAGTCTCCACGTCCCATATTTCTTCTGTACCAACACGATTAGGCTCCCACAGGGCGATGAACTGGGTATGATGTGACCTTTCTGCAATAGCTCCTAAATCTGCCTCTTGATTTCATCATTCTCCAGAACAGGGCGCCGATAGATCGGTCCATTGGGTAGCGTCGCACCTGGGGTCAGATCAATCGGGTGCTTGACCTGACAGTGTAGAGGAACCCCTGCAGGTGAGGTGAAGATGTCCTCGTACTCCTCCACAACCTTATCCATTTGTTGTTGTCATGCAGAGGAGCCCTGTCTGGAGGTCTTGGCCACAGTCTTCTTCTTGCCTTGGGGGCGGATCATCAGGAAAACAAATTTCCTGGTTTGGGAAATGAGCTTACTGCATTGTTTTGTAGTAACCAAAGAGATAGCCGCAGGAGGTGGTACCTCTGGTATCTTGTACAACTTATTTCCTAAAGTAACAATAACAGCACGAGGTCGAGACTCATACATAGCATGACGCTTCCACAAGTATGGTTTTCCTAATAATACATCAGAAACATCAATAGGAGCAACATCACATAATACCTCATCTATGAAGGGCTTGATGCTATAGGGAAGGCGGCACTGCTGGTTGACGCGGAGATCTCGTCCTTGGTGAAGCCACCTGATGGTGTATGGATGTGGGTGAGCTGTGGTCGAAAAGCCCGGCCGCTTCACGACATCTGCTGAAATGAGGTTCTTTTGGCTCCCATTGTCGAAAATGAACTGTACAGGGGAGCCCTTTACCCACATCTGGGAATGGAAGAGATGTTCCTCCCCCTCTAGATCTTCTGGTTCCTCCTTTTGGATCTTTGTAGTGGCAACAGTGGCATTGGGCTCCACATCAATAATCTGTTTCCCTTTTTCATTCCCCTTTTCAGGTTCTGATTCAGAGTCGGAGCATGCATCTGACTCAGAAGCCCTCATCTCGGCCACTAGCAACTGCTTGGCCCGACACTCACTTGTTTTGTGAGTGGAGCTCTTATGGAACTCACACCACTTTCCCGTGTCCTTCTTTGTCTTTGCGGTGCTGTTATTTTCTTGTGGATTTGACAGGTTGTCTTTAGCCACCATGCCTTGGCTCTGTCCTTTGTTCTACGGTTTGGAAGCACCTTTCCCTTGCTTTTGATTCGCAGATCCAAAGTCTCGCTTCTTCTGTTTGAATTTCTCCTCAATCTTGGCAGCATACTGGTATGCCGTACCAAGCAAGGAGATTTCAAGGAACTCCATTTCCTCCTGAATGTATCTGTGCAGACAACTGCGATACTTTAGCACCAAATTTTTCTCTGAATCTTTGATACCCAACTTTGTGCGCAGGGTATGGAACAGATTCGTCAGCTCATGCACATCTTGATCCCTTTATTGTCGCAACGTGGTCCATTGTATGTACTTGTCCTCATAGCTCCCCACGGGATAGTACTGTTCCTTGAAGACATCTCGGAAAGAATTCCAAGTTGGTACGGCCGAGAACACAGAGGGTTCTGTCTGGTCCTTGTTTTCACAGTAGGTTTCCCACCAGTCCTTAACATGGGGGGTAGCTTTGAGGAGTGCAAAAATAATCTTCTCCCGGTCTGAAAAGTCATGAACAGAGAAATATCCTTCTAATAGATTCAACCATCTATCTACGGCATCTGAGTCTATTTGACCCTCAAATATGGGAATGTCAAAATTTACTTGTACCTTAAAAGGAGTCGCACCTCCAGAGTTGCGGCTGGATGCAGAGGCGCCGCCGGTGGGCAGTCGTTGAAGGATCTGAACAAAGTTATCCATCATCGCGTTCCTTTGTTTTTCGAGGGTCTCCTCGAGAAATATTTTGATAGGATCTCCTACTCCCTCATCTTTATTTTCATCCCCCATGGGCGTCCGTCGAGGTTTGCGAGGCTGATCTTGCAAAGGTTCCACCAGATCAAGCCCTAGCTCCTTATACCCCGACCTCGTTGGGGACATGCAAAGAAGGATCGAAAAGCGGGCACGCTGCGATACCATGATCCGGTTATGCGGGGAATGCAACAGAATAAATATATAACCATAAATACAGATATGCAATGGAAATAACACTTCATTTCATTAATATCAAAGAACTGAAATTTTCTTACAAACATAATGGAAATAAAACTAGCTAGGGCACTGGTAGCTATCTCTGAGAAGAGATGTGGCGGCTACAGGCCTCTGAACTGAGTTACAATGAGGATCGAGGGAATATTTATTATTTAGAAACAATGGAGAACCCTAAACATCCAAAAACCTAACCCTAGGAGATGAAGCGCCAAGAGTATGGGCCCCGTTTGGGTAAATTGGTGTTTCAACTTCCCAGGGACGTAACTTTGGCATACTATCTCTTTTTGACGCACATGATACATCATTAGAAAGCTCTATCCGAGGACTACAAATTTCGCCATGAATATCATTCTAGAATAGAATGATATTCACTAGAGGTGCGATTCCCAAAAAACATCGTTTAGGGCTTCAAAACGGCTCCAAAAGTTTAGGACCCAAAAAACTGCTAAAAATAGTAAGTTATGCCGAAACTGAAAAACTAAAAGAGACAATGGTGGGGGCCCAAGTGGAATAGGTGGGTGGCCACCAATATCCACCTGGATCATGTGTATCATCCAAATGCCTCAGGTGAGCCCCTTGTGTCCTGCTACTTATGATGAGAGAATGAAGGGGTGAAAACCAAATCCTGTACAACATTCAAATCTACCATAGAGTGATAGGTGTGTGAATCCACAAGTGTATGATCAAGAGTCCATATGGATACCCAAGGGTATTCATGTGAATTTACCTCTCTCTGTCTCTAATCTGCTCTTTCATCCCCTCATTAATACTAGGTAGGCTAAGCCCAATGGGACACCTATTGTCCCTATCAGTAGTTCTCCTTGGAGGCAACGCTCCAAAATCCCACTTTGAAGCATCATACACTATTACGTGTAGACATAAATTCATACATTCTTATGCATAAAGATATATTATGCACCATTGGATACCACTTCCTATTGTTGTACCACCTAGTGTCATCCACTATCCTGCATGTGCAAATTTATCTTCCACTCTAATAGTGAACTCACTATGATGTGAGTCACATCTCTTAAAATATCTTGGTAAACTCGAGTAACATATCTATTCACATGCTAATGGGGATGGAATTGTTGCATTAATCCTTGGTTCCTCTTGTGCCCAATACATAAATGGAAGAGTATCATCTCCATACAATTCCATTCTTGGTGACATATTGATGTCATCCCATCCAAGTAACTCCTTCCAAGGCATGTTGAAAACCATGCAATCCCTTGCATGAATGACATGCCAGGATATTCCCTGGAGTATGCTCATATTCTTGTCAAATCAACTGGCCACTAGTTTTTATTGGAAATCCATGAATGAATGTGTGTAATTAGTCACTAGATAAACCATTCTTCCATATTCATCTTGAACCTATGGTATATGATGGAAATCCCCACCTAGATCCCAATGCCAACTTGGGCTTCCAGTATCCACTTCACTCATGTCAACTAAACATAGATAATATATGCATGTATCCTCATTTGAAATATGCATGTCTCCACATCCCATGGATGCATAATAAGAACCCTCTCGGACATACCTCTCTACAAGTGCCTATTAATTGGGCTACTCCTCATGCTCAAATGTCATAGTAGGCTCCTCTATCAAATTGTGAGTGCCCTAACATCCTCTTGGGTGATGGTTTCCATAGTTAATTGTTTGTATGCAATGGAGGATGAATAATTTCCACAACTCAACCGCATAAAAATTTTCTCAACCTCTAAATTTGATTCTTGAAGGGCCATATGAGTGATATTCAAGGATTCCTAAGTAATCTAAAGCTCATGGGTAAGCCTATCAACTTCCTCCTCTTTCACTTCTAGTGCATCATGGTTATATCAACAAGCATGAGTATGTGATATCTATCCAAAAGAAGGTGTAAGTTTTTGGATTTCATCTTTACCAATGCCTCTTCAAGTGTCTGAAAATATACAATTGAAGGATCCCCTCCCAAACTGTCATGTATCATTGAATTTCTCTAGCACTACTGCTTTTGTATCATCATAATGCCTCATGGATTCCATAACCTTGTCAATTCTTACCTTCCATTCATTTTCCAAATAATACGCACAAGTAGGCTTATGAACAACAATTTATTTATAAAAAAATTCAACTAATAGGTCTAGGTTCACACTACTAAATACCTATGCGTTATCATATTTTCACACCTATTGGTTGGTAAATGAGGCAACATTCATCCAAAACAAGGAATAGTCATCAATTTTTGTCAAAGAAAAAGTGTCCTTATGATTTTCCTTGTACTCATCCTCAAGCTCAACAATCTCACTAAATGATGACATGCGTCGTGTAGCAATATATGACTCTCCTCCATCCCAAACCCTTGCACCAACCTGCTGGAGTGAATCTAGGCTAGCTTCATCTTGAATGGGTACAAATTTTCCCAATTTTTATTGGGAGGTTTAATCATAGTCTTCACCTTCAGTCATTGCTTCTCCTACACTTGTAGTATTAACACTGGGGTTTTGTTCAGTATTTGTGCACTTTTTATCTTCATCATCTACAAATCTACAATTTTTTTTTCTCTTTACTACCTTTGATGATACCCATGCTTCCATGTGCTCTGTGAAATTTCTGTTATATTATTCAAATTTTTGAAGGAGTATTGGGAAATTTTCTTGTTGCATTTTTCCTTGTTACCTTTGGTTTCCTTTCTGATTTTCATGCTAGAATTCTTATTTTTTATATCACTTTGATTTAGACCCACGTATAGCCAAAATCATGCTCTGATACCACTGTAAGATATCCCCTTAGGAAACCTTAAAATTTTCACTAAAGTTTTTGAGTCTTGTTTGAGTTTTTCACTATGTCATTTTTTCAAACAATTTATGTATGTCCGGTTGTAGGTGCTTTTCTAGATATTTTATTTTAAACAAGATACATAGTTCCAAATATATGTCCCAAAAACACTTCAACTAGAAACATGATATTTATATTAAAATTATAAAAACATACACCATTTTTAAACAATAGTAATAGAAATAAAGTCACTTTATCTCTACTGAAAACAACTCAAATTTATAACAATGAGTTATGGTTATTCTCAGCAATAATAGGAATATAGGCTTAGCCTTGAAACATGGTCCAAAACTCAGAAATGTTTATCCCTTGTACAATATTCCACTCAGACTTGAAGATATATGACCCAACTTTCATATAGTTATTATCTCATCCCCCTTTCACTACATATACTCAGTGCCATGAGAAGACAATTAACTCAGCCCAATTCTCAACTCAATCCTCCACAAATTTCCATAGTCCATTCAGTCTCAATGAAGGGTATACAAAACATCTTCTCTAGGCTCAAAAAACAGAACTTGACCAACAGGAGAAAAATGAAACTCAACCTCTTGTTATCAATATTTTCTAGCTATAGAAAAGAGGGAACTCGACCACCCTTTTTATGTGAAACTATGCCCCTTATCTCAAAGCTTGGTCCTCAGAAACAATGACCCAAATTGACCCCTTCTTCCAAGGAAACTCAACCTATTCTTAAAAATGGACTCATCCTATATAAAAAATATAGAACACCAAAAGTAAATCTATAAAATCAACTGATAACACCACTAAATTACTTCTTCTACTAATATCTTCTTCTTCACTAAATTTCAATGTTAAAATATTACTAATCCCACTCCAACACTAGCTAGGGTGTATAGTTTAACACCAAAACCAACAACTAGGGTTTCCAAAAACCTTAGTATCTTTCTCAAGAGCTCTCCAAAATTCTGCTTTCCAAGTGAGTGAATGCAGGAATGAGGAGAGACTCCTCAGTTTCCCTTTTTATAACTCACTTGGCACTTTTCCCACCTTTTTTCCTTTTTCTCCAAAAGAAATTTTCACCTCTTTTTATTTAATAATGTGACCTTTTATTAACTAATTAAATTCACTTTTAACTCCAGCAAAATTTTTAATTCACCCCCATGACCACGTCATCCATCCACATCCCCCTTTTATCATCCTACCTTGTATATCTTTGTGTTCCATTTCCAATGAGTTATTACACTAAGGTGTTCTTCCAATTAATCAGCCCAAAAACACCCCTTAAGTGCAAATAATTAAAATATGCATGATAATAACTATGTTTTATGGAAATTTTCAGAGTGCATCGAAACCAAGGTTGAATTGTGTGAAACTGATCCTAATGATGAAATAAGCTAAGTGATCCCAGTCATACCCCATAAAACCCTTCAAAACCCTCTGGTCCCACCATTGGAGTAATTCCCACTCCTACGATCACGTTGACATAAGCTCTAGAAATCCATCATAATCACATCACACAATAATCCTAAATTTGGGACATTACCGAGGAAATATGTTGAAGCAATATTGTGGAGGTTTAATGTGCAATAATCTAAATCAATCAACAACCCCATTCTTGCAGGTATAAAGTTAGTTTCAAATTAGTGTCCCATGACACATGAAGAGGACATATCCAAAGTTCCCCATGGTAGTGCTATTAATAATTTGATATAAAAATGATTTGTACTAGACTATCCATTGCACATGCGGTGGGAGTTTTGAGTAGGTATATGTCAAAATAGGGAAGGAGCATTGGAACACTATAAAGAGAGTTTTCAAATATTTTAATGGCATTGCATACTATGGAATTTTCTTCCAAATAAAAATCGAAGTAGATACATTGTTGGACATACATGGATTTATTGATATGGATTATGGTTGGAGATCTTGATTGCAGAAGACCTACAATTTTTTATGTGTTTAATATATTTAGAGGAACAATCAATTGGATGAGCAAGAGACAATATAAAGTCTCCCTCTCAACTATAGAGTTTGAATACATGAAATTCACTCATGTAGTTAATGATGGTGCATGGTTCATAGAGAATGTATTCAAGTATTGGGTTCGTACAATAAGCATTAAGGTTAGATTGTGGAAATCAAAGTGCAATATTTCTAGTAAAGAGCTTAGCCTATTATTTTAAAAGAAATCATATTAATGTTAAATATTACTTTGTGAGATACATGGTTGAATACAAGAAGGTGCCACTATTTAAGTAGGGCTTTTTAAATAATGTTGTAGATTAATTAAGAAAGTATATAAGAATTGATGAATTTTATTAGTGTAGAAAACAATGGGCACAATGGACTTGGATTATTGAACATGTAATCCAAGTGGAAGAATAAAATAACAAGTGGAATATTTCTTTCTATGTGTAATATTATTTGCATGATTAGCCCCACACATAGTATTTAGTGGGGTGTTGCAATGGGGGATTAAATTTTTGGGTGGTATTTTGGTTCATTTTGGTGGTTTTTGACACATGGTTTTCTAATTCGAATTTAAAAAAAAAAAAAAAATCTAATTTGATTTGGGTCAATCTATTAGGCTTGCTAATGCCACAAGTTCCTATGTATTTGTTGTGAAACCAACTCCAAAAATAGAAGAAAAGAGATATCAACGCCTTAGAAATAAGCCACTTAGAAGGGGCAACCTCCAATACATTACATGAATGAACAATTCTTGGATGATACAAATTAAAAAACCTCCTTTATATATATATAGGAGTCCATGGGGCCACAATGTAATCCTAGTGGGCCCACAATGTAATCCTAGCCGACCTAACAATAATAATTTAAGGGCATAATAATAACAATATGGGGGTTACAGGGGTACAATAATAACAATAAGGGGGTTACACTAACAACAATAAGGGACTATACTAGTAATATAGGGACCTAACATGCCCCTCTCATTCAAAAAAGTGTTGTCCTCAACGCTTGAGTAGCTCTGGGTGCTTCTGTATAAAATTCTCATCCTCCCATGTAGAATCTTTAGTGGGTAAGTTCTTCCACTTGATGAGATACTCTGAAATTGATCGATTTCGTAGTTGTCGAGTTCTTGTTTCTGTCACTGCTTCAAGTTCCAATATGATTTTTCCTTCCTCATCAAATTCTGCAAATATTGTTTGAACTAGAAGATTTTCACCTATAACCTTCTTTAAGCATGAAACATGGAAAATTGGATGCACTCGTGAAGAAGCAGGAAGCTCCAATTTGTATGCCATAGTATCAATCTTTTGCAACACCTTGTAAGGACCATAGTACTTCGGCGATAATTTATTATCCTTCTTAGCTTGCTTGAGGGACATTTGTTTGTATGGTTGTAGCTGTAAAAATACCCAGTCTCCTACATCAAAACTTCTCTCACTGCGATGTTGATTTTCCTATTATTTCATTCGATTTTGTGCCAAATTCAGGTTATCCTTTAAGAGTTAGAGAACTTCTTATTGATGCTCAATGTGATCTTCCACTACTTAAACCTTCAAATATTCTCTTAAATATGATGTGATGGATGGTGGATGATATCCATAAAGTGCCATAAATGGGGTCATTTTTGCTGCGGTATGGAAGGAAGTGTTATACCACCATTCAGCAAGAGGTAACCACTTGACCCATTGTGTTTGTTTATCAGATACAAAACAACGAAGATATCCTTCCAAATATTTATTTACTATCTCATTTTTACCATTGGATTGAAGATGATAAGATGAGCTATGAGCTAATTGAGTACCCAAACAAGAAAATAACTTTGTCCAAAAATTTCCAGTAAAAATGGATCTCTGTCACTCACAATAACCCTTGGGTTTCCATGTAGCTTTTGAATTGTGTCCATAAATGTAGTAGCAACTGTACTTGATTTAAATGGATGAGACAATGCACAAAATTTTGCATACTTGGTAAGTCTATCAACTACCACCATGATGACACTCTTTCCTTTGGACTTAGGTAAACATGTGATAAAATCCATTGAAATCTCCTCCCAACGTTGACTTGGAATGGATAAAGGTTGTAGAAGACCCGGGGTCTTAATTGTCTCAACTTATTTTGCTAGCAAACCAAACATTTCGCCACAAAATTTTGAATATCAGATTTAAGGCCATCCCAAAAAAAATCTTTCTTCATCCTGTGGTAAGTTTTTAAAAATCCTGAGTGTCCTCCTAAAGTAGAAGTGTGCAATTCCAAAAGAATATTTTGTTTTAGTTGGGAATTCTTACAAAGATATAAATGATATTTGTACCATAAGGAATAATTTCTCCAACTAAATGTATCAGATGTACTAGGATCTTGCTACAACTTTTGAATGAGTGTCCACACTTCTTCGTCCTTCTTCCATTCATCTCTTGCTTCGGTTATCCAATCTGGTTGGATAATAGAAATGGCACAAAGCAATGCTTCCACCTCTTCATTATTTCTTGAGAGTGCATATGCAACAACATTAAGCTTTCCTTTTTGGTAGATTATTTCAAAGTCATAACCCAACATCTTTGTGACCCATTTTTGCTACTCTTCTGAAGATAGTCTTTGTTCCAAAAAGTGTTTAAGACTATCATGATCAGATTTTACCTTGAAGTGTCTTCCCATTAGGTAAGTTCGCCATTTCTTTAGTGCATGTAGTATTGCTAACATTTCCTTCTCATAAATAGGTTTCTGTAAATACTTTCCTTTGTTTGGACGACTTTCAAAAGCAATGGGTCTTCCTTCTTGCATTAAAATAGCACCAATCCCATTTCCTGAGGCATCACATTCCACAATAAAGGTTTTTGTGATGTCTGGTGTAGCTAAGACCGGTGATAGGCACATTGCCTCTTTAAGATGTTCAAAGGCCTTAGTTGCTTCAGGAGTCCATGAAAATGCATCTTTCTTCAATAATGTTGTTAGAGGTGCTGCTATTCTCCCATAATTCTTAACAAACTTGCGATAATACTCTGTTAACCCGAGAAATCCTCGCAACTGCTTTATGGTTGTGGGGACTTTCCATTCCTTAATGGCTTTAATTTTGTTAGGGTCTACATTAACACCCTCGTGAGATACAATATGACCCAGATATTCCACCTCTTGTACTCCAAAGAAACATTTGGATGTTTTTGCATATAATTGTTTCT
Organism: Pinus albicaulis; assembly: GCA_034641835.2. NCBI lineage: Eukaryota > Viridiplantae > Streptophyta > Pinopsida > Pinales > Pinaceae > Pinus > Pinus albicaulis. The sequence goes on along the minus strand of CM076580.1, from coordinate 945,643,131 downwards.
CCTGCAATAGTTTGAGCACCCTGTCAACATGTTGAACATGATACTTCCAAGACTTGCTCTAGATTAGTATATCATCAAAAAATACTAGCACAAATTTTCTAAGGAAGGGTTTGAAAATGGAATTCATCAACCCTTGAAATGTAGAAGGTGCATTGGTAAGGCCAAAAGGCATGACCAAAAATTCATAATGACCTTCATGAGTTCGAAATGCTGTTTTTGGAATATCTTCGGTCTTCATTCTAATTTGATGATATCCTGAACGAAGATCCAACTTAGTAAAATAAATTGCTCCATGTAATTCATCCAATAATTCATCAATCACAGGAATGGGAAATTTATCTTTAATGGTGAGCTTATTGAGCTCCCTATAATCCAGACACATGCGCCATGATCCATCCTTCTTGTGTACCAATACTACAGGAGCAGAGAAAGAACATTGACTAGGTTGAATTATACCCGCCTCTAACATTTCTGCAATCATACGTTCAATTTCGCTCTTTTGGACATAAGGATATCTATAAGGCCTGATGTTTGGAGGAACAGTTCCTGGAATAAAATGAATAGCATGATCATGATCACGAATAGGTGGGATTCCTTTAGGAGTTTCAAACACCTTGGAATGATTGTCCAAGACTTTTTGGAGATCTACAGAAATAGATGATTTTGATGTTGGAACTTCTAGTGAGCCTAATTGTGCAATTATGCCTCATTGTTCTTTATTTAGAATCTTTGTCATGATATTAGAGCTTATTATCTTTCCCAGATTCCTTGCAATGCCCCATAATTCGACTTCCTTTCCTTCTGAAAAAATTCAAGAAAAGTTTTTGAAAATTAAAAGCTACCATCCCCAAAGATTATAACCATTGTACTCCTAGTACAACATCAACACCTCCCATAGGAACGGAAAGAATTGGACTATTCAATACATATTCCCCCTTATTTAGCTTGATATTATGGCATTTTCCAGAGGAATCTATAATTCCTCCATTTGCAACCATCACTTGACATTCTGATGCTGGGTATAGGAAACAATTCAATTCCTTGGCTACCTTACAATGAATAAAATTATGGGTACTACCTGAATCAATCCACACTATTACCTTTTTCTTCTTGATATGTCCTTCTATCTTGAGAGTTTGAGGAGTGGTAATTCCTAGCAATGCATTACATGATATGGTCAGACTCATTTCTTCCTCTTCTAGGGTTGGTTCCTTGTGTATATCCTCTTCTTTTGAAGATTCTTGTTCATTTTCTTCTTCCTCTTCACAATCTATGTAAAATAATTTCTTCTTAGCACACTTATGACCTTTAGTGTACTTGCTATCACAAATGTAGCAAATCCCTTTTGCTCTTTTTTCTTCTAATTTTTGTGGTGTCAACCTTGTAGGTTGTGGAAATCTAGGAGTAGAAACACTTCCATCTTTATAGAAGAGAGTGGTAGGCTTCCTTGTCGCCATAATTTTACATTAAATTTTTCTTGCCAACCTAAATGCCTTCTCCAATGAATCAGGTTCCAAAACGCGAACTTCATGTTGGATTTTATCCTTTGAGTACCTATGAAGAGATCAATCCTGTGTTCCTCTGGAATATCAGTTACCCTTATATTCAATTTTTGGAAGTCCTCAATGTGCTCCCCCACTGAACACTTTTGTTTAAGATTTATTAGTTGGCTAAAGAAATTGTTGCTCTTTGTATCCTCATAATGTGTTATCATTTCCTCCATAAAAATTTACCAAGTGACAATTTTTTTACGAGAGAAAATCCATCGATACCATACAAATGTATTTTGTTCTAAATGTAAAGTTGCAATGCGTACCTTTTGTGTGTTTTGCACATTATTGAGATCAAAATATTGCTCCATCTGTAGTATCCATGTTACAGGATCCTTTCCATCAAACTTCCTCATATCCATTTTTGGAATATGGTGGTTCTTCCCTCCAACATTAGAGTTTATGAAATCATGATTAACATTTATTTTGTTCTCATCATGAGTTTCCTCTACTATATTTTCACCATTACGAAACATTTCTTGTATCAACTTTGTTAAACCTTCCATGTCATCCATCTTAGATTCCATGCCAGCTTCCATGCCATCTATATTATCTTCCATGCCATTCTTCAAACCATCCATCTTAGATTCCATGCCTTTCTTCAAAACTTCGATGTCATTTTTTGTTGCTCTTTGTGAGAGCGAAAATTGTTGCACTTGCTCTTGTAATTTTGATATGTCATGTTGCCATTCTTCGTCTTCATGAGTCATAGTAGAGCCTTATAAAGGCTTAATGGGTGTTGAATCCTTTTTAAGGGACATTTTAGAATCCAATACTAATATATATTCTACAATATGCCCTTGGAATCAATTCAACTTGATTCGTCAAACAAGACTTATGCAATGTGGAAAACAATACACACCTTTTACTTGCTTTTGAGGAGCTCGATATTGAAATTGATGTATCTCTATACTTGTAGATCCTAAATATATTAAATTAGGCCCTATAGTAGTCCTATGAAGCTTCTTTAAAATTCCATAGTTCTGACTCGATTTGGATTCTTCAAGGAAAAATTATGTCCATTCTCCCACAATGACCTAATTTTGGACTGGTTTGGTAGAGAAAACTTGTACGACTTGCCCCATGTCCCCTGTTTCTCCTTTGGCTCTGAAATATATAGATAGGAAACTACAGTCTGTGTACTTCCTGTCACGTTTTACAGAATTCCAATCTGATGCTCAAAGAGAGAGTTACGAAGATTTTCCCACAATCACCTCTTTGAGATGAAATTCGGGAGCCTGAACAAGACTTAAATTCCACAGATCATATCTCCGAAAATATTGCGAACCAAGCTCTGAAATTTTGTGACGATGTTCCTCGAGATTTCGGCTTCGCTCTCTAAAAATTTTAGCTTCTGAACCTTCGTAGAAACAAATTTATAGCGAAAATTCTGTGATGACCTTTTTAAGTGAAATTCAGGAGCTTTCAAAAAGCCCTAACATCCACAGATCATATCTCTAAAAATATTGTGAATCAAGCTCTGAAATTTTGCGACGATGTTCTTCAGGATTTTGGCTTAGCACTCTAAAAATTTATTTTTCTGAGCCTTCATATAAAAAACTTTATAGCGAAAATTCCATGATGACCTGTTTGGAGCAGCGAAACCCTAGAATCCAAAGCTCTGATACCAAATGTTATGAAACCAGCTCCAAAAATAGAAGAAAAGAGATATCAATGCCTTAGAAATAAGCCACTTTGAGGGGGAAACCTCCAATACATTACATGAATGAACAATTCTTAGATGATACAAATTACAAAACCTCTTTTCTATATATAGGAGTCCATGGGGCCACAATGTAATCCTAGTGGGGCCACAATTTAATCCTAGCCAACCTAACAATAATAATTTAAGGGCACAATAATAACAATATGGGATTTACATGGGTACAATAACAACAATAAGGGGGTTACACTAACAACAATAAGGGACTATACTAGTAATATATGGACCTAACAATATTTGATTGTAAATGGCGAAGTTAATATAAAATTAGAGTTGTAGGTGTTTCTCTAAACATTTGTTTGTTTTCTTGTTCAAGGTGTCTAGGATAAATATTTGAATGTTATGTGTGATTTATATTGTTTTCCTTCTGATTTATAAGTTTTTTTTTCATGCTCTACTTTAAATCTCTAAAACTTACAACCAAAACTTGAAAAAATAATAAAAAAATCAAGGTTATTTATAGAAATGAAAAATAGATAAGAAGGTCCAAGGTATAACAAATAGTTTTTTAGGACAATTTCCCTTTAAACTACTAATTTGGGGATATAACTAAAGGATAGGTTGGTTCTCTACCAATTAATAGGTTTTTCATTGTGAAAGGGATCTCGATCTATTAGTTCAAGAGAGAAAATGTGAATGAGTTGTAAACCTTGTGGATTGTGTGTTGGATATATTTCGGAAAATCATTAACATCATAGTTGACCCGCTCAACCATTTTCTACACCCGTAATGGATATGAGGACACCAGAAGCCTTGAGAAGGAATCTATAGCTAATATCTCTAGACCAATCCATGCACAAATGCCAAAACTGATAAAAATAAAGGAGAGAATATCGAATAAAGACCCAAAAAATGGATCAATATACTAAAGGATGATATAGGAAACAAGATTGAGGGGCGATGGTTTTGACACTAGACACAAAATTGAGAAAAAAAATCGATACATTTATGCTTAGGAAAAATGTTAACTAAAGAAGACTACTATCACAAGTAATTTTTCTCAAGATAAGGAAGGACTCGTTTCATCTTTGGGCATTGAGTATATGGATGCACTTAGTGTAAAATCTATATACTATGTATTTCTTCCATAGAAAAAGATGATGTCCTGGAAGAAGATAACATGGAGGTGTCATGTAAGAGAAAATGGAAAGAGAGAACATGGGAAAGAGAAACAAAGTAAAAAATAGTAACAAGAAAAATGACGCATAATAAAGAAAGAAACAATGGAACAATTTCAAAAAAAAATATTTCCCCAACATAGGGAGGATATCTATCATTTTCAAGGGACAAGATAACCCAAAGACTATATTAACAAGGGAGCCAACAATATCTAATTATGGATTCTCCTCATTTTTATTTTTTGGTTGAGATGTCTCAAATAATTTCGTAGATTCATGCTTTTCCAATATTTTATTTCTTAGCATTAGATCAAAGATTCTTAGATCTTGAAAATGACCACAATTTCTAGATGTTTGAAAGATGTATGAATGAGAATAATATCACATTCATTTTTTGCATGATGAGGGTTTGAACTCCAGTTATTCTTTAGTAAGGGTTGATGCACTTTGATCATATTTAGCTATAGTTATTGTTTTGTATTTGATCTCATATTGGCTTTAGATGGCGAGGAGAGATATAATTATGTTCATTAACTCCCTTTTCTACATTAGACCACAAATGTCTGGATATCTTCTCATCCTTAAATGAAACAAGCTTGTGTTTGTAGATATCCTTATTACTTTAATTGTTTTTCTTGGTTGATATTCTTAGCTATTCAATTTTTCAAAAAATTTAAATGTATATCATTTTTTAGAGATATTGATATTTATTGAATATTAGTCTTAACATAACTAAAATATTTTATTTTTTCTATTATTATTATTATTTTATTTTTAATATTTTTAATTTTATAAATTTCATGTCAGTGATCCAAAAAATGAATATTATATGCAAACTTCCTTAGGGGTTTTGCACTTCATCTTGAAATTGGTGTTTCATCCCTCATGGATCCTCTAGGGGGACTGTGTTGGCCCCTCCTTCAAGAATGTTGTAGCCAACTCGTCCTCTCAGCAACAATCGCATCGAATTGGTAAATTTGGTGTCAATCAATAGAGTGATATCGCCTTAGGATCATAGTCTAAAACTTGACTCCAACATGCAACATCAAGTAACAATAGCATCACAGTCAGAGCCAGCAGGAAATGTGGCCCCGTCAACAAATCCATGTCGCCCACAGCTAAAATAATCACTGCTATTAGAGATACCTATAGATAATTTGGCCACCACAGTGGAAAATGTGAAGGAACGTGCGTTAATATGTAAATTTGTTGGCCTGTGGCCCTCAGAAAACACTCTCATAAACAAGATGCGAAAAAATTATCTTATCAAGGGAGATGCAAAGCTTAGGCTTGGATCAAGGGGATTTTTTATTGTTATCTTCAATAATGTTATAGAATGTGACAAAATATTTCATGGTGGTCCTTACTTCATGAACTCAGCTAGTTTTTTTATGGAACCCTGGGTTCCTTGATTCAACCCCTAGAAACAAGTTTTCAACTTCCATCTAATCTGGTTTATGATTTTTCTTTCCACATGAGTATTGGGAACCTGTAATATTGGCGCACATAGGAAATAAGCTTGGGAATTTCACTATGTTGTCAAAAATTACCGAGAATGGGTGGTATACCTTGTATGTCAGGTTATGCGTCTGCCTAGAGCTCACTCAGCCCCTAACTGTCAACATTTATATAAGTTGATATAATCTAGGAACAACTGATTAATTATTGAAAGCTCCTATTATGATGTTACCACTGCCACAAGTATGGTCATATTTACAAGTATTATATGGAAAAACCCCTTTTCAACTTGAATCAGATAATCCTACAATACTTAAAAATTCTTCAAAAAATGATTTTACGACTGTCTATAGAAGATGGAGAAAAAACATGAGATGCAGTGAAGGATCATTGGGGCAAAGCGAGCCTAATAAAAATAAATTCTCAGTCCCAAAAATGTAGAGTGAATAAATACCCCACCAGCAAGAACCTCTTGTCATTCATTCTGAGGTCCCACTAGTTTAGGAAGTTGAGCCCGATACGAAGCTGCATCAGGCTCACGAAGTTCACAAATCCACAATAGAGAATACTCAATTTTATTAGGGATCTCCTATTCCAATGGAAGAGGAAGAGTTAGAGGATATGTATCTTAAAAACTTAGACGTCCAGTAACTCACAAAAGAATGGATCAATAAAGATCTTTTAGCCATCCTAGAAGGCTCTATTCAAATCATAGCAAAAGCTTATGTGCTACACCAAGACCTTCTCCTCTGTTGGCTTCATACTTCAGTTACCTCCTCTAATATGTTTCCATCACTATCATCAAAAGGCATTAAAAGAAACACACTCTTGGATAAATTAATCTCAACCAAATAACCCAAGAACATAGAATAAAGGACATAAGGCAAACAATCAACTCCTCTAATACCTTGGAAAATTTTTGGTCAAATCCGAAAGAGTTGCTCTCGTGACTACTTTGTTTTCACTTCTCTCACACTCAATGATGAAGATCATATCATGGAATGCAAGGGGCCTGAATACTAAATATAAACATCAGGTCCTTAAAATCAAAATTTCCACCAAGAAATATAACATCTTGATGCTTCAAGAAACCAAATGCTCTAGTGATAATTTTACTCAAATTGAAAATTCCTTATGGCACAACTATGATTTCCTATATCGATGTTCCTCTGGGACTTCGAGAGGCTTATCCATTCACTGGAATCCAACCACTGTTACTCTTAGTGATTCCTTCTCTCTTCCTACGATCCTCACAACCCAATTCCAACCTATAGGATCTTCCTGGTGGGGCTTCATCTCTAATATCTATTGTCCCAAAAGTGCTCTAGATAAAATAATTTTCATCACCAATCTTTCGGTGGTTTCTCATCTCACAACTCAATGCCACTGGATCTTGGAGGGATATTTTAACATTATTTGTTACCTATAGGAAAAGTGAGGTGGCATACATATATTGGAGTAGAAGGAAGGGCTCTTCAACTCCTTTATAGATAATGGAAGCCTGGTGGATATTTAAACCCCTAGAAGTATACATACTTGAAATAATTGATAAGGAAAAACTCAAGAGGTAATTTCCAGATTGGATTGCTTCCTGGTTTCAGAATCTCTCATCTTGGTAGGTATTTCACTGGAAGCCTCTATCCTTCCAAGCTATGGTTTTGATCACTGGCCAATTAATCTCTAGCTAGCCTGGACTAGCTCACCCCACAATAAGCCTTTTCACTTTGAATAATTTTGGTTCTGCCACCCAGAATTCCTCTCCAATATGGAAACATGGTGGTAGGAAATGACCTCCATTTTAGTTCGTATCATGTATCTCTTCCAACAACAACTGAAATTCATCAATTACAAAGTAAAAGAGTGGAATGTCAAATATTTTGGAAACAATTTTGAAGAGAAGCTTCAATTAGAGCAGAAAGTGAGGGACGTTCAACAAAGTATCAGCCAAGGGGGAAGAACATAGGAGCTAAGCATAATAGAAAACTAATCGAAGCACAAACTAGAGGAAATATTAAGGCAAAATAAAATATTATACAAGTAAAAATCAAGGGTAACATGGTTGAAAGAAGGGGAATTCAATACCAATTTTTTCATTGATCAGTGCACAACTATAGACAACATAATTTTATTCATCGTATTTGTAATGAGAACAATCAAGTTAACGAAAATCATGAGGATATAACTATGGATTTTACGCATCACTTCTCTTATTTACTTAAGGAGCCAAGCCCAGACATGCGAGTATAAATTAAACAAATCACTAAGCACATTCCCAATATTGTTACACACAATCTAAAATGCACTCTTGCTTAAGGAAATTTCATTTCAAGAGGTGGAGGAAGTGGTCATGAACATGCTTAGAGACAAATCCATAGGAACGGATGGCTTCATAGCCTAATTATGCTATGTTTTCTAGCCAATTATTGGAGAATATGTTTGGAAGGTAGAAAAATATGACCAAATCCTTTAAAGCTTCATCTCCTTCCAATTTCAGCCTAATTTCCCTATGAAATGTCATTTATAAAATCATCTCAAAGACCACTATCAATCGTCTAAATGCCCTCCACCCTTCCCTTGTCTCCCCGAAGAAGATATGTTATGTGGAAGGGAGGAAAATTTTGGACGGTATCATTCTCTCCCAAGAGCATATTCACTCTTTTCGCTCCTCGAAGTAGCCTAGCATGATTATTTTTGGGCCCCATATATGCTATAGTATTTTCTATCCAAACCTTCCATTTACTATCCATATTCACACCTTTCAACATATTCTGTAGCTATTATATTACCAATTCTCACTAAATGCATTCATTTGACCTTGTGGTTAATTATTCAATATTTCTTGTATTTTTAATGGTTAAATGAGTTTTTAACATGGTTTTTCCAAAGACGGTTTACTAATATGTTTATGTGCCCAAACAACAAGTTCTAGTACTGGAATTGACAATTTGATACTTATAAAAGTTTCGAAACTAAGGTTAACATACATTAAAGGAAATTTCAACCTAAAATTGGCCTCCTAAGGAAAAATAATAAAATAATATGAAAATAATAAAATAATAGTTATGAATTTTGGAGGGAAAAGAAGAAAACTATTTTTTTAAATGTATTTTTGTCTTATTTCCTTATAGGTTTATTCAAATTTCAAGTGTAGACACTCGTTGGATGCAGAATTAAATTATGCATCCAAAGAGTACTCATTATGCATACTTTTGAGGAGACCCACCTTGATAAAAATTTAAGATACATTAAAAAATGTCTTCAACGAGTACCCTTTATGCATACTTTTGAGAAGGCCCACATTGATCAAAATTGAAGATACATTAAAAAAATGTGTTGAACACACTTTTTTAATATAGCTTCAATTTTTATCAATGTGGGTCTTCTCAAAAGTATGTTTAATGTGTACTCGTTGGATGCAGAATTTAATTATGCATCCAACGAGTGTTTACACTTGAAATTTGAGTAAACATATAAGGAGATAAGCCAAACAAACATTTAAAAAAAGAAGTTTTTTAAAATTTCCCTCCAAAATATTTACATGTATCTCTTTTTAAATTTAAATTATTTTGATTGGTTTACGTGAAAATTTCATGGGCACTTTTATGCCGAACTTCCTCTAATGTTGGCAATTATCGAGTTACGATTTGATGACATGGGTTGAAACGACATGTTTATGGATAGATTTATGTTCGTGGATCATTCCTAGCTTACATGTGAAGCTCAAGACCTTATTAAAAGTTACATTCAAACCCAAATTCCACCTTCCACAATTCGGTACCAAACCTATAGTAGTTCAGTACCAACCTATAGGATTTTGGTACCAGAATCCAGCTTGATTTCCAAGAAAAATAAGGCGATGGGTTTTGTCCAGAATGATCCAATTTGGGTCCTACATGGGAATTTTTCCAAATTTGCAATGGAGAGTGAGATATGGGTTGATCCCTAAGACCATCTTCCCAAATAACAAAAATATTGATTTTCTTGATTTGTATAAAAAATGCAAGATTCAAATTTCTAATTTTGGGGATTTGGTTTTATTCACTCCTTCATAGTTTCAATGCATAAATAAGACCTCATAGGCCTAAGAAGGGGGATCATGAGTTTGTAATTGAACATTTATAAGGGGGATAAATATTATTTTAATTCTATTATGTTTCGTTTTTGTATGAATTATTTTTAAATTGTATTTTTGTTGAAGGTTAATAAAACTCATAGTTAATGATTCATTGTTTCTGAAGCATTTAATCTCGTGAGTTTTTCAACTACCTTGTTGGTGCTGGAAAGGGCCCACCATCCCCAACATTGGTACGATCTACTATATCATTTTAGTTTTATATTATTTAAGGGTTAATTAACTGTAAGTATTGTTTCCATATTTTTAATACTTAGTTATTGTGTGTGGATTCATTGTATAATTGACTAGGTATATGCATACTACTGATCTAATTTATTATTTTCATGCAATGTTATAATTTATTAGTATATGTTATATATATGAGTGTGGACCATACGCTATTACAACATTTCATGTACCTCTTAACTAAATCATTGATTCAATACTTGTGATCAAAACATTGTTATATGAGAGAGATCAATATACCTTGTATGATGTTAGTATATGCACGAGGATAAGTAATTTGTATAATTTGGATTTAATGAATTATTCCATATGTGTGTCATTCAACTCGATTATCAGTTGCTTCATCAATTTTTGCTTAAGAGAACTACGTTAGGGTTACTTTACAAATTTTGAATTTCCTTTACAATTCATTGTTGTGTGATTTATCTTTCTAGCATTAAGTTTGTTAATACAAGAACAATTCAGATCCCATATTTTGTATTTCATGTGCCGAAAAATAGGAATTCTTAACACCATTTCATTCTTCCTATACTAATTCAATTCCAGCGATAGAATAGATGTCATAGTGTTTATTCTTTTGATTGATTCCTTTCCTTTGAAGCAATGCCTTTTATTTTTTAATGGTGTGAAAAGTAGTCTGAAGTTAACTTAGGCTCTAATCCTACATTTATTGTGCTTTCATATCTAAGTATTACAATCCCGGATTCGATAATTAAATGTTGGAATTAGAGTACATATAAATTTTCCAAAAATTATAACTCAATATGTCTAAAGCTTTCGATAAATTAAGTTGGTAATTCTTATATCACACCCTCAATGCCTAAAATTTTCATGTTAAATGGATTTCTTGGATTATGGATCTTCTCTCCAAAGCTTTTTCTCCATCTTGATCAATGAGTCTCCTTCCCCTATCCTCGCTCTGCTCTCAAGGCATCATGAAAGGTGATCATATTTCTCCCTATTTATTCTTATTGGTTTCTTAAGGGCTGCGTTGTTCCATTTGTCATGCTCTCACCTAGAACTGCCTTTAAGGCCTTAATTTTTCACTTCAGTGTTCATTTCATTAACAATTTGTGGATGAAAACATACTCATGGTTTATCCCTCCATTTAGGAATCCATGGAATTCAAGAATATTTTAGACACTTTTGCTACAACCTGTGGCACTGACATCAACAAAGTAATATCCCAAGTCTTCATTTTTAATACTCCCGTTGTTGTTCAAATTCACATGGCTCATATTTTTTGATTTCAAAAGATCTCCCTTTCAAACCAATACCTAGGAGCACCCTTCACCCACATCCCTCTTCACCAATCTATATGGGAAGAACTCCTTCCAAAAATTGAAGCCAAGCTTTCCAGCTATACCTTTAGATACCTCAACTTAACAAGCCATCTCACCCTTTTAAAATCAGTCCTACAAGCCTTTCCAACATACCTACTATTACACAGTAATTTGTCACCGTCCCTACCATTCCCCGTCCCGCACAATGGAGGACCCATTTTGTGACCTGTGAACATTGTCATGCCTTAAAAAAATCATCAATGCATTCCTCTAAGCATGAGCTTCAATTGCCCTAAAGACATCTCCTTGCAAAAATCATGAAAAACATCTCTTTTTGCATTGGCGCGGGTAGACAGTTCAGAACTCGCGCCAATGGGGAAAATCCTGCAAAGAGGCCGCGCCAACTGGCGCTCTGTCCCAGAGCAGTAGTCGCGCCAGCCAATTTAAGGAATGTTTTTTAAATAAAGATGGCGGAAGTTGTGTTTCAACAAACTCAGAAACCATTGCCTATCTTGAGTTGGGAGGTTTGGCTGCGGGAGTTCTATGGAAGGGAAGTGGTTTTACCACCTCCCATGGAACCTTCCTTGTTGATAGGGCCAATCCCACAATAATAGGGATCCCAACTCCCTCCTTCCCCATCTATAAAAGCCTGCTCAATTCTATAGCAAGCTAGTCTTGAAGTGCCTAAGCTTTGAATCTCCAAATTCCCAAGAGCCTTTGTGCTGTAAGAGCCCTCTTTCTTCCCTTAAGGCCGACTCAAGTAAGGAGACTATCGTCGAGAGACTCTAGAGAGGTTTTCCCTTTCCCTGGTGAGCTTTGCGAGACGTGAACGACTGGAGACCCATCCGAAGGAGACCACGACGTCAGAACTTTGGTTGTAATCTCTTTCGATTGATATTTAATGAATGATTACGATTATGGTTCCACTCTGTTTTCAATGATGTTAATATGAGTAATATCCTTTCTGACTGATATTTAGTTACGTATGCCGGATTTTATTCTTGTATCTGTTTGTTTCTTGCATGTGCAGGTGTCCATCCGCGGAGATCGTGGAGGATCGTGATCTGCCGAGGCTGAGGAATGGGAACGCTCTTTTCTTCAGATCGTAGCATTGGATTCCAGGTAGGCTTCCATCTTTAGTCTTTTCATTCGTAACCAGGAACTTGCGTCGTAACATTTTTTATTGTTGCTAGACCCCTGCTGGGCTAGTAGGGATCGCCTCTGTCCGTAGAGGGGATTTACCTCCTCAACAATTTGGCGACTCCACTGGGGATCGTTTGGATTTCACTGTCTCGTTTGGATTGTCTCGTTTGATTGTTTTATGATTTTCCTTGCTTGATTAGCCTTCTGGGTTGGGTTCTTTTGCTTTTTTTGCTTCTTGGTTTGCTTAGTTTACATTGATCTGCTTCTGGAGTAGTTCTTTTTTAATTTTGGCTGAGAAACTCGACTGGCGCGCTTTTTATCTCGACAGTCGCGCCAATTGGCGCATGTTGCTTTTGTTTAGCCCGCGCCAATTGCTTTCTGGCGCCAGTTGCAGCCTTACAGTCGCGCCACTCCTGTAAGGTTTTTGAGTTTGGTCAGTTTTGAACTCTCTGGGTCTGGTCAGTGCTTTTCTTCTTGATTTTCCGACTACCTGAGTGTGTTGGAGTCCTGTTTGATTGGGAATTCACCTCTGTCCTTTGGTTGTTTGCTTTTATCTATCGATTTCACGTTTCAAGCCCTAGGGCATCTAGTGGTTTAGTGTATCGAGCCCTCCTTGGGAGTTTTGGTGTTTCGTTTGTTCGGTCGACTTTCTGATTGCTCCTTCGCATCCTCTTAGTAGTTTTTCATTGTTTTGTTGCGATTTTTGGGTGATTTTTCATTCCTTCATTCAGATTTCGTTTGGTCTTGCTTTGGACCTAGATCACACGGTCCATTGGAGCCTTTGAGTCTTTTTCTTGGTTTTAAGAGACTTTGGTCGATATGGGATCTGATTGCTTGTGTCATTGAGTGAAATTTGTTTGTTTTGCTCTCTCAATATCGTTTCTCAAGTTGTTCCGTTTGTTTTCAGTTTGTTTAGTGTATTTAGCTATCAAACGTTGAAAATCAAAAAAAAAAAAAAATCTCTTATGCTTTTGGTTGAATTAGTGCAAATTTTAATCTTTTCGATTTTGCTAGTGATTAGTGATTTGGATGAAAAGCTTTCAATTTCATTAGTTGCATTAGAGATCTCATTGTTTGTCTTCCGATCATTTCGTTTGTGTAAAAGCTCTCAACTCTTCTGTAACTAGTTTTCATCGAACGAAATGTTGGATTGTGGCATGTAGCTCTGCATTTAAGAGTATTTTGAGAAATTACATACGATAGGGCCTGAAACTGAAACCTAATTGAAGATCAACTGTAAAATTTATTAAATTAACCTAAGGCAGCATTGAAATTTAACGAAACATTTTTAGAAGTCTAGGCTAGAGACGTGTTCCGGCGTCTTTAAACCTAGCAGCTGTCGTTCGCCTTTTGGCTTTAGACAGCGCTAGTACGGACTTGTGCTCCCCATACCGTCACGTATATAAAGGGAGACCCCTCTAGGTTTTCGATCCTTTATCCATAGGACGCCGAGTCTGCCGCCCTATACCCATGATACACCGAACACAGCATTCGGGGAGATTACCTGCATGTACGGAAAGTCCTTGGTCGATCTCTATTTCATTATTGAAACCAAGGTGTATATTGCAGTTCACGGATATTTGGTACACCCTTTGTGCCTAGTATTTCCTGAGCAGTCATTTGGTCTTTTCTGACTCCGTAAACTTGAAAAGACCGTCAAGCACTTGTCCTTTCACGCTTATGTCAAATCTGAAAGAGATAGAGTCATCTTTTTATCGTTTCTCGACTCTTAAAACATGAAACGATAGAGTTTCTTACTTTTCAATGTGGTAAAAATTAATCACCCACGATTACACGCCTGCTTAGATACTGCTTGTTGACCGTTTGATCGTGTGTCTTGACTCTTTTTCAGCCCGTGTGTGGTTTTGAGTTTTGATGGAAAATTTTTCATAGTTTACCAACCAAGGAATCCCCTCAGAAGGGAATCCTGGTCATTTTCCTCCTTTTGGGAATGTTGGTGCTCCTTACATGGCGACGTTGTCCCTTCTGGGGTTAACTGTTGGGTTGCCTGTTTGGTTGTTCTCAACCTCTGTAGTTCCCAATGTCTCCACTAATGTTCAATCAGTACCTCCGCCTGAACAACATCATGTTGATTCCAAGGAGGACCTCTCCCCTTCTTCGCCTGTTTCTGCGTCCTCATCTTCTATTTCACCTGGTGAAAGCCTGGATTCGAGTAACCAGGTGGTTAAGAAGAAGAAGAAGAAGTCTGATAAGCGCGAGGCTAAAAGTGAAACCACTGTTTCTGAAATATATCCTTTTTATAAACCTTCCAACCCTCCACGGAAATTCAAGTTCCCTTGCATGTTATGCACGGGAGACCATCTGCTTCGAGACTGCCCTGGCATTCCCAAGGTTCTCGAAGTATGGTCCAACGGTCGTCCACCATTGCCTTTGACTTCCGGGAGCAATGTTGGGGGAACATCTTCAACTGGTACTGATAAGGCCTCTAAGAAGCGGGGTAAGATCACCAATCCTTGTAAGTTGTGTGAAGGGCACCATGCCATTCACCTTTGTCCTTATATGGATGAAGCCAAGCGAGTTTTGGACAACCCAACCGGTTCTACACCACGCCTTCCACCTGGTTATAATCGGCTTTCTTTGAGTCCTCCGCCAGCTGATCCTATGATTGGTCAAGAGTCATCCTTGGTCGATCCCACTCCCCCAGAAATTCAAATTCACGAATTCGTCCCTGACCAACCATTGGTCGTCGGATCGGTTGAACTAGCCCCGTCCGCGGTGCACCAGGTCTTTTCTGTCAAGAATGGATCTCACACCCCCCATGTCCTTTTGATTTCTTCAGATTCTTCAGACTTGGAGAAAGATTCTCCCATCCCTGTGCTTCAAGAAGCTGCTCCTCCGCCTCCCATGATGGAGGCTCCGGAGGATATCCCTCCCGCCTTCGAGATGGAGGTTATAGAGGATGCTCCTTCTTCCGTAACACCAGGGGAAGACCTTCGCATTTTGATGGTAGCCCCTCTGAGTAGTTTGGTCGCTTCCTTTGATTGGAATCGATTTGCAGGATTTCGCCTTCCGTCTTATGTGCCTTTTGAGATCACAGTGCAGGCTCTTGGATTGGTTGTACCCAGCACCATTATAGACGAAGGTGCCTCTGTTAGTATTCTGTCCTCAACTATCTGGCAAGCTTTCGGTTCGCCGTCGCTTGCGCCCGTTACGCAGAATATGTTGACTTTTAACAGAAGGACGAGTCAACCGTTGGGGATCCTTCCAAGGTTACCGATTACTTTGGGAGGTAAAACCGTCCATATGGATGTGATGGTCGTTCCAGGCCCCTTGGATTTCAATCTGCTCCTGGGGTGCGATTACACCTATGCCATGGGAGCGCTCGTCTCCTCCCTCTTTCGTGTGGCCTGTTTTCCGCATGAAGGACGGATCGTGACCATTGATCAACTGTCGTTATTTGGTCCTAATGTGGCAACTGGTCCGCCATCACCCCCTCCTGATTTTTATTCACCCGTTGTATCTGCTCCACCGCAGGTCAACTATGTGTCTACCTACCCTGTGCCCGTACTCAGTGAAGACGCCGTCGTGCATAGTGTACTGGGGGCATTGGGTCCTGACTTCCAGGACGTTTTCCTTCCATCGGGAGTGGAACTCTTGGAAGCGCCGCCTTCCTGTTCATTTTGATGTAAGTCGGTTAGAGCACGGTTTCCTCCCTGTGTCAAGCTCTTTAAAAAATGAAACCAGGTTTTCGGAGCATAGTTCCTCCCCTTGTGTCGAGCTCCTAAAAACAATGAAACAAGTTGTTTGAGGATAGTTCTTTTAAGTGTGTCAACCTCGTTAAAATAATGAAACACGAGCATGTTCAATTTGACTTTTGTTTTGAACCTTCACTCCATTTTCAATGGACTGAAGCTTGGGGGGCATGCACCTCGAATTGAGACACCATGCTGGGGGGCATGCCCGTCTTCCTCATTCCAAGCATAGTTTGTGTTTTAAGCTTGCATAAAAATAAAACTCATTTTCAAAGCATAGTTTGCATATGTGTGTGTTCATGTGTGCTTTTAAGCTTGTGTAAAAATGAAATGTGTGATTAGATACATTGTGTGAATACATTTCGCATTGGGTCGTTTGTTATGTAACTGATACATTAGATTACATTTGTATTAGACATTCGCATGACATATAAAAACATCGTCACATGTAAAAGATCCATCCAAAATAGTCATATATATATATATGTGTGTGTGTGTGTGTGTGTGTGTGTCGAAATGTTTGCACAGAGTGTGTCACATAAAGTCAAAATATACATAATCGTCTTAAGTACATCCGAAGACAATACGTCTCTCAAAAAATAGGTGTGGTATAAATCCTAAGAGCTAATTCGCATGGTGCTCATGATAGCATGTGACTGCACGCACTAAGCATCTCAGGATTCGGTGGATCCGACTCGGAACTCCCACCGTGTGGCGCTGGTATGCCATCGGTACGTCTGCCAGCCGAGCATATTCTAGGATCCCGTGGGCAATGCCCTCGAGATTCTGGATCAACTCCTCTCCTCCGGTGCCCTCTCCCTGAGGATCAGGGGCGAGTTGTGTCCTTCGTGAGATTGGAGACATCCCAGCTGGTCTCTCAAGTCCCACATCTGCATACATATATGAAATGTGTTAGGACAAATGTGTATTAACAAAAAAAACATAAAACATATAAAATCAAAAAATATGAGGTCTTACCCAACTCCTTGTCCTAGTCATCTCCTTCTGGCAGTGGGAGATCTGGGTCTCTGGTGAAGTCAGTTCCTGCATAGGGCTAGTCTTCCACGACAATCAGCTGGCGCCGTAACCACCTAAAGAACTCCGGCCTCCAGGACATCTGTTGGCCACCTCCAGCTCTGGGCATTAATGTTGTCCAGCGAGCCATTCTTGGCTCTCGTGGTATCGGATCTGAAACTGCGGCCCCTTGGCCCTGGAAGATTGGTAAGCGTTCCAGAATGAACGATACCAGGATGGAAACATAACCAAACTGTTTCAATTTTCCCTGTTTACATTTTGTGAGCTACCTTTTCATATTGATTGTTACTGCTGTTGCCCAGTCAAACAGTAGGGGACCCATGCATTCTGAGGCCAGCAGGAGTTGGGCCTTTGTGGCCTCGTGCGGTGCCTGTGACCCTGTAGCCCGCGTGATGGTGTGTAGGACAACTCTCAATGCCAGATCAGGGATAGTGTGGATATCCACCTTCTTGCTTCCTGATCCCATTTGTGCTCCTCGGCACACTCGTGCCATCACTTCTTCCATCTTTTCCCCAGATGGTCTGCTTCCGGTCAAGACAGGGATCGGACCTCTGCGGGACAATCCGGTGATAAAATAGACATCAGAAACCTCCAGCTCTAATACCTGATCTCGTAGCCTGAACACATGTTCATGTTCATCCCAGATACTGATCAAATACTGGAGGAGCTCGGGCTGAGCTCGTAGACAGGGTGTGAGGAAGAACTTTTTCAGCCCGCAGTTTCTGAGGGCATTCATGCAAGCCTCGCTTTGAATGGCCTGTTCATCCTCTTCTCCATGTTCTCGTTCTTTCCATTAAATCGCCATTTTGCTTGATTACCTGCATTCATATGGTCATAAACCCTTAGTTAGATCTCTGATGAGCCTCAAATTCCATGCAATTTGGTCTAAATGTCGATTTTTTAGGCGGATTTTTAGGTTCGGCCGCTGGCGCGGCTGTTTTGTGAACAGTCGCGCCACGTGGCGCGATCCCTTTGTACAAAAGAGCCCATTGGCGCGGGTCCGTGCCCGATACCCGCGCCAATGAGCGCGGCCCTAAATTTTCAAAAGTGGCCCTAGAGGACTGATTTACAGGGTAAAACTATTAAAAATTGGATGAAAATGTAGAGAAAGGGAGCGCCTCTTACCTGTAGCAGACGAGAAACTGAATGGTCAGTCGGATTTGTCGCAATTGCCGTCAGAAGTTTCTGCTCCAAATGGATCACTGTTGCTTTTTACCAAGGTAAATAGTAAATGTAATTTTATTTTTACCATTTTGACATATTTATAGCTTTTTCGACTTTAAAAGAGTTTTAAGAGTTATTTTTATCAAATATTTGAATATATTATGTCGAAAATGGGTTTTACGCTTGCTTGGTATGTGCAGCAGCAGGTTTTTGCGACTTTAACGATGGAAACGAGTTGTATGTTATACTTTTTCGGACTCGGTAAATACATGAAAAAGTCACTCTGGAGTCATCTTTCAGCTCTTTTCTGACTCTCTAAACATGAAAAGATTTCCGAGACCCTTGTCGTTTCGATCTCGTTAAAATGGACACGAATCGACATCTACCCAGTATAAGTTTAACCCTTTTTCGGGCTGCGATGGATTGATTACGAAAAAGGAATACCCTAGCCTATCGCGACTAGGAGGTTTTCTCGGATATTGTTTTCTACCTTTTCGGATCTGAGGAACTATTTACGAAAAGGGACTTGTGGAGTTTACTTTTCTGCTGTCTTTTCAAACTCTCTAAACATGAAAAGACGCCGAGTTCTCCCTTTGTCAGACTCGTTAAACCCTGATGACATTGGATCCAGTCGAAATGACGTTCTCCGAGTTCCTCCTTCCTAGGACTCGTTAAATGCACTAGGATGGATTCGCCCGAAAGGCGGACTTATATCACAAGCATATGCTATCCCCTTCAAGCTTGTTATCAAAAATAATTGGGGTACTCGCCAGAAATGGTGGGGGAAAAATAGAACCATCGTCGTTGTCGTCGGCAGTATGTCGCTCTTGAACATGGCACTTGTCTGCATTCGTGTCGGGTTGGGGACATCTCATCTCGTTTCTTCACTTTGCCTCCGTGGGTTTGGATAATCCCTTTTGACCTCTCCTCTGCTCATTGCCTCGTCATCATGACCTCTGATCCGTTGATGTCAAATACTGCCAAGTCCACTGTCGTGCCGTTTATATGTTCAAGAGAAGTTGACCTCTGCAAATATCAACCTTCCTCTGATTCTCATACGATCCTGATTCACAACAAAAACATCATGTTCCTCTGTCTCGTGTCGATGATGTGGGAATCATTATGGCCCACCTTCGATCAAGGTCACTTCCTGTCGACTTCAACTCATTATCCGAGAAGTTGGTCTAGAGACTCCTGATGGTACCTTGGAGCCTGCATGCCTCAATGGCAGGTTCGTCGCATTCGACGTGAAGTTTACATCATTGACTTCCGATCGAATGATTCTGCGGGTGTTCGACGTCAACTCATTTATTCACATGCCGTAGATTGTACCTGTAGTACCTTGAGGACCATTGTCATTATTGGTGGTTTCTCTCGCGTCTGTTAACAGCTTTCATCATTGGCTGGTAATCGGACGATGTTCTTGCATGTTTGACTTCAGCTCACATATTCACATGCTTGAACTTGTACTTTGTTGGGTCGAGATGGAGCGCAAGACCCTGGATTGTGTCTGTTGTAATCCAGGCTGCGATTGTGGATTATTATCATTTTGTACATGACTCACTGATTGGATGGCTGCGACCATACTTGAGTCTATTTATTTGATCCTTGCTGGATGGCTGCGCCCATACCCTGGATCCGGATTATAGTGTACTCTGTTTCGGATGGCTGCGCCCATACCACATATACATCATGTACTTGAGATATCAGTTGTATTTTTTCTGCGCAGGTTTTTCGACGGCGGGCCTTCAATTGAACATGTTCTCGTAAAGCATTTCACCCCTCTCTCTCGGGCCTCATACTTTAGGGGGCATCTGTTACACAGTAATTTGTCACCGTCCCTACCATTCCCCGTCCCGCACAATGGAGGACCCATTTTGTGAACATTGTCATGCCTTGAAAACATCATCAATGCATTCCTCTAAGCATGAGCTTCATTTGCCCTAAAGACATCTCCTTGCAAAAATCATGAAAAACATCTCTTTTTGCATTGGCGCGGGCAGACAGTTCAGCACTCGCGCCAATGGGGGAAATCCTGCAAAGAGGCTGTGCCAACTGGCTCTCTGTCCCAAAGCAGTAGTCGTGCCTGCCAATTTAAGGAATGTTTTTTAAATAAAGATGGCGGAAGTTGTGTTTCAACAAACTCAGAAACCATTGCCTATCTTGAGTTGGGAGGTTTGGCTGCGGGAGTTCTATGGAAAGGAAGTGGTTTTCCACCTCCCATGGAACCTTCCTTGTTGATAGGGCCAATCCCACAATAATAGGGATCCCAACTCCCTCCTTTCCCATCTATCTCAATTCCATAGCAAGCTAGTCTTGAAGTGCCTAAGCTTTGAATCTCCAAATTCCCAAGAGCCTGTGTGCTGTAAGAGCCCTCTTTCTTCCCTTAAGGCCGACTCAAGTAAGGAGACTATTGTCGAGAGACTCTGGAGAGGTTTGCCCTTTCCCTGGCGAGCTTTGCGAGATGTGAACGACTGGAGACCCATCCGAAGGAGAACACGACATCAGAACATTGGTTGTAATCTTTCTTCGATTGTTATTTAATGAATGATTACGATTATGGTTCCACTCTGTTTTCGATTATGTTAATATGAGTAATATCCTTTCTGACTAATATTTAGTTACGTATGCCGGATTTTATGCTTGTATCTGTTTTTTTCTTGCATGTGCAGGTGTCCATCCGCGGAGATCGTGGAGGATCGTGATCTGCCGAGGCTGAGGAACGGGAACGCTCTTTTCTTCAGATCGTAGCATTGGATTCCAGGTAGGCTTCCATCTTTAGTCTTTTCATTCATAACTAGGAACTTGCGTCGTAACATTTTTTATTGTTGCTAGACCCCTGCTAGGCTAGTAGGGATCGCCTCTGTCCGTAAAGGGGATTTACCTCCTAAACACCTACTCTCAGCCCTTGCAACACCCAAGGCAGTTCTTAATAATATCTACTATCTTCAACGATATTTTATTTCCCTACCAACAACGAGGCTAAACTATGGGCTCTAGAAAAAGGTATCACCATCACTCTACATCATAATTATCAAAAAATTCTCATTGAGGGAGACTCACTCTTAATTATTTCAATCCTCAAGAATCTTCAGTGTGGATTATCTCTCCACAAGCTCTCAAACAATTGGTATATTGAATCGCACATATATAAAGTTGCGGCCCTTCTACATAGAATTTCTATTCCCCTGTTATCTCATGTTTGGTGCATCAGGAATAAGCTATCATATCACCTCGCCAATTACGCTATGGCCTCTGATTCTCACACTCTAGAGCTCACATTTCCACATGAGATTCCTTCACAGCTGATTTTTTTTGTCTCTCGATTGCTCACCAAGATTACTCCCCCATTGCGGGTGAAAACACAAGCCATCTAGTATGATCATGAAAAATCATAACTGCGATTTTTTCATGAGACACACTCTCAGGGATCACAACGGGTATCCACATTAGAGTCATGGAATGGGAACATATTTTTGGATTAGGTTTCAACAATACAGTTGAGGGAGTTCTCAAACAGTTTCCATGGTAGGAAGAAATCAGTCGATCAATTTCCCCGGTTGGGTTTGAGAAAATCCTTTGGTGTCATGCTTGAGAGTTCGCCTCTTAGTTTTTAGGATTAGAATGTGAAAAACATAATTTTCTCAAATTAATTTATTGTCAGTGAAATTTCGTCTCTCCGAGATATTCCCCACTCCAGATTCACCCTCCAGTAGTTGTTAATTTGGTTAGAGCATCTTTGTTTCAAGACAATATCAGATGGTGCAGAATACCAAAGAAATATTGTTAGCATATGGTATGATTTGACTCTTCTCCGCGAGGATTAGTATGTTGATGATATCTCTCAATATCTTCTATAGCATGACCAGTTGGCTCTTGGTCAGTATGGAGGTGGCACAACCCCTGGTGGCTTTGGCCTTGCCCAAGAGGCCTTTCCTGCCTTATGTGCCTCTCCGAGGGTGGTACTCAACAATGAAACTTTTGCAACTCTTCCAATTCCTTGTTAATTCGTATTTATATTGATAATTTTCATGAATGATTTGTTTTGGAACCAGTGAAATTGTAATTTTATTGTTAATCTGAGCTTCATCAATTTTTCTCCTAGGTTCACGTATACCATTAAGAATTATCTAATTTGTATTTCTGCTAAACTGCCGAAAAGGAAGATTCATAATCTCAAGGTTCTATATCTTCGCTTTTGGTCTAGTTTCCTTATGGGCCGACCAAAAGGGTAGCACTATATCGTATGTAATATTCTATTCCACTAAAGATACAAATTAAAAAAAAAAAAAAATCATGCGAGCCATTTATTTCTACTAAGATGTTATTTTCCTATTCCCTATTATTTATCATTTTATCTATGCTAATTTACTTTTATTAAGTTATAGTTATCTTACCTGCTATATGTATACTATACTTATTAAATGAAATTAAAGATTAAGATAATATGTAGATTAATTAGTTTTTATTGAAATGTTTAAAAATATTAATTTTTAAGATATTCATTGTGTTTTCGCCTCTCCTTAACTTTGGGATGTCATTAATTATCTATTTATCTATAACCATTTACTTATAATAGATTATAATTATCATATATATATATATATCATAGTTATTAAATAAAATTAAAGAAGATTAATTAATTAATTAATTTTCGAAATGTAAAAAATATATTTAGCTTTAGATATATTCACTATGTTTTACCCATCTCAATAACTTTGTGAGGTGATTATTAAGTCTAGTTGACAAAAATATTTATAAATGGTTTACATGTTACATGGAACTCACATCCAAGTTCCAATTTTTTAATATGATTTTCATGATCATACATGTTTATTATTCATTTTGTTGTGTTTTTTAATGAATACATACCAATTGTGGCTAGTGGTTGTCCATATTTTTTTTGGTTAATAGATATCTCCACAAGAAAAATATCTCATATAATAAACTAGAGGTCATTTAATACTTAAATAAACTATGATAGAATAATGATTAACAAAAACACACATCCATGCCCAATGATTCATTGTGCTAAGTGGATCATTCAAGCCTGTTGTAGCTGCTCCAACCCCCTCAAAAATTTTGGTCTATACCAAATTTCGGAGCCTTCCTTGGTCTTGTTTATTACTATCACAAACTTTTAATCTCATCTTTTGGTTTTCTCACTATGTTGTGATCCCTTTTGCAAGATGGGAAAATTTTCGTCTCTCGGCATGTTGGCTTTCGTATTACATGTACAAGCTTGTTCTAGTGGTTCCAAAAGGCAATCTTTGTGAAAATGAGTTGTTATAACATTGTAAGTGTCCGTCGCACTCATTTCCAAAGTTTTGAGAATTATCGCACAAGTGTCGTCATGATCATTGTAAAATGTATATGTGGTGTTGCACTTATCATAATCAGTGGTAACGTTTTCGCAAGCAGGGAAATTATTTTTTTTATGTCAAGGATGATCTATGTTGTTTGATTCATCAAAATATTCTAAGTTTTTAATCACATTCAAAGTTCATCATTTTTCACCAATATCACCGGTCCCGCACATAGTCATTTTGCGGAAAACTTCTTGACCAAGCAAATTAGCTTCACCTGGCCTACCCTCAGTTGTGAACTGCACAGTATCAGTCCTCTAGTTGTGACCTTGCTTCTTGGAACTATGCATTGCACAATACTTTCCTCCCAAGATTTCTCCATTGTGCAATTTTTGTGACCATGCCTTGACCTTAACCTCGATAATTTCATAGTCATGGCCTCCAACCTAGCTTGAACTACACACTTCACAACGTTAAGAAACAAGCTCATCCCCTGAGCCCTAGAACTACACACTATGAAGTCATCTAGGCCTCCTTGACCTCCAGAAATTTGTAGTTAGCTTCTCAAGTTCTAATCCATACAACTT
Organism: Pinus albicaulis; assembly: GCA_034641835.2. Lineage (NCBI taxonomy): Eukaryota > Viridiplantae > Streptophyta > Pinopsida > Pinales > Pinaceae > Pinus > Pinus albicaulis. The sequence goes on along the minus strand of CM076580.1, from coordinate 945,618,691 downwards.
GTCCCCACTGGCACTCAAAACTGTGTAGTCATGTCCCTCAACCCAGCCTGAACTACGCACCACATAGTATCTAGCTCAAGGCTACCCCTTTCCTGCATGACCTGCACAACTACGTAGTAATTGGGCCTCCTTGTCCAACCTCTCACTTTTTCTAAACTCAGTTCATGGATTAGAATGCATCATCTCACGCTAGGGGTTTTTTTATTATTTTCACATCATCATGAGTGAATTACAGGAACAGGTACTCTATCATGTCATGGTGTGATGATGAAGGAAGGAGGGAAGCGTGCTTGAAGACACTCTTATAGTTGAACTCACAAGATGATTCATAAAAAGAAAGTGAAAGGACACCAGTTTAAGAATGGCTTGACATTTCTATTTCATCAAGCAGTTCATGTCAGTAGTTTCACATCATGTCATGTCATGAGTGGTCATATTCCATATCACTATGGTGTACCATTGTATATTTCATTCAAAGTGCATTGTAAAGTGGAAGTCCAAAGGACACACATGGAATGTAAAGAGTCATGTAAGTTGAAAATTCATGGGAAGTAAAATAGTCATGAGGGTAGTCAAAGAGTCACCCTTGGTTATATATATTCCATCATTGTATGAGAAAAGGACTTTTTCACCTTGGCTCCACCAAAAAAGCATTAGAGAGATAAACCAATTATTTTGTGGAGCAAGGAGTGGCTCCAACGCTCTACTATTGGAGATAGTGATGTTCATTATACATATGTGTCTTGTAAATTTTACTTAATAACATAAGCCTTCAAGGAAAACACATTCTTCATGCATAGCCTATGAATATTTGACGTAAGACTATTCCGTGGATGTTTGTATTTCATGTTTGTTGTCACATGTACTAGGATATTTGAACTACTTCAGTTATTTTAGTTCTTATCTTGTTGAGAATGGGTTGTAATGCTTGTAATTGTTGTCCCATCCTTGTGGAATATTCTGTGGGATATTAGGCAGATCCTTCTAAAATTGTTGTGTGCAATGACCGTCGCATCCCTTGTGGACTATTCCGCTGGATGTTGGACGGAATTCTTCGGTGAATGTGTGTCTCTTCTTGGGCGGTACTATTATCTCTCTCCTAGAGACTCGCTTATCTTTTCCCCCATAGTAGAATAACCTTGACACGCATACGATCGAACACTCACTAGACACACCACCCTTTCTTTTTGAAGGCAAATGTACACCTCTCTCTCTTGCTAACAGTTAGATTCAAGGAAAATCTATAAGAATACATGGCAACCGAGCCGATATTTTGGATGGGGCTTCTAATCCAAATGGTGTGAGGTCTAATTGGGACTTCACATCGGGGAGACCCCTTGGTTGACGGATTTCCATAACCGTCAACAATAGCAAGTTGAGCCCGTTGAATCTGGTTTGAACCTCTTATCTAAAATGGCTCATACACAAATCTTACTCCCATGGTGTTTCACCAATTTTTCCCTTTATCAATTTCCAATCCCTGATGATTCTCTCAATCACTTATCCGATTTAAATTTTGATGGTGAGGATGGAACATCCATAACCAAGCACATTTCTAATTTTTTAAAATTTTATGAATTTTACCAAAATCAATGATGAAGAATTTTAATGTGTGATTTTATTCCTCACCCTTTAAGGTCATACTAATCGATGGTGCCATACCTTTCCACCTGCTTCCATCCATTCCCTTCATCATTTCCTCAGGGTGCTCCATCAAGCCTTCAACAGGTATAATTACATAGATGTTTGTAAAAGAATAAAACTCTTATGAATGATTCCTAATTAATTAGTTGAGGATGTTTCTAGTTGATTCCTTCACCTTTGTTGTGAAATTTCAGAAGAAGACATGAATCAGGTTTTTTTGAAACAAGAGTTTGAACACTTGGTTCTTATCTCCTTACACGGTGAGCCTGAACCCCTTGATTTTCCTACTTTCGAAATCATGAGACAGCTCTAATTTCAGAGGAGGAACCTATTATTTCTTTTATTCTGTGTCCTCCTCCTTTTCCAGTCCCAATGTGGGTGCCTCCTTGTGATGACTGTAAAGTGGGAAAATATGTAAATCAAATTCCTAATCTATCTTCTCATTCTTCTTTCATTCTTCATGACCCAGATCCAACGGAGGAAATCCCAGAATGGCTCATGAATCCCATGGAGAAGACTGACTTCCCCATTATGAAACATGATGTTATCATTCACAACTCTAGCCTCCAATATGATCTAGTTGTGTGTGATCCTCTGCCATGTGCATGCCAGGATCCTTTGTACTGTGATCCACCTGATAATTCTGCTCCACCAACTAGTCTTTTATGCTCTCTATTCAAATTGTGATAAGGTACAAGGAAGTCACTTTCCATAGGAAGGGGATCAGGATGGTGAAGATGCTCTCGATATTTCTTATGTTATGAACCAAACTCAAAAATAGAAGAAAATATATGTCAATGACTTAGAAATCAGCCTCTTCGAGGGGGAAACCTCTTTTACATTACATAACTGAACAATTCTTGGATGATACAAATGAAAAAACCTCCTTTATATATATAGGAGTCCAAGGGGTCACAATATAATCCTAGCTGACATAACCATAATTTAGAGAACTTTTGAGGTCTAAAATGGGCCTCCTAAGAAAAATGTACAACCAAAATAAACTTTATAAGAACCAATAGGATTCAATAGGATGATGCCAACCATGGGGGATGATTCACTATTTTTTGGGTAAAAAAGTAAAAAGATTAAAAAATAATAAAACTACTTTTTCAACTTATCTCCCTGAGTTTTTACTCAAATTTTGAGTGGGAGTACTCGTTGGATGAAAAATTTAATCCCTCATCCAAGGAGTACCCATGTTGCATCCTTTTGATGGACCCTACTACATGAAAAATGAGAAATACATGAATCAACATGACTCATTTTTTGTGTAGCAGGGTCTATCGAAAGTATGCAACATGGGTACTCCTTGGACGAGGAACCAAATTTTTCATCCAACGAGTGTTCCCACTAAAAATTTGAGTAAACCCATAGGGAGATAAGTTGACAATACGAGTTGAATTTTTTTTTTCTTTTTTCCCTCTAAAATTTGATGATGTAATTTAATATTATTTTATAATTTCCTTAGGAGGCTCATTTTAGACCTCAAAATTCCCCTAATGAATAAAAATTTAAAGGCACAACAATAAAAATAGTGGGCTTCTATGGGGCACAATAATAACAATATGGGGACTACATCGACACAACAATAACAATGAGGGGGCTACACTATCAATAACAATAAGGGGATACACTAGTATTATAGGGACCTAGCATGGCCCTCTCCTTCAAAAAGGTGTTTTCCTCAATGCTTGAGTAGTTTTGGATGCTTCTGTATAAAATTCTCATCCTCCCATGTCAAATCTTCAATGGGTAAGTTCTTCCACTTGATGAGATACTCTGAAATTGATCGATTTCCTAGCTATCGAGTTCTTGTTTCCGTGACTGCTTTAGGTTCTAATATGATTTTTCCTTCTTCGTCAAGTTCTCACAATATTGTTTGAACTTGGAGCTTGTCACCTATAACCTTATTTAAGAATGAAACATGGAAAGTTGGGTGCACTCGACAAGATGCAGGAAGCTCCAATTTGTATGCCATAGTACCAATCATTTGTATCACTTTGTAAGGACCATAATACTTTGGTGATAATTTATTATCCTTCTTAGCTTGCTTGAGGGTCATTTTTTTGTATGTTTGTCGCCATAAAAATACCCAGTCACCTACATCAAAACTTCTTTCACTATAATATTGATTTTCTTGTTGTTTCATTTGATTTTGCGCCAACGTGAAGTTATCCTTTAAGAGTTGGAGAACTTGTTGTTGATGCTCGATGTGATCTTTCACTACTTTAACCTTAGAATTTTATCTTAAATATGATGTGATGGAGGGTGGATGATACCCATAAAGTGCCATAAATGGGGTCATTTTTGCTGCAATATAGAAGGAAGTGTTATACCACCGTTCAGCCAGAGGTAACCACTTGAACCATTGTGTATGTTTATTAGATACAAAGCAACAAAGATATACTTCCAAACATTTGTTCACAATCTTAGTTTTCCCATCTGATTGAGGATGATATGATGAGCTATGAGCTAATTTAGTACCCAAAAAAGAAAATAATTGCGTCCAAAAATTTCCTGTAAAAATGGGATCTTTGTCGCTTACAATAATCTTTGGGTTTCCATGTAGCTTTTTAATTGTTTCCATGAATGTAGTAGCAATTTTACTGGATTTAAATGGATGAGATAATGCACAAAAGTGTACATAATTGGTAAGTCTATCAACTACCACCATGATGATAGTCTTTCCTTCGAACTTGGGTAAACCTATGATAAAATCCATTGAAACCCTCTCCCAACGTTGACTTGGAATGAATAAAGATTGTAACGGGCTTCGGGTCTTAATTGTATCAACTTTATTTTGTTGGAAAACCAAAAATTCTGCCACAAACTTTTGAATGTTAGATTTAAGGCCATTCCAAAAAATTACTTCTTGACCCTCTGGTAAGTTTTTAAAAATCTTGAGTGCCCACCTAAGGGAGAGGTGTGTAATTCCAAAAGAATCACTTGTTTGAGTTAGGAATTATTACAAATATATAAGCGATCTTTGTACCATAATGAATCATTTTTCCAACTAAATGTTGCAGATGTACTAGGATCTTGCTGCAACTTTTGAATGAGTGTCCACACCTCTTCATCATTCTTCCATTCATCCCTTGCTTCAGTTATTCACTCAGGTTGGATAATAGAAATGGCACAAAGAAATTCTTCCACATCCTAATCCTTTCTTGATAGTTTATCTCGAACAACATTTTGCTTCCCTTTTTTGTAGATAATTTCAAAGTCATAACCCAACATCTTTGTAACCCATTTTTTCTACTCTTTTGAAGATAAAATTTGTTCCAAAAATTATTTAAGATTATCATGATCTGCTTTTATCTTGAAGTGTCTTCCCATTAGGTAAGGTTGCCATTGCTTTAGTGCATGTATTATTGCCAACATTTCCTTCTCATAAATAGGTTTTCGTAAATACTTTCCTTTCATTGGATGAATTTCAAAATAAATGGGTCTTCCTTCTTGTATTAAATTGCACTAATTCCATTTCCTAAGGCATCACATTCCATAATAAAGGTTTTTGTGAAGTCTGGTGTAGCTAAGACCAGTAATTGGCACATTGCCTCTTGAAGATGTTCAAAGGCCTTAGTTGCTTCCAGAGTCCAATAAAATGCATCTTTCTCCAATAATGATGTTAAAGGTGTCGATATTCGCCCATAATTCTTAAAAAACTTATGGAAATACCCTGTTAAACCCAAAAATCCTCGAAGATGCTTTATGGTTGTAGGGATTTTCCATTCCTTAATGGATTTAATTTTGTTAGGGTCTACCTTAACACCCTCATGAGATACAATATGGCCCAAATATTCCACCTCTTTTACTCCAAAGAAACATTTGGAGGTTTTTTCATATAATTGTTTCTCCTCCAATATTTTTAGCACCATGTCAACATTTTGAACATGATACTTCCAAGACTTACTGTATATTAGTATATCATCCAAAAAAAACAAAAAAACAAAATCTAAGGAAGGGTTTGAAAAAGGAATTCATCAAACCTTGAAATGTGGAAGGTACATTAGTAAGGCCAAAAGGCATGGCCAAAAATTCATAATGACCATCATGAATTCTAAATGTTGTTTTCAGAATGTCTTCAGTCTTCATTCTAATTTGATGATATCTAGAACAAAGATCCATCTTGGTGAAGTAAATCACTCCATGTAATTCATTAAATAATTCATTTATGATGAGGATGGTAAATTTATCTTTAATAGTAAGTTTTTTGAGCTCCCTATAATCCGGACACATACACCATGATCCATCCTTCTTGTGCACCAATACTCTTAGAGAAGAGAAAGAACTTTGACTAGGTTGAATTATACCAGCCTCTAGCATTTCTGCAACCATACGTTCAATCTCACTCTTTTGAGCATAAGGATATCTGTAAGCCCTAATGTTTGGAGGAACACTTCCTAGAATCAAATTAATAGAATTATCATGATCACGAATAGGTGGGAGTCCTTTGGGAGTCTCAAATACCTTGGAGTGATTGTCCAAGAATTTTTGTAGATCTGGAGAAATAGATTATTTTGATGTTTGAACCTTTAGTGAGCATAATTGTGCAATTACGCCTTGTTTTTCTTTCTTCATAATATTTTCCATGACATTAGAGCTGATTATATTTCCCGACTTCCCTGCGATACCCCATAATTCAACTTCCTTTCCTTCCGAATTTTTTTTTTAAGAAAACTCCTTGAAAAATAAAAGCTACATTCCCCAAAGTTTGTAACCATTGTACTCCTAGTACAACATTAACACCACCCATTGGGATAGAGAGCATTGGACTATTCAATACATATTCCCCCATGGTTAGTTTGATATTATGGCACTTTCTAAAGCAATTTATAGTTTCTCCATTTGCAACCATCACTTGACACTCTGGTCCTGGGTATAGGAAGCAATTCAATTCCTTGGCTACCTTACATGAATAAAATTATGGGTACTACCCGAATGAATCACCACTATTACATTTTTATTCTTGATATGTCCTTCTATCTTGAGAGTTTGAGGAGTGGTAATTCATGCCAATGCATTACAGGATATGGTCAGATTCATTTCTTATTCCTTTAGAGCTAGTTTCTGGAGTATATCCTCTTCTTTTGAAGTTTCTTGTTCATTTTCTTCCTCCTCTTCACAATCTATGTAAAATAATTTATTCTCAACACACTTATGACCTTTAGATTATTTCCTATCACAACTATAGCAAAGCCCTTTTTCTTTTTTTTCTTCCAATTGTTGTGGTGTCAACCTTGTAGGTTGTGGAACTCTAGGAGTAGAAACACTTCCATCTTTATAGTTGTGAGTGGTAGGATTCCTTGTCACCATAATTTTTCTTTCATTTTTTCTTTCCAAACTGAATTCCTTCTCAAATGAATTGGGTTCCCAAAGGCTAACCTCATGTTGGATGTTATCCTTTAAATTCCCCATGAAGACATCAATCCTGTGCTCCTCTAGAATATCAATTACCCTTATATTCAATTTTTGGAAGTCCTTAATGTGCTCCACCATTGAACCCTTTTGTCTGAGATTTATCGATAAGACAAAGAAGGTGTTTCTCTTTGTATCCTCATAATGTGCTATCATTTCATCCATAAAAATTGACCAAGTGACAATTTTTTTACGAGAGAAAGGCCATCAATACCATACAAGTGTATTTTTTTCTAAATATAAAGTTGCAATGCGTACCTTTTGTGTGTTTTGCACATTATGGAGATCAACATATTGCTCCATATGTAGTATCCATGTTACCAGATCCTTGCCATCAAACTTCCTCATATCGATATTTGGGATATGGTGGGTCTTAAATCCAACACTAGAGTCTATGAAATCATGATCAAAATTTCCTTTTTTCTCATCTACAGTTTCATATACTATCGTTTCTCCATTAGGAATCATTTCTTGTAGCATCTTTGTCAAACCTTCCTTCAAACGTTCCATGTCATTTTTCATGTTTTCCATGTTGCCTTTCAATTTTTCTTCTATACCATCGATCTTAACTTCCACGCCATTTGTCAAATCATCCATATTAGCTTCCATTTATTTATTCAATCCATTCATGTCTTTCTTCAAACCATCCATCTTAGCTTCCATTTCATTTTTTGTTACTCTTTGCGAGAGCGAAATTTGTTGCACATGGTCTTGTAATTTTGATATATCATGTTGCACTTCTTCCTCTTCATGAGTCATAGTAGAGCCTTCTGAGGGCTTAATGGGTGTCGAATTATTTTTGGGGGGCATTTTAGAACCCAATACTGATACTTATGCTTCAACATGCCCTTGGAATCACTTCAAATTGATTTTTCAAACAAGACTTATGAAATTTTAGAAACAAATACACACCTTTTTCTTGCTGTAATTTTGGATCCCCAAGATCTTATCTTCGGTCTTGTAGTATCCCTTTGTGTCTTCTTTCCAATTCCATAGATCATACCTAATTTGGATTCTTGAAGGTAAAGTTATGCCCGATCTCCTACAATGACCTAATTATGGACTAGTTCCATAGAGCGAACTTGTACAGTGTGCTACGTGTCACTATTTCAACCTTTAGGTCTGAAATTGATACCCAAGAAACTAAATTTTGTGTACTTTTAGACACTTTTTACATAATTCCAATCTGATGTTTGAAATGAAATCTATGACGATTTTCCCTCGGCCACTTGTTTGAGATCCAATTATGGAGCCTATAAAAACCCTAAATTCCTCACATCATATCTCCGAAAATATAGTGAAATAAGATTTGAAATTTTTACATGAAGTTCCTTAGGATTTCAACTCAAATATGCTTTTTTTAGCTTCTGAACCTTCGTATAAAAAAAATTATAGTGAAAATTCCAAGATGTCTTGTTTGCAACAATGAAACCCTAGAATACCAAATGTTATGAACCAAGCTCAAAAAATAGAGTAAATGATAGATCAACGACTTAGAAATTAGCCTCTTCGAGTGGCTAACCTCCTTTAAATTACATAGATGAACAATACTTGGATGATACAAATGAAAAAACCTCCTTTCTATATATAGGAATCCAACGGATCACAATATAATCCTAGCCGACATAACAATAACAATGTAGGGGTACAACAATAACAATAGTGGGCTTTAATGGGGCACAACAATAACAATTTAGGGACTACATGGACATAACAATAACAATAAGGGGGCTACACTAACAATAACAATAAGGGGGCTACACTAACAATAACAACAAGGGGATAAACTAGTATTATAGGGACCTAGCATCTTATTTATTTCAAAATCCTCCATGTCAAGGTGATGTGCTTCTATTCTTGGATGATTCTCAATCTACTAAAATCTATAGTGAATCAAATGCAATTAGTTTTTCAATCAATCCATAGTCTTGGGCAATAATCATTCCGATGAAGATGATTTTGTTGATGTATGCGATGACGAATTCCCAAGCACATCAACTGATATTTCGCTTTCTCATGAAAATTTTGAAAATTTAGATTTGGAATCTGTTTCGGTCAAAGAAAATGCTCTTGTTGAAACTTTCTCTTCATCCCTCTATCCCTAGTGTTCTCCTGTTTGTGATGCACCCGCATGCGGTGAATATATTCCATGCTCTCCAAATTATTCACCACATGAGTTAACTTCTCAATTAACACGAGGTGGTGAGATTATCCATGATTAATATGAGCATAATCAAATCATTGAGTACTCTTTCCATCCATTATCATATTCACTCTTGCATGAAGAAAATTCTCCAAACCATATTTCTCATTACATTTTCGTGTTTCATACATCTTTAGATTTTCGATCATATGAATCTTTTAACTTGAGCAATCTAGTTGTTGAAGATGAAAAATATAATCAATTCAGTGACAGAGATGGTTTCCACCCAATTAATATTTATTTAATTAAGATCGGGGAAAGAATCTATCTTCACATGGTGCACGATCTAGTTCAATCTTCAAAATGTGATTTTATAGTTTTGGAAAGTCCCGAGAGGGATCTTCAAATTACATTGATGGTTGTTTCAGGATCTCCCAGCTCTGGTAAGACCCCCAACTCGAGTCAGATCTGGTTTTATTTGAAAAACTCTTATTTCCACACGATTTCACTCGATGTAAATATCTTTTTGAAATATAGTTGGCAGTGTGTATATAATCTCTCGAATTTTTAACAGTTGGCCTTTGAAAGGATTTAAGATGTTTTATCTTCGTGAAAATCTCCTATATCAAACTCGGGTTTGGAATGCATATCTCTCATAGAATCATGGAATTGTGAAGTTTTTTATCCTAAATATTATCTTTGACCAAAGGATTCATACATGTCACATTATTTTGAAAACGATCAGCTCCTCATCCTTGCAAATATTCTGATGCTAATATTTTTATTCACCACACCTGACATCCTCCTAAGCGTAAGCAGATGCATGGATTATTTGATGAATTAAATTATTCTTCATTTATTTAACCTTGAATGGTTTCATGTGTTTGTTATAATGTCATTCATATTCACTTCTCTTGATAATTATGATGTTAGTACAGTGTGCAACCAGTCACAATAAAATGTTTTGTTACACTCATAACACAAGGGGGATGATTATATTATGCAAATCGTTTTTGAAATTGTTCCAGTTAATTTACCTCTGTTAATTTCAAGATAGGGATTTGATGCTTTAATAAACTCATCTTATCATTATTTCGTCTTTGATGAATGTCATTAATTTTATCATTTTCTCACCAGTATCTATAATGTCAGTTATTTTACATCCTTCAATCTTCATCATGCAACTTCTACTATTCATATTTTTGTCTAGTGGTTGAGGCACGTCAATCTTCGCTGATGGTTATTTCAGGTCCTCACTGTCTCGACATCGTTGTTGAATATGATCATATTTAGTTTTCTCCATGTGATTCTCATTATAATCCCATGCCTCTAATTGAAAATCCATTTTTTCAAAAATTTCGGGGTTTTCAAGAGGATCACAATGAATTTTATGACCCAATCATTGAATGGTTGGAGAAATATTACTTGGAAAACTCCATTGAAATAAATAGTTTTTGGCTTCTTCTCGTGCTCACTAAGAAATATGACACGGAACAAGGTGTGTTCGCAAGGAGTCTTTGAGGACTGTCTGATTTTGAATTCCATCGAAGGGGTAAGAATGTGAATTGGATGAAAGTAGTAGTCGTGACACATCTTTCAGCCCATAGGAAATACCTTCCTTTTTTTTTTGCAAGTTATTCAAGCTCTCATCTCTTCTCTTGCACACTACTTTGTATCTGTTTTAATCAATCGTATATTTGTGATTGCAGGTTCGGATTGATTATGGTGGATACATTTGAAATTTTATTATACCTGACCCCGACCTATTAGCTATTAGGTTAGGAGTAGGATTATCTGCATCCTAATTTACCTTATCTTGCATTCACCTTGTGTTGTTATCTTTAGTCTCTCTTATATTTTCTTAATTTTCTCTTGCATTAGGATTTGTTTTAGCTTCTTTTGTTTGTCTTCTGGTTTTGTTTCCTTGTTGTATATTGTCTTTCCTTTTGTTTTGTTTCTTTTTTTTTCTTCCTTGTTGTTTGTCTCCTTTTGTTTTCATCCTATTAATAAGTTTTGTGCATGGAATTGTTTTGGCTTCTGATATTGTGTGTGGCTAAAGTCCAAGGAGTCTTGTGACACTTCAACATTTGGTTAGCCTTGGGTCCATAATACTTGTGTTGGTTATTTCTTTTGGCCGATGTTGTATTGAATGTATGAGATTATTCTAGTGGTTCCAAGAGGTCACCTTTTTGCAAATGAGCTATTGTAACCTTTTAAGTATCCTTTGCACTCATTTCCAAAGTTTTGAGCATTATCACAAAAGTGTTATCACAGTCTTCATAAAGTGTATATGTGGTGTCACACTTCTCGTACCCGGTCATAACTTTGTCGCATAAAGGGAATTTATTTTTTTTAACTAAAAGACTATCTATTTTGTTTGAGTAATAAAAATATGCTAAGTGTGTGATCACAGTCAAAGTTCATCATTGTTCACCAAAATCCCAAGTCCCGCACTCAGTCATTTTTCGAAAAAAATCCTGACCAAGAAACTTAGCTTACCCAACCTCCCCTTAGCTGTGCACTACGCAGTATCAATCCTCTAGTTGTGACATTTATTCCTGGCACTACATAGTGCATAGTTATTTACTCCCAAGACTGCTCCATTGCGTAGTTTTTATGACCAATAATTGACCTTTACCTCGTGAATTGTGCATTCATGGCCTCTAACCCTGCTTGAACTCATGTGCACTTTGAAAACATAAGACACAAGATCATCCCCTGAGCCTTAGAAATTTTCACTACGTATTCATCTAGGACTCCTTGACCTCCAAAACTGTGCAGTAATCTTCTCAAGTTCTAATCCCTGCAACCTATCCCCACTAGCCCTCAACACTACGTAGTCATTTCCCTTGGCCCAACCTGAACTGCACATTATGCATTCTCAAGGCTCAAGGCTTCCCCTTTCCTTCCTGAACTACACAACTATGCAATCACTGGGCCTCCTTGTCCAACATCTCACTTGTTATGGGCTCAGTTCATGGATCAAAATGCATCATCTTAGGTTGGGGTTTTTGGATTGGTGTTGTCTCGTCATGAATGAATTTAAGGAACATGTACTCTATCATGTCATGGTGAGATGATGAAGGAAGGAGGTAATCAGACTCAAAGACACTCTTGCATTTGAACTCACAAGATGATTGATCAATAGAAAGCGAAAGGACACTAGTTTTTTACCACCATCCAAGACTTGAGATCATCAGAGACTCCTTATCACCAAGACATGCAGAGGAGAAAAGGAAAGCTCTTTCATGAATACACTCAACTCTCAACAACAATAATGGATTGAAATTGCTATTACATCAAGAAGTTCATGTTATTAATGTCACGTCATGTCATGTCATGAGTGGTCATATGCCACATCACTATGGTGGACCATTGTATATTGTATTCAAAGTGTATTGTAAAGTGGAAGTCAAAAGGACACACATGGAATGTAAAGATTCATGTAAATTTAAAATTCATGGGATGTCAAACAGTCATGAGGGTAGTCAAAGAGTCACCCTTGGTTATATATACTCCATCATTGTATGATCAAAAAAAAAATTCACGTTGGCTCCACCAACAAAGCATTAGAGAGATAAACTAGTCCTTTTGTGGAGCAAGGAGCGGCTCCAATGCTTCAGTATTAGAGATAGTGATGTTCATTGTACATATGTGTCTTGGAAATTTTACATAATAATAGAAGTCTTCAAGTCCAGCACGTTCTTCATGCATGACTTATTAATATTTGTAAGACTATTTTTTGGATGTTTGTATTTCATGTTTATTGTCACATGTACTAAGATAGTTGATCTACTTCGGTTATTTTAGTTCTTATCTTGGTTAGAATGTCTTGTAATGGTTGTAATTTATGTCCCATCCTTGAGGACTATTCCGCGGGATATTAGGCAGATCCTTCTCAAATTGTTGTGCGTAATGACTGTTGGGCCCAAATTAAGTTATGTTCTCACCTTGTAAGTACTTCAAATAATTTTATAATTTCAGGGGAATTCCTCTTCATATTAACAATAAAGAGAATAAAATATTATGAAAATGAGAACAATTAGACTAATGATGAAAATGATGTTCTTGTTATAAAATTGACTTCTCTTATCTCCGCATGCAGGAAGGCAGAATGGCTAGACCAATAGGAAAAGGAAGCCAACCAATGGACGCAAACATATGAAATCCTGGTAACTCCCAGTGGCCGACATAAGGTAGACGGACGAATTTGAGTCTAAGAACTCAAATGACAGCTACGCGGAGTGGGTTGTTTTTTAGGAAATACTTTCGCATTTTTTAAATTGCCTTTAAAAGGGCGAAGGACGGATGAGAAGGAGAGTCGGAGACAGGACAGGAAATTCATTCTATAATAGACACATCATAAACAGTCTGTCTAATTATGTTTTTGTAACATCACTGGATGTAATATAGAGCTTTGAACAATAATCTTTTGAATTTTTTACTGCGCTAGGGCTTCTGGTGGTCTGGGCCCAACCTCTGGAAGTTCCACGCAAGTTTTCATACTCTGTGTAGTTGCAGATCCAATGCTTAAGAATCTGATGTAGTTGTAAAGTATATTTCCATTCAATACAGATACAATTCTCTTTCTTCAGGATTGCTAGAAATTGCGTTCTTGAAGTAGGACAATCGCAATCATATTTTCCGACTTACGGCAATATTTTATTATCAGTAGATAGTTCCAATTCTTTTAATACCATTGCAATTGAGTTACAGATCGTAGAATAAGCTGATTTCAATATTATCTATCTTTATGAATTACATTCTTCTTCTAGCATAATGAATAATTCAACCATCGATCAATGTTGATTAATTAAGTCATAAAGAGAATTCCATTGCAAAATTACTTAAATAATTGTTGTACGATTTATTTAATTCGCTTCAGTTATACTGTTGTTCCATTACTGTTCAGCTTAGTTATCCTGTTGTTCCATTACTACTTAGCTAGTTATATTGTTGTTCCATTACTGCTTAGTTAGCTAGACTGCTAATTCAATTCGATTCCATTACTGTTTAGCTTAGTTAGATTGTTGTTCCGTTCAATTCCATTGTTGTTCAGTTTATTGTCGAATTCAATTCAATTGCTGCTTGATTTCTCTAGATTGTTGTTCGATTCAGTTAAGCTATTGTTTAATTCCATTAGATAGATGAAAAATCTTGTTTCTCAATATTAGGTTAAAAACCTATCCAAGCCACCCCTCGTAGGATAAGCAAGCTTATGAAGTTAGCAAATTATTCCTCATAAGTGACAAGGAACATCTATTAGACGACCTGACTGGCATATTGTGCCAACGCTCTTGGAATAAAAAGACTTACCCCGGGTTGATAATTAAATTAGAAAGCACTAAATTTTTCAATAAAAAGCCACCTCTTTCAGCACCAACATTTTGGCGCCGTTGCCGGGGACAGTGTTAAGAGTCACCTCCTTTATTCATCTTTCTTCATTGCTGTGAAGAATTGGGTATTTAAAACGAGAGGTAAGAACCTACGTACCAGCAAGCAACATGCTTTCCCTCTAGCCCGCTCACCAGAAAGTCATACAAAGAACCGTATGATAGGTGCTCTTGTTTTATGTCTAGGAAGAAAAAGACAAAAATAATCTGAAATCATTCGCAACCATCCTCACAATCCAAAGGGCTGGTGATCCTTGAAAGAACAACATATATAGATGAAATCATTAGGAAAGCTGAATCTCAGGCATCTATAGGACCTAGAACTATTTCCATTCAAAGTCCTAATGTATTCCCTCAAGCAATAGCCTCACCATCTATAGCCAACGCCGAGATTCACTACAAGACGGAGGGGTCTAAGCAAAGCCTGCAGACTGTCGTTCATATAGGCACTGACCCTTCAAAAGAGGGAGGCTCTTGCAACCTACAAGAAGGAGGGGGAGAAACTAGTGGAGGAATTCACATAGAAATATCAAAACCTAAGTCCTCTAAAGAAGTGATCGAAATAGAAGTACTTAGGATCCTAGATCAGGGAAGTGTTGTAAAACCCCCACCGCATTCACCTCCCAAGCCTATTAGAATCTCTCCTCCAGATCAAGAAGTTCCCAAAGATTTTTGGCACCTCTTTGATCAGATGGAAAATAATCAAAATCAAAATCAGAGGCAGACATCAACATTAGAATACCCTATTGTTGGTCATGCTGCCAATTCCCCTATGAAATCCATTCCCTTGCACAACATCCCCACCTTTCATGGGTTAACCACAGAAGATCTTGATGCATTCCTATTAGAATTTGATGTCTTATGCAGAGGATATGACTACACCACTGATTCCTAGAAACTAAAACTATTTCCCTCTACCTTAAAAGGAACTGCACTCCGCTGGTTCATGGGATTAGGAGGGGGAACAATAAACAACTGGGACCAAATGAAGAATATTTTTCTTACCAAATACCAAGACTATTGTCGAACTCGAGACTTAAAAGATGAAATCTTCAATATGTCTACAAAAGACAGTGAAACATTAGAGGAATACATAGAAATATTTCAATACAATTTACAAAGATCCCCATATACCACGTTATCCAAGGACATTTTAAAAGCCACAATTCTTAAAGGGATGAAGGAAGAATGGGTTGAGATTCTTAACATAATGGGGAAGGGAGATATTTACCAGGAAGAATACGATGAGATTATTTCGTTATGTATTAGATTCTCCTGGGGTAGCTCACACAATAGAACTGTTGGGCGTGATTCTATGAAGAAGGATCTTAAGTAGACCAATGGCAATGTAACTAGAGCAGAATTTGGAAATCTGTTAGAAAATTTCAAAATTGACATCCTGGGTACTTTGACAATGCAACTTGATGTTTTACAAGCCAAGCAAAAACAAGCTATAGTAGAACAAAACCTGGCCATCTTGTGCCCAAGATGTCGGAAGAAGCATAGCCAGAGGGAATGTCCTTTAGACATGGTTCAAACTTGTGCTATCTGCACTAAGGATCATACCACAAACTAGTGTCCTTAACTTCCTGGGCTAAAAGCCATCTACAAGGAACCAGAAGAAGAAATAGAGCTAGTCTATTTAATGAATCAACATCGGAAATGGAAAGCATGACCTGGCATACCACAAGACCTGCCTCAATACTTTCCGTTGTTGTAGTTTAGCCAACAAAACCATGCAACAACTTGGCATACTCAAAACCCCTTCCCAACTTGGCCAAACCAAGCGTTTCCTATGCCACCTTGGCCTATGTAACCTCCATCGGGGATTAATTGGCAGAACTTCCCTTGCTCTCCCCCTTATTGGTAGAATGTCCCGTATCAAAACCAATGGCCAAACCCTCCTACTCAAAACACCAATTGGAACTAGCAGCGACCCACGGGAATGGCCAATCTGCAGATAGGAGTAGGGACCCAAAATTAACCTACGTTGCCAGCTCCCTACCCAATTCAGCATAACCAGCAGCCTGCCATATGCCCTCAATTTCCAGCCCAACCCAATCCTAATCCCAATAACAGACCGGTTCAACTAATTCAGATCATAGAAAATCCAAAACCCAATGCCGAACAAAAACAGTGCAACGAATTGAGGTTAAGATTAGGACGTACCATATTACATATATAGAGGCCACAACTCCACCTCAGTCCCAAGTTGAAACCTCCACATAGCCTAGCCTAATGAATATAACAGAAACAGGTAAAGATAAGGAAAAAATCGATCAAAAAAGGCCTGAAGAACTTAGGGTGACTCCGCCTCCATTTCTTGAGAGATTAAACCTACCCAGGCCTATAATCACTCCAAATTTCGACATCTTGGGGGAATTAAGAAACCTTTGTATCAAAATTCCTCTTCTCCAGGCCATCCAAGACATTCCCATCTATGCAAAGACAATAAAAGAATTATGTGGAAAAAAACAAATTAAGAAAACAATGTCTGCACCCACCGTTCATGTGGTGGGAACGCTATCTGACTTATTGTTAGGTAGGGAATCACCTGTAAAGTATGAAGACCCAAAAAACCCTATTGTAACCATGAAAATTTCTAGACACTCATTTCCAAACACATTGGTTGACTTGAGGGCAGCCATTAACATCTTAACTACAAGAGCTTGCGAAAAACTGGGCAAATCAACTTTAGAACCTACAGCCACACTTCTAGAACTAGCTGACATATCTGTTATTAGACCAGAAGGTATAGTGAAAGACATCAAGGTCTCTATGGACTCATGGAAATACCCAGCTAATTTTATATTCATTAATCCAAAAAACAGGATGGAAGGGCACCCATTGATTCTTGGGCAGCATTGGCTAGCCATAGCAGATGCTTACATAGGTTGTCGAGCAGGTAGCATGACTATCACTAGAGGAGACTCTATAAAAAATATCATTATTTATCCACCTGCCAAACCAAGCCTGCCCACGGTAAAAATTCACAAACACCCAGATACATATTGGGAGAAAAACATCCGTCCACCTCTAACACTAGTAGAAGCTATCGAATTCAAGGATCAAACTGAAGATGATGTGATTAATAACTTTATGAATCAGTCACCCAAGCCTAAAAATTTGAAATGCCAAATTTTGAAAACAGTCCTCGAACATGAAGATCAAGAGGATCCTGTGATGGACTTCGAGACTCAACATATCTCCACAACCGTTGTTTGTAACAGCATACCTATTGAGATCGAGCCATGAAAGGTTTTGAATATTAATGGCAGCTTGGATGACAACCAAAAGCAAAAACTCATAAAAGTCCTCCAAAAACACCAAGGTGCATCTTCGTGGGACTACCAAGACATGAAGGGTTTGGACCCACAACTGTGCACGCACCACATCTATACTGATAGGGAAACACACCCCATTAGACAACCCCAATGAAGATTAAACCCTCACTTAAAAGAGATTGTAAAAGAGGAGCTGCAAAAACTGTTAGATGTAAATTTAATTTATCCTATTTCAAACAACAAATGGTCTCCCCTCTGGTGGTTGTCCCTAAAAAGAATGGGAAGTTGAGAATCTACATAGATTACAGAGAATTAAATAAGGCAACACAGAAATACCATTTCCCCCTACCCTTCATTTACCAAGTCCTTGACACATTGGCTGGGAAACGGTTTTTCTCCTTTCTTGATAGATTCAGCGGACACAATCAAATCCAAATAGCTCCCAAAGACCAAGATAAGACAACCTTTACCTGCCCATGGGGCACTTTTGCTTACAGATTTGTACCGTTTGGATTATGTAATGCCCCAACAACATTTCAGATGGCCATAATTAGCATTTTTATGACTTAATAAATGAGGGACTTGAAATCTATATGGATGATTTTACACCCTATGGGGAAGACTTTGATCAAGCTCTAGAAATGCTAGAAAAAGTGTTAGAATGATGTATTGCTACTAAACTATGTCTAAGCAACGAAAAATGCCACATGATGATGACTGAGGGGGTATTCCTAGGTCACTATATTTTTGCAGCTGGAATACAGGTAGATCCGACTAAAATAGAGGTAATCCTTCTGTTGGCCACACCTTGTACACAAACAGAGGTACGCAGTTTTCTGGGATATGTAGGATATTATCGCAGATTTATAAAAAAAATCTAGCAGATATCTGCACCTCTGTATGCATTGACTGGGAATGTTGAATTCCATTGGACTAAAAAATGTGACACCGCTTTTACAGACTTGAAGAGGCTAGTCTCAACAACACCAATCCTGCAAGGTCTTAACTGGAAACTGCCCTTTC
The DNA here is from genome assembly GCA_034641835.2 of Pinus albicaulis. NCBI lineage: Eukaryota > Viridiplantae > Streptophyta > Pinopsida > Pinales > Pinaceae > Pinus > Pinus albicaulis. The sequence continues at coordinate 945,599,783 of CM076580.1, read as the reverse complement.
ACATCTCTTCTGATGCATCTAATACAGCAATAGGAGCATTCCATGGCCAAGAAGAAGACCGAAATCCTTATGCTATTTATTATATCAGCAAAAACCTTTCTCCTATCGAATTAAATTATACGGTGACCGAAAAATAATTCTTAGCTATTATTTATGCTATCAATAAATTCAGGCACTATATAACCGGATATCAAGTGTTCCTGTATACTGACCACTCTGCTATTAGATATTTAGCTAATAAACAAATCACAAATGGGAGAATAATTTGTTGGCTACTGTTGTTGCAGGAATTCAATATAACGATCAAAGACCGTCCAGGGAAGGAAAACTTGGTCGCAGACTTCCTGTCCAGAGTCCCCAAGACAGAAGACATGCTAATAGTTGACGATCAATTCCCTGATGAACACCTGTTTGTTGTAGCGGTCAAAACACCATGGTATGCAAATGTGGTAAATTATCTTGCAGTGGGGAAGCTACCCAGACATTTAACAGCGAGAGAACAAAAATTGATTGTACAACGCAATGCAAGATTCTCTTGGATTGGAGGATACCTATTCCATACAGGGGCTGATATGCACATACGCAGATGCATAAGGGAAGATGAAATATATGACATCTTACGAGCCTGTCACGATGAACCTTGTAGTGGTCATTTTGCAGAACGACAGACAGGGCATAAAGTGTTGCAATTAGGCTATTATTGGCCTACGATTTTCAAAGACACAAATAAGTATGTCCAGGCCTACGATAGTTGCCAAAGAATAGGCCACCCAGGCCAAGCTGATGAAATGCCGCTACAACCACAATTGGTGGTGGAACCATTTAAACGATGGGCGTTGGACTTCGTTGGGCCATTCAACCCACCATCAAACCAAAAGGCCCACATATTAGTTGCCACGGATTATGTCACCAAATGGGTAGAAGCAGTGGCCTTGTCAAGAGCCATGGAAGAATCAGTAATTAAGTTTCTCTTTTAACTATTCGTGCAATATGGCTTGCCAAGGGAAGTGATAACCGATGGGGGGGCACAATTCAGAGGCAATAAGATCACATCTACCTTAATAAATCACCATATCATCCACAGAGTTACGTCTCCATACCACCCACAGGCCAATGAGCAAGTCGAAAGCACCAACAAAGTCCTGGAGGCAATCCTTACCAAGATGGTAGTAGCACATCGCCAGGACTGGACCACTAGACTACCAGAAGCCTTATGTGCTTATCGAACAACCTAGCGAAATACCACTGGATATTCACCATATCAGCTAGTATTTGGGAGAGAACTTATCTTCCTTATTGAGTTCAAAATTAAAACTCTGAGAACAGCCCAGGAAGTGGGATTGGACTTAACATAAGCTCAAGTTAAGAGACTCCAACAAATAAATGAACTGGACGAAATTCGACTACTTGCCCTGCAACACACAATGATCATTCAACAACAGCGATCCAAGTGGCACGACAACCTAATAAAGAGGAAGGTATTTCAAAAAGGACATTGGGCACTCCTCTATGACTTCAGATTCCAAGACTTTCCAAGAAAACTGCAAACAAGGTGGCTCGGTCCATATGATATTCAGGAAGTACATAGCAATGGTACCCTCACCTTGACCACCATAGATGGGTCTGGTTCAACATTTCGAGTTAACGGGCACAGCGTGTGCCTCTATTGCAAACCTCTCATGAAAGAATCTTTCTGTCAACAGGCACGAAATGATCCCACCATCCAAGTTGTGGTACAAGGGGGTGATAACCCCACAAACTCAAGTACATGAGAGGTTTGACAGCATCACTTGTAAATAATGTTTATAATTGTTTTGCCTTGTCATACATTCTTCCCATTTGCAATTTATTTTCCTTATAATATTTTGTTTTTATTGTTGTTCAATTCGAAAATAGTTGTTGTTCTATCTTTGAACAATTGTTGTTCAATTGAACATCCATCTATTTGCTGTGTTTTTTTATTTTTGTTGTTCAATTCACTAACATATGCTGTTCAATATTTGAACAATTGTTGTTCTGTCGAATTGAATAGCCATTGGCTGTGTTTTTATTTTTTTTGTTCAATTCACAGACAACCATTGTTCAATATTTGAACGGCTGCTATTCAGTCGAATTTAACAACCATTGGCTGTGTTTTTCTTTTTGTTATTCAATTCACAGACAATTGTCGTTCAATCTCTAAAAAGCTCCCACTCAATTGAACAACCATATGCGGTGTTTTTATTTTTTTCTGTTCAATTCGGGAATAGATGTTGTTCAGTCTTTGATGGTCGCTGATTCAACCAAAAATGAACAGTCGTTTTTACTTTTTTTACTTTGTTGTTCAATTTGTAAACAACTGCTATTCAATCTTTGAACAACTGTTGCTCAGTAGAACTGAACAGCTGTTCGTTGGTGTTTTTTTTTTCTGTTCAATTCGAGAATAGTTGTTGTTCAATCTTTGAACAGCCGCAGTTCAACCAAATTGAACATATTTTTGCTATGTTTTTAATTTTGCTGTTCAATTCTTGGACAGTTGTTGTTCAATCTCTGAATTGCTACAGCTCAGTCGAATTGAACAACCATTTTCGGCGTTTTTATTTGTGTTGTTCAATTCGTGGACAGTTGTTGTTCAGTCTTTGAATGGCTTCTGATTCAACCACAATTGAACAGTCGTTTCACATTTTTAATTTTGTTGTTCAATTCTTGAACAGCTGTTGTTCACTTCTTGGACGACTGCTGTTTGGTCGAACTGAACAGTTGTTCACTGCTATGTTTTTATTTTTGTTGTTCAATTCAGGAACAATTGTTGTTCGATCTTTGAATGGTTGCTATTCATTCGAATTGAACAGCCGTTTTTGAGCATTTTTTTAATGCCGAGCAATATTTGAACAACTGCTGCTCAATCTCTGAACAGTTTTTGTCTGACCAACTTAAATAGCCATTCTTTTTGTAATTGAGTAACCTTGAGTAGGGAATGGCAATTGGAAGAGAGAGGGAAAATGGTAAAATTACAAATATGATGGCCCTTTGGCACTATAATTCTTAAACAGGAAGTTGACATTATGCACACATGAAATGAAAGGCTAAGTAACCCACAGTTTAAATATGATATCATACAATACAAGACCTTATGATGATATATATTTTTTTACTATTTGAATAATATGTCCCTACAGCATGAAGAAATGGAACAAGGGGTATTAATGGTATTGGTTTTTTTTCCACTTCTTTCACCATCCCTCACTCTTAAGGAGTCAATGAGCCTCCCTCTATGTAACAAAAAAAAAAAAAAATACACAATCATTATGTGTTCATGCAAATCTTTAAGAGGATAGGGGGTCTCATTATGAGCCAGCCTACCATGATCATAGGGATTTAACAAGTGACATGCCCATTATGGCTACCACACCAGGGTAATGACCTTCTCATCTACTAGAAGGACAGGAGGTCTCATCACGAGTCGGCCTGATCACTCTGTTACAATTCTAGTGAATGGCATTGTGACTATCTGGCTACCACACCAGCACAGTGACCTCCTTATAGATCAAGATGTTACAATTCAAAATGAAGTACTACATTTACATGAAAATCCTAAGAGAGGATAGGGGGTCTCATCACGAGCCAACCTACCATGTTCATAAGGGTGTAGCAAGTGACATGCCCATTATGGCCACCACACCAGGGTAATTACCTTCTTAATGACTTGAAGGACAGGAGGTCTCATCACGAGCTGGCCTGATCACTTTGCTAAAACTCTAGTGAGTAGCACCATGGTTATCTGGTCACCATACCAACATGGTGATCTCTCCATAAAATTGGCAAAACAACTATTCTTACATAAGGATCTTGGATCGGGTTAAAATAGCAACCCTGTCGAGGCTATGAATGCCTGCTGGCAGCTGCTTGTGGTATGAAAGTATGCTCCTTGAATAGCCAATTTCTTTTATATACACCTTGTCTTCCATTTTCAACCACAAGCTATTACTCGAATTAGTAATAATTATGACCTATCATAAGAATGACTAACAAAGATATGTTTACATATTTTGAACTTCGGAATGACAACACCAATCATTACTTGACTCAGTCTTGCTTTCGTCATAACTTTTGAGTTGTACAAGGACATCATATCGCAATAATGTCTATGCTATTTCCTCTCGCTTTTTGGTCACTTCCGCACAAGATACAATTATGAAAACTTCTAAATCTGACCTTTTTACCGCATATGTTAGTAATTACTCAACCGCCCGTTCCTTCACACGTAGATTATCATTACTAAATTCTGACATTCCCCTGTCTGCCTTCATAAGCTACCAAATCTCTTCTGTACTTGAGGGCATGGGCGCCCTTTCTTTGAAGGAGGGGGTGTAATTGGCCTTAACTCGGCAAGCATCTGAAATCCCTACACAAATCTCGTTAGACGCAACGAAAAGACCAGAGGAACACTACAATTAAGAAATGAAGATTATCTACGCAGAGCTGCAATCTCTTTTCCGCTTGCAGACAACATCCTGTCGAAACAACAAAGCCAAGAAGAAAAATAATTAGAGGAAAAGAGCATATCATCTATGGGAGGAAATACCCTTCGAAGCGAGCCTGCAAACTTTCCAATTTCAGAGGCAATGAGTGCCATCCTCCAGCGAGATGGATGGTTGACATATGTACACATATTACAAGGATTCAACATGATAATTGCAATCGAATTTTTGAATAATCTGCAGGAAGGGAAAACCAGAGTTAAAGGCCAAACTATATCAGTCACAGAGGGAATTATCGCAGAAATTTCCGGAATACCATCACAAGGAGAAAGATAGGCAGAGAAGCATCTCCTACTGAGAGAAGCATTAATAGCATACCAGGACCTGGATCAACCGTTGGAACGAAAAAATAGAGGGATTAACCCTGCCTCTTTACACCAGCCATGGCAGGAGCTGGCGACATTCATCCAGAATTTTATTACATGTGAACGACGTCGGGATGTGGTAAAACCTCGACAGCTCAAACTTTTAGCTGCACTTAAACAAAAAATTTCAATTTAGTCACCAGGGGTTAATAAAACTAATCATCATTCATGAGCTATATAGGCAGCATATATCATGGGATAATTTCGTTAACCCTAAGGCACAGGAACCAGAAGTAAACCCTGACGGAACCGAAATTGAGCCCCCCAGGGTAAATACACCAAGAAGAAAAAGGACCTGAACCTCAACGTCAGAGCCAAGCAGACAAAAATGGTCCAAGACACCCCAAGGAACCTCGAACCTAATGGAGGAAGCAGAGCCATCCCATGCACCCTTACAAGAATTCGAGGAGGAAATGGCCCGAGTCCTAAGACAAATAACGACAAACTATGAATTGAGAAACCCATTGGAAGCAGGGGAGCAAGAGGAACTTTCTAATAAATCCACCACCCCCAGTAGCTCTGGTCACACTAACGTCCTACCTCACCAAGAGGAACTGCGAGATGATGAGGCTTTGTCTCCTATCAATAATTACGAAGTGTATAGTGATGGATAGGCAGAGGAGAGATTGGAATCATAGGATCATTCAGGTGACACTGTCCTTGTAGAGCAGAGCACACACACAAAGACAACCTCTTTGTCACCAGGAGGTAGCATCGCTCCTGCTAGTCAGGACCCTCACATTGAGGTAAAATCTGAAGACGTAATCAGAAACACCATTTTAGAAGCTATCCCTGAAAAGCATAATTCTGCTCCCCTACCACCTGTTGAAATAAGGACAGGTGAAGATTCAGATGAAAGTAGAAGTGAGAAACTAAGAAGGACCTGCAAGAGATTGAAGAAATTGGTAAAATATTTGAGAAAACAACTAAAAAAAGAAAGAAGGGCCCGGAAGCCAAAGACAGAAACCTTTATTGCAGGAACTCAAACAAAACCAGTAAATACTGTCGAAAGCGAAATGCAAACTGACTTAGCTGACACTGTGGAAGCTGGAATACAAACCAATTTGATAGCTACTACTGAAACTGAAATACAAACCAACCTAGTAGACACCACCGAGGTTGAAGTGCACAAAAAATTGGAAAACACCATCGAAGCCTCCACCCAAACTGAGCAGAAGGTTATAGAGGAAAAGGGGACCCAAACAGAGGAAGCCCATGCCTATGCCCATCTAGTAAAGAAAGCTGCAAACTAGAAATTACACAATGAACTAGTGCAAGTGCAGCATGAACTAACACAGTACAGGAAGGAGGTGGTGCCATTACAATAATATCAGGCACTGTAAAATATTTCACTGACCTCTCCGTCACAGAAGATGAGACAGTCGTCCAACTTAGAGGAGAGCAGGAAAAGGTTAAAGTGGTACAAGAGAAGGTGGAGCAAGCTAAGAAGAAAATCTCTACAATTTTCTCTCTATATAATGATGTGCTATCATGTAGAGCTCCAGCAACCAACTATGCCTTGTTCCTAATACAACAATATTTACTCTTGAAAGTTAAAGCTGTCAAGGCAATAAAACCCACTACTTTCAAGACCATAGAAGAATTTGTCCATTGTTGTAACGATTAGGATGAGCAGGTCTAATGCCTCTTGTGTGAGCTTTACATGCATAACTTATTCTTAGAAGAAGACACAGACAACAACCCTAGCCCCTTCATAGGGGATGTTCAACTGCAAGCCTTCCTTTCATTTGCTAAAAACCAGATCAGGTGGGCCAAAGCCTAAGACATCTTCCAAAAAAGAGAGCATAGTCTAGATTTATGGGTAAGGGGGGAGCCTATGAAACCCATGCAACTGATCATCCAGCACAAAAACTTCATGAGAAGGCAAGGTGTGAGGACTACACTAGGACCCATCCATAAAGATATCATAGAAAATGCACGAGAATAATTTGGGGACATTCGTTAAGCGGCCTTAGCAGCAGCCAAACAAAGATGGATGACCTCCATGAACAATGTGAAGAATAGGGAGCCATTCAGTTACAGGGATTTCAAAGTTGTTTCCTCCAGATTCCTTTCATACAACAGCTTGGTCTACAGCATGGGGTCTGCCTGGTTGGGATGCAAATACAGAAACCCTCTCCTCTGGCATCCTCCCAAGGATTATAATCACAATTACGAATTACCAGAAGGAGCCACAGGTGCTGCCTTTGCACTCATGAAACGAAAACAAGGCTTCAGAGCATACAATGAAAAGGCCTACCCTGCTTGCTCCTTAACGCAGCTACATCTCAATCATTTGTTTGCATGAGGACATGCAACTAGGTAAGCAGGGGAGTATGTCAGGCCCAAATTAAGGTATGTTCTCACCCTGTAAGTACTTCAAATTATGTTAGACTAATGATGAAAATGATGTTTTTGTAATAGAAAATTGACTTCTCTTATCTCCGCATGTAGGAAGGTAGAATGGCTGGACCAATAGGAAACAGAAGCCAACCAACGGACACAAACATATGAAATATTGGTAACTCCCAGCGGCCAGCAGAAGGCAGACAGACGAATTCGAGTCCAAGAATTCAAGCGACAGCCATGCGCAGCGGGCTATCATTTTGGAAATACTTTCGCATTTTTTAAATCGCCTTTAAAAGGGCGAAGGATGGACGAGAAGGAGAGTCGGAGACAGGACAGGAAATTCATTTTATAATAGACACATAAGAAACAATCTGTCTAATTGTGTTTTTGTAACACCACTAGATTTAATATAGAGATTTGAAAAATAATCTTTTGAATTTTTTACGGCGCTAGGGCTTCTGGTGGTCTGGGCCCAACCTCTAGAAGTTCCACGCAAGTTTTCATACTCTGTGTAGTTGCAGAACCAATGCTTAAGAATATGATGCAGTTGTAAAGTATATTTCCATTCAATACATATACAATTCTCTTTCTTCAGGATTGTTAGAAATTGTGTTCTTGAAGTAGGACAATCTCAATTGTATTTTCAGAATTACGGCAATATTTTATTATCAGTAGATAGTTCCAATTCTTTTAATACCATTGCATTTGAGTTACAAATCATAGAATAAGATGATAACAATATTATCTATCTTTATGAATTTCATTCTTCTTCTAGCATAAAAAAGCGTTCGACCATCGATCAATGTTGATTAATTAAGTCATAAAGAGAATTCTATTGCAAAATTACTTAAATAATTGTTGTACGATTTATTTAATTCACTTTAGTTATATTGTTGTTCCATTACTGTTCAGCTTAGTTATCCTGTTGTTCCATTACTACTCAGCTAGTTATATTGTTGTTCCATTACTGCTTAGTTAGCTATATTGCTAATTCAATTCGATTCCATTACTGTTTAGCTTAGTTAGATTGTTGTTCCATTCAATTCCATTGTTGTTCAGTTTATTGTCGAATTCAATTCAATTGCTGCCTGATTTCTCTAGATTGTTGTTTGGTTCAATTAAACTGTTGTTTAATTCCATTAGATAGATGAAAAATCTTGTTGCTCAATGTTAGGTTAAAAACCTATTCAAGCCACCCCTCGTACAATAAGCAATCTTAGGAAGTTAGCAAATTCTTCCTCATAAGTGACAAGGCAAATCTGTTAGATGACCTGACTCGCATATATTGTGCCAACACTCTTGGAATAAAAAGACTTACCCCAAGTTGATAATTAAATGAGAAAGCACTAGAGTTGTCAATAAAAAGCCACCTCTTTCAGCACCAACAATGATCATTGCATCCCTTGTGTACTACTCTGCTGGATGTTAGACAAAATCCTTCAATGCATGTGTGTCTCTTCCTGGGTGGTAGTATTACCTCTCTCTTAGAGACTCACTTCTCTTTTTCCCCATAGTAGAAGAGCCTTGACACACATACGATTGAACACTCACCAGGCACACCCCCTTGTTTTTCAAAGGCACATGTAGACCTCTCTCTCTTGCTAACACTTAGAGTCAAGGAAAATATATAAGAATACATGGCAACCAAACCAATATTCTAGATGGGGCTCCTACTCCAAACGGTGTGAGGTCTAATTGGGACTTCAAATTAGGGAGACACCTTGGTTGAGGGATTTCCAATACTATCAACAAAAACCTAGAAGTAAAAGAACCTATAGTTGTCATGGAGGAATTGCATCTATTTTGGATGCCATCTTGGAAATAATTCTTGGGTCATTCAAACCCTAGAAGGAAAAGAACCTAGAAGGTGTCATGGAGGAGTTTCATATATTTTGGATTCCCTTTTGGAAATAATTATTTCCAATAAGACCTTAACTAGAAAACTATTGTTTTTGTGACAAACACCCTCGAAAATTTGGTCTACATTTGAATTTTGGAGCCTAATGTGGATCTTTCCATCGTTTGTTCCATAGTCACTTTATGTTTGATTGATAAATGTCAGAGGCACATGCTCAGTCCGCAACAATTTCATGAGTGCACTCTTTGATGAAATCTTGAACATGCATAGCGCAATTCCATCAAGGCATTGCATGTACGATGTTGAACCTAGGTCGAAAGTTAGTGTGCACTTTCATCGACAATCTCTCAATTTTGGTTATGATTTTTCTTCTATTTCGGTGATTTTTTCCAACTTTCACTTTTGCGCACCTTTGCTTTCACAAGTATCGAATTCATGTTTATGATTGTCGCTTTTTCTTTTTTTTTCATTGTAATAAGTGTCAGTTTCATGTTGTCTTTGTTTTGGCATGTGTCACTTTCAATGTCGTTCGCATTTTTCACTTTTCTCATAATGTTGTTGTTGGGTGTGTATTATATTCTTTCCACGACTAGTCGCACACATGAGGGGGGGAAACCCCCCTTGTTCGTTGCACCAGGCGCAAGAGAAGGGGTGTTGCCTCCCCCATTAGGGGTTTTGTAAGGGGACGGTAGCCCCCGTAAATGAGGTCTAGGGTAGTGCCTCAACAATATTTTTTTTGAACCTTATAATATGTGGGAATACCTACCTATGGTTTTGTGCATGGGTTTTTCACATGGTTTTTGGCATGATGGTTTTTTTCCCATGGTATTTTGTAGATCTGGCCAAGGGAACTATGATTAAGTTCTTATCCATGGTTAATGGATTATGGTTTATGAATGCTTCAATATGTATATATATGTATTGTAACATTGAAAGGAATATAATGAAAAATAAATTTGGTAGTCTCAGTTTTGGTATCTAGGGGAAAATATCTGTGTATATATGTTTTATGTTTTATGTTCATGCCACTATTTATTTTATGTTTTTATAATTCGTCTACAGGTAATTTATGTACAGGGTTAAAACCTACAGTCACAAATTTCATCTTTTGGCATGGAAAGCATCGCACATTGCACAAATGTATTTTTTGGTTTGTTTTGATGGGTAACCTTGATGCTAATGAGCCATTCTTATCATGTAGATATGTATCACACTCATTCCCAAATTTTTAAGCACTGTCGCACAAGTGTCGTCACTGTCATCGCAAAGTGTACCTTTAACGTCAAACTTGGGGAAAGTTGTAGCAATTCCATCACACTAGGAGTATTATGTTGCTCATGTGCTCTGAGTGATCAATGTTGTGTCATCAACTATTCTAAGCGTGTGATCATGCTTAAGTTTTTTCATTTTTCACTTTGGCCTCACTGATCCCACACAGCCAAATCCGGAAAAAAGCCCCTTCCTAAGCAACTTGACCTCACTCAACCTTCCTAAATAGTACATTGTGTAGTCTTACTCCTAAAGCTTCAATATTTCCTCTTAGAAATAAGAAATTCATAGTCCTTTCCTTCTAGAACTATGCACTACGCAGTCTCAGTGCTCAGCCTTGACCCTTGAGCTCCATAACTATGCATCCCTTGCCTCCTAACATCCTCTTTTGTGCACTAAATAGCCTCAAGAAACAAGCCTCAGCCTTGACCTCTCAAATTTCACAACTTCACAATATCTAGGCCTTTTTCCCTCCAGAATTGTACTGTGGGAAACCTTAAGGCTCAAACCTCAATCCTGACCCCTTGAGCCCCTCAACTGTGTAGTTATCTTTCCTTGGCTTGGGTGAACTACATATTACGTAGTCTTAAGGCTCAATCCTGGCCCTTACCGTCTTGAGTTGTGCAACTTCTTAATCCCTTGGCCTTTTTCCCTCTGGAGCTGTGCATTGGAAAACCTCAAGCCTCAAGCCCTCAGCCTAACCCCTTGATCCCCTCAACTGCACAGATGACTAGCCCAGGCTAGCCTGAACTATGCATTACACTGTCTTAAGCCTTATTCTTGGCCCTTGGCCTCCTGATCTACTCAACTGCGCAAATCTTGAGATTTTCTCCCAACCTATCACCCATTTATATCTCAGTTAATGGTTGTCATGAAGTATGTTAGGCTATGGGTTTATCATACTGGTGTCATCTTTTCATGAGTGGATTTTAGTTGTAAGTATTCTATCATGTTATGACATGATGATGATGAAGGATATGAAGAAGGAGACACTGCTAGAAGAAACCTTTGTAGTTGCAAAGACAAGTGGATCAATGAATAAAGAAAAAGGGACATCTGATTGAGACCGCAACTAGAAATCAAGATCGCATTGAATATTTCCTACCTTCAAGGTGCCTTCAAGCCTTATGGAGGACGAAGAATAAGATCATGGTCCATCTTTCAAGAAAACAGAAAGAAAGCAGCAACAAAAAAATCCTAAACATTTCCATGTCATCAGTGTCATGCCATGTCATGTCATGAGTCATCAATTTCCACATCTTATGGATCATGTAAATTAAATGTTGGAGAAATGTAATGTAAATTGGAAGTTCAAGAGTCATCCATATAATGTGAAAAGTCATGAAGGATTCAAAGAGTCATAGAGAAGTCAAACAATCATGAGGGTAGTCAAGAGTCACAAGGGAGGTGAATGGCCACCCCATTTGTTATATATACACCCTCATTTCTCATGCAAAGGGATTTTCACCTTGGCTTCTCCTACCAAGAATCGGAGAGGAAGATAATTCTTTTGGAGGATCAAGTGGTTGCTCTAACGCTCCACTATTGGACCTAGTGGTGTTCACCATCTTGATGTATCTTGGAACTTTTTCTTAATTTTGAAGCTCACTGAGCCAAAACACTTTCATGCCTATGTTGTAAATGTTGTAATATTATTCTTTTAATGTTTGTGATGTATGTTGTTTTCATTTTTACTAAGTAAATTGAACTATTTGGTGGCTTTGGTACTTATCTTGTTGAAGGTGTGTTGTTGTTTTTTAACAATCATTGCTTCTATGTGAACTATTTCACTAGTTATCCAACGATTAATTTATATGTATATACTCATGTGTCTTTATTAGATTAGTATTATTAGTTGTCTTTTAAAGGCTCACTTTTATCTCCCCTTTCGGTAGAATAACCTTGATACATTTTACAACCAAATATTCCACAAGGCATACTCATTTGTTCATCAAAAGTGTGGATGCATTACTCTCTTGTGTTGAACATTGTATCCAAGACAAATATTTGAGAATATACAATAACTGGGCCTTACTTCTAGAAAGGATCCCACATCAAATGGTGTGAAGTCTTATTAGGGACTTTTCACCGGGGAGACCCCCTTGGTCAATGGATTTCCAACACCGTTAGCAAAATGGCACTAAAAGGAGGGCTAGATGACAAGTGTTGCTCATTGATTCTATTTTGAATCTCTTATATGAAATGGTTCATCCCTAAATCATAATCCTGGAATATTTCTCTAACCTATCCCATAGTGAACATTTCATCTCCGCGGAATAAATTTATGAATTGTCTCAATGTAAGTTTGATATTGAGTGTGATATGCATCCATTACTGAGCATGCATCTCTTTTTCTTAAGTTTTGTGAATACTATGAAATTAATTGTGAATATGTGGCTTGTATTATTTTCTACCTCATAGTTGAAGGTCAGGTTCGTTGATGGTGTCATAACCTACCACCCACTTCCATTCATTATTTTGAACACCTCATCAAGGATCTTCATTTAGAATTTGATAGGTATGATTATTAGGATGTTCTTAAAAGAATCAATCAACTAAGAATGAATCCTAATGAATTAATTGGGGATTCTATAATCAATTCCTTCACCTTTGTTATGAATTTCCTAAAGAAGATACATATTTGGATTTATTTGTTGAAAATGGCAACAAGAAACAGTGAAGGAGGCCTCCTGAAACATCTTTCCTAATCCTAGTTGGAAAGTGATCACCTAAACTAGGTGGGGACCACACATGTGATTTTTGTCGAAAAAATCTATTTTTAGACTATGTCTATTTTTAGACATATGATGGCCATTCCGTGATCGTATGTTATTCGTGGAGTATTGGTCATGTTGGTGTGCACATATGGACATATTTTGGACCTATAGTCGATGTCTATTTCTTTGGGGATCGCCTCTCCTTAAATAAAGTCAAATATTATTTACCCTTAATAATATTTGGACTCTAAATCCTGCCTTACTCTCTGAGCACTTCGCCTGACCCCCGCAGGTGGGGCACGAAGGATTTGCGCTTTTCCTATGAGTTAGGTGAGCTAATGCATGGTTGACTTCAGTTAGAGCTCAAGTGGTGGAGTTCGGTGGAGTTGATGCTATAGTTAATGGAGGTGGTGTTCTGGTTAACTAGTTGAACTAGTTGTATTTAGTTTAACTGGCTAATACACTAGAGATGAGTTGTGTGAATTAAATATTATTTAATTCACAAATTATTAACTCATTATTCAACTAAAGAACACATCAGTTTAACTCAGTGCATGGACAGTTCAGTGGCGACAAGTGAAAGAGGTAGATGAAAGGGTTAAGTTAGCTATCAGTTGCGACATCAGTTGTGCATGAGATTTGCACCACACTTGGAGGAAATTACCAATGAAAATTGTGCAGTTGGAGACAGTGAGATTCGAACCTGGATCTCTATTTAGACCAACCTTGATTGCGCAACAGAGGCAGAGAAGTAGTGGGTGTGTTTTGAACCTGTGACTTGTTCAAAACCAAGCTAGTTTTTGTGTAGCCTCGGGAGATAGTACTAAGTACTTGTGAGGAGTTTGTACTATGTATTTGCTGCATGTTCTCTCGATTTATAATATACTATAGCTGGGGGTTTTCAGCTATAAGCTTTCCCCATACATACTGTGTTAATGTGTGATGTGGATTCATGTGCTATCGCTCTAATCTTTCCTCATGTGACAATTAATTGTGAGAATGTGAGAAGAGATTATGTATATGTATGTAATCTGGAAATTGATGTGATCGTGTTAATCTCCATTAATAAGCATTTATTCAGCAAATTTCTACTCATCGGGGAAAGAAGACACTGTCGAGATCTATTACTTGATTGCAAATCCTATTTCCCCATTTGCGTCCAGACACGCTGACAGAAATTTCTCCTGAGTCTACCTTTTGGAAAGTGAAAGGTCCGGTGCCCAGGTAGTCAATCTCATTTGGAAATACCACCAAGTGTAGATCTAAGCGATTGAGTTATCGGTGGAAATTCGACCAGGTGACGGTGTTCTTGGTGCCGCGGTGAAAATGTCTTTCATCGGTTTGCGACTCGAATATGCCTTGGAAGGAAGTTCGAATTATGTTGCATGGAAGGACCGCATGGAGGCTGTATTAGATGTTCATGGGCTGTTGGAATTCATGGAGAAAGAGATTCCAAAGCCTACTTCTAATGATGCTGATGTTGTGGAAGCCTGGCGAAAGAAACAAGCAAAGTGTCGAAGGATCCTGTTGGAGGGCATAAAGGATCACATTGTATCCAGCCTGCATGGAAAAGCTTCTCCATATTTGATGTGGAAAGCTTTGACGGATCTATACCAAAGCAAGAGTGACCAAAGGAAGCTGGCGCTCAAAGATAGACTCAGGAACATCAAGATGGAGAAAGGCGACAGTATCGCCCAATACCTCACGAAGTTCACTCAGTGCAAAGATGAGCTGGGAAGTGTGGGGGTGACTGTCGAAGATGAGGACATGGTGGACCTGGCTCTCCTTGGTCTTCCGAAGGCTTGGAATTCATATCAAGATAGTGTCAATGGTCGGGAGAAGTTGCCGGGATGGGAGCGACTGTGGTCGGATCTCATGCAAGAGGAGATCAGGAGGACTACCAGGGACGGATCTTCATCAAAGGCATCTGATGAAGAAGACTGCGCTTTGGCTGCCAAAGCAAGGAAGGGGAAGGGCAAGGAGAAGGCTTCTCAATCCGGTGCAGATGGTAAAGAGCATGACATGTCCAAAGTGAAGTGTTTTCACTGTCACGATCATGGACATTATGCCACGAATTGCCCAAAGAAGAAGAAGAACAAGCAGGCTGCTGGAGCTGCAGCTGGTGAGGCTCTTGCCTTGCAATTTGAGCTGGACTTCTCATTGATCGCATGCATGGTGTCTAGTGCATTGGGATCGAGGTGGTATTTTGATAGTGGCGCTTCCTTTCACATGACGGGAGATGTGAATCTTTTCAGTGACTTGGTGGAGAAAGATCTCCAGTTGCATGTTGAGTTGGGCAACAATGGACGATACAATGCGACCGGTATTGGTACCATAACCTTTCAGAGGGATTCAAGTAAACTCATTCTTTTACAAGATGTATTGCATGTGCCAGGTCTAACAAAGAATTTAATCTCAGTCGCAATGTTAGAGGATAAAGGGTATGCAGTTGTCTTCAGAGAAGGAAACGTTTTCCTTCAGCACAAGGCAATGGGACAAGTCAAGAAGGTTGGGATTCGGGAAAAGAATCTCTACAGACTTGAAGTAGATGGGATGTCTACGGAGCTTCCTACCGTTGTGTTTTAAGGAAGACATGCAATCGAAGCTGAGAGGGAGCAAGTTTCGTATGCAGGTGGATAAGTGAACTCGGATGTGGAGCAGCCACAGCAGCTCATGGAGTGGTAGAGACCACCTGCGTGTAGGTGCCCTGCCGTACGGGGCAGTAGGGAGTGCATGTACCATACCACCTCGTGTATGAGGTGGGGCGACATGCATGATTAATCCCATGAGGAGATTTCTCGAAAGTATCTACAGAGGTGGATCTCACATTGAACTCCGTTACGAGGTGCCCATGGGCCACAAAGAGCATGATCGGGGCTGGAGGACAAAGGTATCAAAGGATAAAGGTTTCCGGAGCATCGGAGCGTGAACACTGCAGTTGACATCAAGTGCAAGAGTGCATGGGCAAGAGTTCACCAAAATGTTGTGCTGGTTCCCGATGACATGCAAGCACAAGGTAAGTCAAGAGATGTCTGATGATAGATGCTAGATGCATCAAGATTGATTGAGTTTTTTGGAGCCTATTCAGTTTCAAAGGAGTTGCAGAGCAGATGCATGGAGTTGCATGGCGCTTATGGAGCTTGCAGGGCGAATGCATGGAGTTGCATGTCGCATGCAATGAAAATCCTTTCTTGTTGAGAGGGAGTGTTGAAAATGGAAACAAGAAACAGTGAAGGAGGCCTCCTGAAACATCTTTCCTAATCCTAGTTGGAAAGTGATCACCTAAACTAGGTGGGGACCACACATGTGATTTTTGTCGAAAAAATCTATTTTTAGACTATGTCTATTTTTAGACATATGGAGCATGGTCCAGGGATTGCAGTATGTTATTATTGGAGTATTGGTCATGTTGGTAAAAATAGATGGACATCTATTTTTTGTACCTATAGGTCGATGTCTATTTTTAGACTGCCTCTCCTTAAAATAGGGAAGTCAAATATTATTTACCCTTAATAATATTTGGACTCTAAACTTCAACTTACTCTCTTGGAGCACTTCAGTTTGACCCCCAGAGGTGGGGCATGCAGCTGCCAGAAGGATTTACGCTTTTCCTATGAGTTAGGTGAGCTAATGCATGGTTGACTTCAGTTAGAGCTCAAGTGGCGGAGTTCGGTGGAGTTGATGCCACAGTTAATGGAGGTGGTGTTCTGGTTAACTAGTTGAACTAGTTGTATTTAGTTTAACTGGCTAATACACTAGAGATGAGTTGTGTGAATTAAATATTATTTAATTCACCAATTATTAACTCATTATTCAACTAAAGAACACATCAGTTTAACTCAGTGCATGGACAGTTCAGTGGCGACAAGTGAAAGAGGTAGATGAAAGGGTTGAGTTAGCTATCAGTTGCAACATTAGTTGTGCATGAGATTTGCACCACACTTGGAGGAAATTACCAATGACAATTGCACAGTTGGAGCCAGTGAGATTCGAACCTAGATCTCTATTTAGACCAGCCTTGATTGCGCAATAGAGGCAGAGAAGTAGTGGGTGTGTTTTGAACCTGTGACTTGTTCAAAACCAAGCTAGTTTTTGTGTAGCTTTGGGAGATAGTACTGAGTACTTGTGAGGAGTTTGTACTATGTATTTGCCGCATGTTCTCTCCATTTATAATATACTATAGCTGGGGGTTTTCAGCTATAAGCTTTCCCCATACATACTGTGTTAATGTGTGTGATGATTTGATGTGCTATCGTTTCTATTCTTTCCGCATGTGACAATTAATTGTAGAAGAGATTATGTGTTATGCATGCAATTCAAAATTGATGTGTGATCAGGTTAATCTCCATTGAATAAGTGATTTATTCAGAAAATTTCTACATTATTGAAACAAAAGTCTGAGTGTTTGGTTCATATCTATTTACATGGTGAACCTGAACACCTTGATATATTTTATTCCCCAAATTTTGTAAATTATGAGACACCTCTAATTTCAGAGGAGGAACTACTATTCCTTTTGTTCCTTGTCCTCCTCCTTTTTCAGTTCTGATGTGTGTTCCACTTGCGATGATGCCGAAGTTGGGAAATATGAAAATCAAATGGTTGATTTGTCTCTTCAACCTTAATCCACTTCTTATGATCCATATCTGATGGAGGAAACCTTGGAATGGTTCGGGGAGCCTAGGGTGGAGGATAAGGTTCAAGAATATTTTGATTTGAAAGATTTATCTAGAATTTGATTCGGTCAAAGAATATTTTTTTATGGTAATTTCCTCTCCATCTCACTATCACTTGTATTCTACCATTTGTGATGCATCTACCTACGATGAAGATACTCCATGCTCTTCAAGTTCTTCATCTGATGAGTTAATTTCTCAATTAATGCAAGGTAGTGAGGTTATCCATGTTGAAAAGGAAAAAAATAAAATCATTGAGTATTCTTTACATCCCTCATCATCTCTTGTTTTGTATGAAGACAACTCATCAAATCATATTTCTCATGAAATTTATCCAATTCATACATCTCTAGAAGTTCGATCAAAAGAATATTTCGACTTGAGTAATTTGGTTGTTGAAGCTGTAAAATTTGATCAAATCAGTGAAAAATATGGTTTCCATCTAGTTAGTAATGGTATTATTGAAATTAGTGGTAGTAGCTAACCTTACACTATACATGGTCAAGTTAAATCTTTAAACTGTGATTTTAAAATCCTTGAAAGTTGCAGGAATTGTCAGAAATTTGAGGCACTTTAACTTCTGTTGATGGTTATGTCAGGATCTCGTGACTTTGGTAAGATCCACAAACTAAGTCATATCTGATTTCCTCGCAAAATTATTCTCTTTGCATGGTTTAACTGGATGTAAATTCCTTCTTGAAATATGTTTAATATTTCAGATGTAGTCTTTTGAACTTTCAAGATGCGGTTTCTGATCAGATTCAAGATTATTATTTAATTGATTCATCTCCATGCAAGGCTCTTATACTTAACTTGGGTTTGGAGTGTGTATCTCGCATGGAACTTCCCATTTGATCATTTCAAAGACTATCTTTGGACAAATGAATCATGTCTATCAAATGCAGTTCAAAATAGTCATCTCTTGGTTTTTCTTGTGAATGTTATACTGCTAATATTTTTGTTCATCGCACTTGAAATCCTCTTGAGTGCTAACGAATGCATGAGTTATTTGGTGAATCAAATTCTTCTTCATTCATTGTATCCTGAATAGTTTCATGCAGTTTAAATACTAGCATAAATTTTCACTTATTTCAATGATTACGATGCTAGTGCAGTGTGTAACCAGTTACAAGGAATTGGTTTGTCATATTTATCATGCGAGGGAGATGAGTCTATGGTTCAAGGAATTTGTAAAGTTGTTCAAACTGATCTATATTTATTGTCTATTAACCGAGAATCTCATTCCACAAATGGTTCTTCTAATCATAATATTAATTTTCATTTGAGTTATCATTATCCCACCAGCATATCCGATAATAGTTATTTCACATTGATTAATATGTATGGTTTATCTCACTATTCAGATAATTTTCAAGTAGCTGAGGCACTTCACCCTTTCTTGATGGTTTCGTTAGGCCCTCACTATCTTGCCAAGCCTTCTAAATATGATCATATTCATTTTCGTTACAATACTCTCATCCTAACCCCATACATTAAATTGAAAATTCATTTTTTCAAGGATCTTGAGGTTCTCAAGAGGATTGTTTGAATTTCCTGATCAAATCATTGAATGGTTGGAGCAATCTTACCTAGAAAGCTCTGTCGCAAATAACAAGTTTAGATCTTTTCTCATGCTTTCTAAGGAGGATAATGGAGATGAAGATACATTCACAAGAAGTTTATGAGGTTTGTTTAATTATGGTATTCATCGAAAAGGTAGGAGTACGAACTGGTTAGAAGTAGTCACTATGACATATATTTATACTAACATGAAATACTTTCAATTTTTTGTGTGAGTTGTTTAAGCACTTATCTTTTTTATTACACATTATTTTACATATGTTTTGATCGCTTGTATCTTTAGGTATGCAAGTCGGGAAAAATTACGGTGGCTACATTGGAAATTTGATAACACTTACCCTAACCTTGTAGTTGGTCAGGTTATGACTAGGTCTAGCTACATACCAGTCTCCCTTACACACTCATCATGCACTCATTCTTTGTACTTTTTCTTTATTTTTCTTACCTTTGTATTGCATCTCATTTTCGGTTAGCCTCCATTTTCTTTGTCCTTTTTATTTTGTTGTCTTATTGTGTCTTGTCTCTTCTTTCGTGGTTTGTTTAATAAGACTTCGCATGAAGGATGTTCCCTTCGGCTTGAAAAACTATGTGGAAAAATAAAAAATATTTTTGTGACACCACAACATTTGGCTAACCTTTAGTCCTTCTTCTTCATCTTGTTTCATACCTTTTGGTTGATTATGTTTTGATGGAAAATACAATCCTCGCATAAGGAGATATTTTAGTGAAACCATGTTACCCGTATCTATTTTAGGAGGCTCGTTTCTATGCTCGGTTATTTATGATCCAATGTTTTCCACGGTGATTCAATCAAGTAGGGAAGGAAAAGGGGAAAATATAAACAATAAAACTCATATAAGAGGTTTTATATATATGCTTATCTAAAGGAACAACCTCTTCTGATCTCAATAAGTCAAGATCCCTCATCCTCCCCATGAAATGAATAAGTCTCGATGCACAATACTATATAAAATAAATAAATAAAGGGTGAAATAAGATAAAAGTTTCTTTCACAGAGAGGTGAATGAAGCAACTTTGTCAATGTAACGTCCAGGCTCGCTGGTGAAAAGAAATGTTTATGTTCCTGAAGTGATTCTCCCGGGGTACTTTATAGGCTTGCTAGCAACAGAGAAACACTAGAGATGAAAAACTATACTTTCAATATATTAAGCTCGTGAATAACATTACCCTTCTCCTAATTCAAAAAATTATGATATGGTGGGATTTATGATTGTGTTCAACCGAGAAAGGATGAAGGGGACTATGTTTATACATGGGGTAAGTGGGGAAGGCAAAGTAATTTGAACGATGAATCAACACTTCCTGAGAAACTGGACTCTGAACAACATATTTTACCAAGGAAGAGAAGTTGGAGTTCTACTAGTGTGTCACCAAGTGTTGTCGCTACGACAAACACCCTCCAAAATTTGGTCTACACTTGAATTTTGGACCCTACTGTGGATCTTATGATCGTTCATTCCGTAGTTTCTTTATGTTCAGTCGATAAATGTCAAAGGCACTTTCTCACACATACTTAGTCTGAAACAACTTCATAACCACACTCTTTTATGCAAGCTTGAACATGCATAGCACAAGTCCATTAAGACAATGCATGTGTGATCTTGAACCTATGTTGATATTTAGTGCGCACTTTCATCAATAATCGCTCACTTTTTGATGTGATTGTTCTTATATTTCGGTGATCTTTTCTAACTATCATTTTTGTGCACCTTTGCTTTCAAAATTATTTCTTTCATGTTTACTATTGGGTGCGGAACCTAATTATCTTCCTTATTTAGATGTATCGTCGTGTTGGACCCTTGTTCTTAATGGGGCAGCAATGCCGCCCGTAGTTTGATCGTCGTCAAGGGGGCCAAGGAGGGTAGTGGTGACCTTTTGCCCACCCCCCCCCTCACGGGGGGTTTCGAGGGCAGCGCCCATGAAGCTAAAAAAAAAAGCAGAATTGCCTTGTAAAATATTGTAATTTCGTAGTCATTTTGGGTTGTTCATTAGGTAGATGATCTAACGGTAGAAGTTATGTTTAATTTAGGTTTTTTTCCCCTATGTATGAGGGGATTGTATTGTGTCTTTGTATGGTGTGTATACTCTGAGCGATAAATAGAAAGGGGGACTGTGTGAGAGAGAAGATATTATTACAGCAGATCTGCTATAGGTTGTGACTCTTCATTTTTGCTGGATAATATAAAGGAAGGACTAGCTGCTTTCGTGGACGTAGCCCAAGTTGGGTGAACCACATATATCTGTGTCTCTCTTGTTTCTATGTTTTATGTGTTTGTGTTTCCGCATATTATATGTGTTCCATTGCTTTGTAATATATAGTTTTCTAACATTTACGATTGATGATTTTTCTTTTTTTTCACTATAATAAGCTTCGTTTTCATGTTGCCTTCATTTTGGCATGTACAACTTCAAATTTCATTCGTATTTTTCAAGTGTCATTTTCACTGTCATATTACTATCACAAATGTTGTCTTTTGGCATGAAAACTGTTGTACATCACAAAAATGTAGTTTTAGTCTATTTAAAGGGGTGATATTGGTGCTAATGAGTCATTCTTACCATGTATATATGTATCGCACTCATTCCCAAAGTTTCAATCATTTTTGAGTGTCATCACCGCCATCGCAAAGTATACCTATAGTGTCACACTTGGGGAAATTTGTCACAATGTTGTCACATTGGGGGTACTATGTTGATAATGTGTTATGAGTGATAAATGGCGTGTTGTAAAATTTTCTAATTGTGTGATCAGGCTCAAGTTTTCTCATTGTTCACTTTGGCCTCACTGATCCCACACTTATCAAAATCCGGAAAATCCCCTTCGTGAGCAACTTGACCTCACTCAGCCTTCATGAACTGTGTACTGAACAGTCTCAGTCCTCAAGCTTCAACCTTTACTCTTGGAATTGTGCAATGCGTAGTCCCTTCATTCCATAATTGTGCGCTAGGTAGTCTCAGTGCTTAGCCTTGACCCTTGAGTTCCAGAACTGCATAGCCGTTGCCTCCAGTCATCCTCTTTTGTGCATTGCATAACCTCAAGAAAAAATCCTTAGCCTTGACCTCTTGAATTGTGCAACTGTGTAATCCATAGGCTTATGTCCCTACAGAACTACAGAGTGGGAAACCTCGAGGCTCAAGCCTCAAGCCTGACCCCTTGAGCCCCTCAACTATGCAATTATCTTTCTTTGGCTTTCCTGAACTATGCATTGTGCAGTCTCGAGGCTCAGTTCGTGGCTTTCCTAAACAATATATGACCCCAACCAAAGTAGAGACTTGAGGAAATTTTATTAATGAAAACAAAAATTATACATAATAGAGATTCTCACAATTGATCATAAGTAAATGACCCTCCATTTTCTTTAAATAAAGATCATGGAGCTAGTGAGTGTTAATCCCTGGATCAATAGACATTATTATCGAGGAGAGAACATAACATGAGCATCGAATTACAATGCAATTGATGTACTAAGAAACACGTATAACTCAAAACACATTTTACCAAGGTGATCTTACCTAACTCCCAAGTGTCTAGTTATCCTATCATCCCCCATTAAGAACAACTTGGGATATGATTGAATGATTTGCAAAGGTGCCACAATAGGATAAGTAAGGAGGAATTAGAGCTTATACCTCCTTAATGAAAGCTTCTTGAACTCCTAGAATAGATTGAATATTGGAAATATTTTCTTCTGTCAAAGACTTTGTGAAAATGTCTGCAACTTGATCATATATCAAGCAAATAAAACTTCAAGAACATGGTCATGACTGAGATTCTTTATGAAGTGAATTTGTAGCTCAATCTGTTTGCTAAATTGATTTTAATGATGGATTTTTGGAAAGCTTTATGGCACTCTAATTTTAGAACCAAGGGGTGGTTGGATGTTATAACTATATTCTAATCTCTAAAAGGATCTCTCAATTCCACAAGGATCCTTGACTTGCATTAACTGCTGCTTAATACCCTACCTTTTTTTTTAAGAAAAACCAATAGCTTGTTTTTTCTTACAAGTTGAAGTGTCAATTCTTGAATCAATATTGAAAACATAACTTGCGGTAGAATTTTTATCATGAGGTTCATTAGCCTAGTATGAATCAACAAAACCAACCAACAAGGGAGTTTCCCTTTGAAATGTGATGTTGTTTCCAAATGAATTTCATGGGGAGTTTGCATATGATAGGAAACAAGGCCAATAATAATTGAAATATTAGGATGGGTGTGAGTCATATAAGAGGATATTAACTAACTAATGTTATAAAGTGACATCAACATTGGGTGTAGTGTAGGTGGAAACAAGTTTGTCGCTAGACTAGAAGAGAGATGGACCTAGTTTACAATTTTCCATGTGAAAGTGATGATAATACCATGCATAATTAGATTGGGAAAGACAAATTCCTTCCTTGGTTTGCAATACTTGGAGGACAATA
The DNA here is from genome assembly GCA_034641835.2 of Pinus albicaulis. Classification (NCBI taxonomy): domain Eukaryota; kingdom Viridiplantae; phylum Streptophyta; class Pinopsida; order Pinales; family Pinaceae; genus Pinus; species Pinus albicaulis. The sequence goes on along the minus strand of CM076580.1, from coordinate 945,576,002 downwards.
AAATAAGTATCTTAAGTTTGTCATTTTAAGCTTCTTCATAAGGCTTGATTTCGCATGGGGATAAAATTTTAGAATCGCTACCAATGATGATAAGGCCACTAATGTAAAGAAAAAGTATTATGAGATAATTTCCTATTTCCGTGGTATAAAAGTTAGGATCAAAATAAAATTTAGAAAAGTCAATTTAAAGAAGAAATCTATCGATTTTGGCATATCAAGATCAAGGATATTTCTTTATACCATAGATAGATTAATTAGACCATAGAGAGATTTCTTAAGGAAACAAAAAAGGAAAGAGTCATTATGAACATATACAAAAGTTTGTTCCATGTATATTTATTCATGTAGATCGTCATGCAAGAAGAATAATTTAACATCCATTTGATGGACCTCACATCCATGTGATGCAACAAAAAAAGGTGGATGGAATTCATTTTGGTGATAGGGGAAAAAGTTTTATTGTATCTGATTCCTTCAAACCGAGATAATCTATTAGAAACTAATTGGGTCTTATGTATTTCAACGCTTTGTTTTCATGCATACTTATTTATATACAGTCATTTATATCTGACAAGTGTTATTCCTTTTGGAATAGGTACAAGTTCCCAAGTACCATTCATCATGAACCAACAATATCTTCATTCATCATTATATCTCAATCTAAATGGCCCAAAGCTTCTACAATTTCTTTAGATCATGTATTTCAAATGTGTGCCAAAAATGATGAGACTTGTTGGAGCTATGATTTGTGGGATCACCAACAAGATCGCTAATCGCTTCTCATGTAGATTAGATCCATCTAAGAAATTGCAGTGTTGTTGTAGGTTCATGTTTAATGGAATGATATGAAGGAATGTAAGCATGTGTAGGTGGATTTTAATCTTTATTTTCATCATCTAAAAAGGAAATGAAAATAGGAATAGAAGGTCTCACATGCATCGAATATTTCTTGTAGGCCAAAGATGGCACAAATGTCGAATTAGGTTCATAGGCCAAGGTATTTTGATCGAATTTAAGATCTCTTCTAATAATTATTTTCATTCAAATGAGATTAAAGAGGTTTATAATTTTTTACATATTTAAAATATCAAACAAAAGTACACTTCTCAGTTTTAGGTTGTTAGGATTTCCTTTTCTCATAAAAAAAATGAGTCTATGCTACACTAACAAATACATAAAAATGGCTTACATCTAGCTTAATTTTAATCCATGCTTCTTCTGGTGTTATATGATTTTAAGGACTTTTTGGGAATGTTATTTACTATGTAATTTTCACAATTGATTTCTTTTTCCCAATAAAGAAGATGTAATCCCTTAGGATGGATCATATAATTGGGTGTTTCCTTTAAAGTTTGATTCTTTCACTCAACAACGCAATTTTGTTGTGGTGTAGATGGAATATTATATTGCCTTTTAATGGCTTGTGTAGTGCAATAAGTTAAGAATTTTTTGTTAACATATTTAACTTGATTATTACTTCTTAACCTTTGTAGTTGATACCTAGATTGTTTTTTTGCAAGGGCTTTGTAAGTGAAAAAAATGTCAGAAATTTTTCTCTAGTGTTTTTAGAAGTAAACACAAGTATATTTAGAGAAGTCATTAGTAGAATTTAAAAAGTACTTGTACCTAGAGAAATAAAGAGAAGAAAGAGAACCACACAAATCACTATGAGAAAGCTACAAAATTGTCAAGACATGCCAACATGCACATTATCTTTGCAGAAAAGAGAGGAAGAATAGTTACCATAACTTTATCACATAGTTGCTCCAATGAGCAATAGTTTAGATAACCAAACCACTCACATAAAATTTTGAGTTATTGTTGTGAGAAAAAAAAATTGATGGAAAATATTATGACCCAAAGTTTTCAAACTTGTATGACTTTGTAAATTATACCATCAACTATTCCAACAACAAGAATATGCTTAGGATCTTTTAAATCCTTGATTACATCTTGGTGAGGTGAAAACTATATTGCTTTATCTTCATTTGAATGAGTGCTTCAATATAATGATAGAACATTGTAGGAATGACTTGGAAGGCATAAAACATAATTGAAATGGCCACTATCTACCTTAATTGTTCCAAACCCTACCATCCTAAGGGAAATATCATCACCAACAAATATTTGTTTCGTAAATTGTTATTAGAGTATAAAAAATAGCCTTATTCCTTAGCCATATGATAATATGCCCCATAATCAATAAGACATTTATTAGAAGATGTAGATTTTGCATTAAAGGACAAACTTGAAGCAAAAAATGCATGTCCATGATAATAAGTGACAGAAGAAGAAAAATAGACATTGATGGTGTGCTTCTTCATTGCCACTTCTAAGGCTTTCATCCTGTTAAAGCATTTAAATTTCAAAATGATTGTCTTTTCTAAGAAAATTCCTATCAAAAGCTAGTTGCGGAGAGTTTGGCACCCTTGTTTTTCTTGTTGGTGTGGGGATGTTGCTTATTACGATGCTTGATTTCATCTTTATATTGGGCCACTAAGGCCACATTACATGTATATGCAATGTTTATTACTCCATAATGCAAGAGCTTGTTATTCTTTGTAATTAAAGAGTCACAAAATAATTCAATATTGGAATATTTATATGCAACCCCTAAAGATTTTATAGTGGCATAAAAGATAGATAAAAAAATAGAATATGTAAGATAAAGCTTGGAAAGCATAACGTATATGCATTAGTCATTCTTCATGTTAAGTTTACACTCTATAACCAAATTGCGAGTGTTTTTAACTTAAATAATATTCAATGTAAAGAAAAACATAAGGACTTAAAGTCATTAGTCATTCTTCATTTTAAATTTACACTCTATAACCAAATTGTAGGTGTTTTTAACTTAAACAATATTCAATGTAAAGAAAAACATAAGGAATTAAAGTCATTATCCGATTTTTAAGGTGATAGGCTCTAATTCGACTCGGTTCACCAAATATCTTTTTCAACTTTTCCCATACTTTGTTCGAGTCATTGATTCCTTGAATATGAAATTGTAAATAAAAAGAAATGGACATTTTGATTAATTCACATGTTTCGTCATTCTAATTATTCCATTTGAAATTCTTTTTAATATCAAAGGAGGTTTTTTCTTTTTTAAGGCAATTAGGTACAATCCTTTACTTCTTAATACATCCTTCATAAAGAATTTCCATATAAATAGTTGGCACATGTAAGAAATGAACTTCAAATGTGAAAGATATACCATATATTAGGTACAATCCTTTACTTCTTAATACATCCTTCATAAAGAATTTCCATATAAATATTCGATACATGTAAGAAATAAACTTCAAATGTGAAAGATATACCATATAAAACAAAGACATTAACACGATAGTAGAGAACCATGGAGTAGTTAAAAGTTGACTCATGTGATGATAAATGTTGTCGAGAAACAAAATAATTCATTTCCCTCATTTTGCCTATAAGCTCACTTTTTAAAACTAAATTGCTTATTAAGTGAGATATTTTTATTAAATAAGTGAGAATCTCATTTACAACGAAATTATTTTGTAAATAAAAATTACATGCAAAAAAATAACAAAATGGAGAATATTAAAGTTATTTAATATTGATTCAATTTTATAATACTAGTGAAATACACTTTACAATAAAATGATATGTTGTTGTTGTTAGAGCCTTGAAGTGGCAAACAAAAGATTTGTCTTATAAAATATGAGTAAATCATAAATTTTTTTTTCTTATATCAAAAAAATAGTTATGTTATTATAAAATAAAAAAAATTTGTATGTGTGTGTACGTGTGTTTTAAAGGTGATAAAGTCTATTATAATAAAATGAAATGTTCATCATTGTTGTTATCTACTCAGGTTGTTTAATAATTTTAAAAAAAAAAATTATTTTTGAATTATTATATCTACTATTTTATCTATTATGCCTTTGTTTTTGTTTACTCTACTTTAATGGTGATCCACTAAAAAATAATCAACCTAAATAAACATTATAATGATAGCAGTCAAAATCAACCTATGTATAAATTGCCTATATATAAAAAAATAAAAATAATAAATATAAAAATAAACAAATAAATATGAAAAAGCAAAATTCCTAGGCATACCTCAAAAATGAAACTGAACTAAACTCTGGCAGCTAAATCCAGTACATTACTCTGCAAATTCCTAAGCATACCTCAAAAATGAAATTGAACTAAATCTTCGTTAAGAAAAAGGAGAGAAATTTAAAGAGATTAATGTTACTATTGAGTTTTAGACTCAGTAGAGTGTCACAGAAAACTTGGAATATCAATATCAGATATTATTTTTTGAGATTCGCCTAAGCTAAGTAAATCAAATCATATTCGTATATGAACATTTCCATTTTCATTAACATCGTTAAATTTAAATACATTTCAGGAAAGCCAAAATGTCGTCCTCTACTAAATCGACGCAAAGGCGTGAAGGTGTCGAGCATCACATTAAGGACTCAGACAAACCGGTCAAGTTCACAGAAGATTCAAGCAGTGAGCGACCATCAAACATGCAATTGAATTCAGAACAGCACTGCGATGTAGCTCGAGATATGGCGGTGTCAATGGCTAAAAACTGGTAGCAGTGGTCTGCTACTTTCACGGAAAACATCACACATCATCCTACCGCACCGCAGAGCACTCTGCAACTATGTTATCTGACGAGCTTAACTCAATGGAATGCAGTAATCATAGCCGACAGAGAGGAGAGAGCAGTAAGCTTCAGGCAGAAGAAAGTTCTGGAGAGCTGTATTCTATCCCAGCAATTTCAAGTGCCACTATTAAAGTTTCCCAGTTATATGCGTCGGGACTCAGGAGATACCGCGCCTTCATGGAATGAATCGCCTCATGTTCAAACTGAGAAGCACCAAGAGTTAGGAGACAGAGCATGCACACATCAAGATGGGTACAACAATGAAAGTTGCAGATTGCAGGTAGAGGAGCGGTCATCTAAACAAGGGGATCACATTTTTATCAATAAAAAGCATTCTAATGGCCAGGCTTCGGAAAGATGGGGGACTCTGAAGAAATGCATGCACAGGATAAGGAGACTCTAATTTCAGAAACCATAAATATAAGAAAAGGTCCCATGAAAAATACTAGATTAAATCTCAACCAAAAGTTTAGTACTCTTCCCAGAGATTCTAAAGGGGGCTTCATTAGCTCTGGGAGAATGAATAGCGGAAGAGGTGAACTCTCAGATTCTCGATGGAAACAAGCTGATAGCCACATGGTTATCAAGCGGTCAAAGAATTTTGTAAACACTTCTGCAATTCCCCATGATGCTAATATTACTATGGATGCTGCACTTTCAAATCCAAGAATTGGAAAACCAGCTTTCATGCAAACATTTATTCCACTCTGCAAGGTTCACCATGGCGGGAAGAAATGTCTTTCAAGGTATGTTCTGTTCCTCAGTTGCATGGTGCTGCGGCAGGACAAGCTGCGTTTTCATCTGGGGATATCAAAATATTTAGAGAAACTCCTCTAGCAATTAAAACATTGAAACATGTAGAAGCACCATTATCTGTAAAAGCGATTGATCTAGTAAAATTTTCCATTCAAAGCAAATGCTCTGATTATGGTTGTATAACTTTGCCTCTAGATTCATATGGGAAACTTATCAGACATATTCCTAATACTACAGCTGGTGTTAATCAATATTACAGGATTCATAATTCATCAACTAATACAGAACTTTCAGTGACAGAATATTCCAAGAGGCTTCCAGAATTCAATATGGTAGAAAGCATGGATGTCTCCATCAATATTTCTAATGTTGGAAGGACACTTGAAATATCCAGTGATTCTCTTCTATGTAATTCTAAATGTCCATCACTGCAGAATTACTCCAGCCCCTGTCAACAATCTGACTGTTGCCACCAGTACTCAGCATCTAAAATTAATCAGTGGAAACCTGACCAAGCGAGTTTAGTACAATCTTCTTCACTTGATCGACTTCAAAGAGATTATGTTCAAATTTCACAAATTAGAACGTCTGGCACATCAATTAGAAAAGCAGACACAAGCTCAACTTCGACTGTGTGTATACATTCAACTGTTGTGCCTGTAGACTATGGACAACAAAAGTCTGTGGAGCAAGGTTTTCCAAAAGTACAAAGCTTAAGAAAGGCACAGCCTACCACAAAACCAGTCATGAGGTTGATGGGACATAATTTTACTATTGGGGTTGAAAACGAAGCAGGAAGTTCACTAAAGGAGTATCAGCAACGCAGTGGCAAAGAAATTTCAAGCATCCCAAAAGCCACACTGGCTATCCCTTCCTCGTCAAACACAGTCCACAGTGCTCATTATATTGCTTGCAGTGAAGGTCAATTTTATGTGCCATACTCAGCACTTAATGCTTGATGTCGACATTCGATAGGAAAATCACATATAGCAGATTGTCCTCAGAATAACTTAAAACAAATGGGAAGTATGGTTGCATGTAACTGAAGATCTGAGGAGATTAAGTAGCAGTGTGCTTAAACTGTTGGAAAAGGCATTCCCAACAAGCTGTGTTCCTTGTGAACAGTTTTTCAGAGGTCAAATATGTTGGGTATGTGTTATATTCTTTCCACGATTAACCCCACACGCTGTATGTTGCGTCGGGCGTAGCTGGGGGGTCACGAGGGGCGAAGCAGTCCCCACCGTTGGGGTCCGGGGCAGCGCCCCGGCCAAAATTGGTTTTTGTGCGGACCCACTCATAGGCGGATCCGCCCATGGTTTTGTGCATGGTTTTGCACATGGTTTTGGGGTTCGATGGTTTTCGGCCCCTAGTATTTTGTAGGTCCGGTCAAGGGAACTACAGTTATGTTCTAATCCAGGGTTAATGGATTGGGGTTTATGTATGCTTCGGCATGTATATATATGTGTTGTAACACTAAAAGGAATATAATGAAAAATCAAGTTGGTCGTCCCGATTTGAGATCCAGGGGAAAATCTCTGTGTTTATCTGTTTTATGTTTTATGCTCTTGCTATTGTTTATTTTCTGTTATAAGAATCGTGTGTAGATATTTCTGTTCAGGGTTAAAACCTACAAAATATATTCTGAACCAGCATGGACACCTTCCTCCCCATTCTGTCTTCCTATTGCCAACACATTAATTTCTCCTGCCGGCCATATGTCCTCCGACACATGCTTAAATCAGGGAGGCAATATGGCATATAAATATTTTTGTAATCCTATAACATCCGACAAACTGAAATTGCAAGATCAGGTTGCATCCTCCATGGTACTTACTTCCAGAATACTTCCGGACGTATAAGAGAACCGGAAAGATTCCACCAAAACTCAAGTTTAGTGAGGCAAGCTTTCCCAATACCAGTGTGTAGTAGTGCTTGTATACATACTTGTAGAATTGGGGAGGCCCCTAAAAATCATGGTTTCCTTTTAAACCAATAAGATAGACTGCACTCATTACAAAAGAATTCTAAATCTAACTCAACCCTTCCTTGACAGTTTCTTAATGCAGGGAACCAAAAAGAAGCAAAAGAAAGGATCAGATATAACCAGAAATATTCAAGTGTGCCTGTGCCCTCTTCGAAGAAAATGGAATCAGTGACAAACCAATTGCCTTTTCTCATTAGAAGTTCGGCGTCCTTCACAGACCCTCTACATGCTTCTACACTTGCCCTTGTTCAACCAACTTCTTTCCAAACACTTAATACCTTTGCATCTCACTACCAAACACTCAATACCTTTGCATCTCCTACAGACTCTGGAGACTTGACGATGCATGGGAGATACAAACATTCTTCAAACAGATTTATTTGGGAGAGACAATATGAAATTACCCAGGAATATGAACATAAATATTTGTGTTTAGCCAGGAGAAAGACAGTGTACCTGATACAGTGGATCACGTGTCACCTAAGAGTAAACGCCCCATATAATCCAAGGAGATGGACCAGGAAAAAGATTGTCTAGGAGAAAAATGCATTGACTGCAAAATGGCTTTGGAAAAGGCCCGAAGGTTATGCACAAGGAACATCAAAGAAGTGTGGATTGGTCTTAACAGGGAAGAAGTTGCACAAACGAAAAAGACTCATTCATCATGAAATCAATCCCTCGAGTTTAGCTGCCAAATGTGTTATGAGTAGAGAAAGATCTGGAAATGACTTCATAGATGACATGGGTTCTAAAATCTGCATAACAAAGGCCAATGCAGTTGAACTTTCTATGGGCAAGGACACTCAAGCTGGCGGGAACTCTTCCAACAGGAAGAGGGTCAGTGAGAGCATTACTAATGCTTTCCTCCACGCTGGGCTCCCTAAAAATTGCCGAGAGAATGGAGGAGCATTCAAAAAACCCAAAAATAATTTCTCAGGAAGCCAATTTGGAACATTCAGAGTTGGATTGGTCAGCTCAAATACAGAATCCTCCCTCGAATTGGCAGAACCGAAGAAATTGAGTGAAGGTGCGGAGCACATATTGAAACCTCCATCTCCAAATAGGAATGCAAACCAGTCCTTGCCTATTGATTATACTTTACCATTTTCTGAAACAACTGCAGAGGGAAGAGATAGACATTCACACCTGGTAAAAACACACAATGGCGCACATCAAAGGCCACCTCCTGGATCAAAATTACAGCGGCGGGATAGTAGAAGCAATAAAAGTCTGTCACAAATACCATCTATAGTGAACCCAGCAGATTCCCTTCAATAAAAAGTTCATGCCATAGAAGAAGCCGTAACAGAAAAATGAGAAAATAAATCCGTTGCCCACAAAAATGACACCATTCAGATTTTTTTTAGATCAGTAGCGGAAAAGGGACTACAAAATATAGCCATTTACATACACTTTATGCCTGCTAATTCATTAAAGCTGCTACGTTTTTCTATTTGCTTTTTACACGAAAGAAAAAGAAGCTACCTTTTTAATTATAATTGACAAAGTAAAAAAGACTTTGGTATATGCTACACAAGTTGCCACCATTATGCTTCTGCTCATAGTTTTATTACTTAATGATTTATAAAAGGTAACGTATCATTTACAGCAAACTTACTGAAATGGAATAGGTATACGCAACATGTTTTATTTTAATATTATTAGCTATTTAAAAATCAAAGAGATAGACTAGTTTTTTAGATTCTAAATTATTTATAAATAATTATTAAGTTAAAGATATTTAATATAATATTATAAATAATATAATTGGAATATTTAAAGAATATAGGAAAGTATGTATATGTACCAAACTGGAAGGATGAAGGATATAATTAATTAATTAAATTAAGTTAATTCTTTAAGAGATGCATTACTATGGGGTGTGTTTTATGGACCAATATGTTGAGGGAGAGGGCATAGATATTTTATATCTTTGAATTGAAAGTGTTTCTATTTTCTTTTTTATTTAGGAATGTCTATGGGGAGATGAAAAATGATATAAAAATATCTATTAATGGTTAGTATGGATTTCTAAGAAGTGGTGAGTTGCGTGGAGGTTACTTTTATTATTGTAAACCAAATGTCTATGGTAAATGCTATCACGAGAGACTTACCCATCAAAATATTCTATGGTTGTTAATGTTTGAAATATGTTGAACCTAAGATCAAAGTGTTATATTGGAACAACTATGTTGCTCATGTTGATGGAGGTATATTGTGGTGGAAACATCCATGTGAAAAACTTCATCCCATATATGAGGAAAAAACCTGAGAGAAACTTAACAATGTGTGGACCATATACTTTAGTGTCTTATTATCTGAACTAAAATAAATAATTGTCATTGAAGACGTTAAATACATCTAAGAACCAAATCACTTTTCCTTTTCATTCTTGATAAGGTGAAAGAAAATGTGTTGGTCACATTAGCTAACCAATGAAATCATAGGGTGCATGAAAAAGGGAAGGCTCTTATAGTGTGGATTTGTAACGAGAGATAATTTCCACATTTCTACTCCAATATCTAAAAACATTAAACATTGTCACATGGGAATAGAAGAGAATGTCATTCATAAAGAGAACATTGATTACCCAATTGAGTATCTTGATGTTGATAAAAGAGTGTCTTTTGAAAATATCACCCTAGCATCTCACAAACATGATGGTAGCATTGAACTTAGCCAAGGAGTTTGGCTTATGGGAGTGTGTGTATGTGTTTGTTAATGGGGTATATTTGTATAGAATGATATGAAGGTTGAGTATCCAACAACATGCAGAATTAGAGCCCAATATGGATATTTAACCTCCATGGAATATTCTAGAATATTCATAGTTGTATACACAAATCAAAGGTTGGGATTTATCTCCAAAGTAGTTATGCTTTTCTCTCCCTTTTAACTAAATTAATTAATTCAAAAAATGTAATATGAAAGTGTCACTTAAAGTGAGTTATGATTTTTTGACCATGTGGTATTGATAAGCCATGGCATTGGCCTATGGTATTGTCACAAAGTTTAATAATCTCGATGGTGAAGGGGAGCTAAATCTCCATGGTTCAGAATCTTGTTCCCTATTTTTTTAAATGTATATATGTTTAAATTATATATATATATATATATATAAGGATGAATATTTAAATCTCCAGTTAGCTTGTTGGCCCCTAAATCAACTTGCAAATTCAAGTTGCAAAATCTTGAGTACAAACCCTACCACTCTTCTTATGGCTATATATATATATAATTAATAATATAAAAGGATGAATATTTAAATCTCCAGTTAGCTTGTTGGCCCCTAAATCAGCTTGCAAACTCAAGTTGCAAAATCTTGAGTACAAACCCTACCCCTCTTCCTATGGCTAGCACTAGTTCAGGGAGTGGTTCTATCTCCTACAACAAGATTGTTGCAGACAACAACATTTTGGGTCAGTCCTTGGCGACCATTCCCAATGCTTCAGGCTCCATCCTCAATGGAGCTCAACACAATCCCTAACATTCTGGTGGCCAATCAGGTAAATGACAACTTGGAAACTACTTACCAAAAGCAGCACTAGACTCCAAATTTGAGGTTCAATCAAGTCACATATGTGAATATATTCAATGTATACAAGATCATGTGCTCATTGGGAATTGTTTAGGGATCTAGCTGTCAAAAAAATCTCTCATTCACTACTTCCAAACCAAGTGGAAGCCCAAATATGAGATCAAATCAGTGCCAAGGGTTTGTTTACTATTCTATTCGCCAGCTTAGAGGAATAAACAAGGGTTTTCAATAATGTGCCCTATTTTTTCAATTTGATGAGACTTTATCTGCAATTTTGAAAAAAAAACATTTTGTGTCAGATAAGGAGGATTTCACTATGATCCTAGTCTAGAAAAGTATTGTTATGAAACCAGCTCCCAAAATAGAAGAAAAGAGAGAAAAACACCTTAGAAATAAGCCACTTCAAGGGGGAAACCTCCTTTACATTACATAAATAAAAAAATCTTGGATGATACAAATGAAAAAACCTCCTTTATATATATAGGAGTCCATGGGGTCACAATATAATCCTATCCGACCTAACAATAATCATGTAAGGACATAACAATAATAATAGTGGGCTATTATGGGGCACAATAATAACAATATGGGAACTACAGGGATATAACAATAATGATAAGGGGGCTACACTAACAACAATAAGGGACTACACTAGTAATATAGGGCCCTAACATGCCCCTCTCCTTCAAAAAAGTGTTGTGATCAATGCTTGAGTAGTTCTGGATGCTTTTGTATAAAATTATCATCCTCCCATGTGGAAATTTTAGTGGGTAAGTTCTTCCACTTGATGAGATACTCTGCAATCGATCGATTTCGTAGCTGTCGAGTTCTTGTTTTCGTGATTGCTTCAGGTTCCAATATGATTTTTCCTTCCTCTTCAAGTTCTGGCAATATTGTTTAAACTAGAAGTTTGTCACCTATAACCTTATTTAAGCATGAAAATGGAAAAATGGGTGCACTTGGGAAGATGCAGGAAGCTCCAATTTGTATGACATAGTACCAATCTTTTGCAACACCTTGTAAGGACCATAGTATTTTGGTGATAATTTATTATCCTTCTTAGCTTGCTTAAGGGACATTTTTTTGTATGGTTGTAGCCGTAAAAATACCGAGTGGCCTACATCAAAACTTCTGTCACTGCGATGTTGATTTTCCTGCTGTTTCATTCGATTATGTGCCAAATTTAGGTTATCCTTTAAGAGCTGGAGAACTTATTGTTGATGCTCTATGTGATCTTCCACTTCTTGAACCTTATAATTTTCTCTTAAAGTTGATGTGATGGACGACAGATGATATCCATAAAGTGTCATAAATGGGGTCATTTTTGCTGCAGTGTAGAAGGAAGTGTTATAACACCATCCAGCCAGAGATAACCAATTGACCCTTTGTGTTTGTTTATTAGATACAAAGCAACGAAGATATAATTCCAAGCATTTGTTCACTATTTCAGTTTTCCCATCAGATTGAGGATGATAAGATGATCTATCATCTAGTTGAGTACCCAAACAATAAAATAATTCCTTCCAAAAAATTCCAGTGAAAATGGGATCTCTATCACTTACAATAATCTTTGGGTTTCCATGTAGCTTTTGAATTGTTTCCATAAATGCAGTAGCAATTGTACTCACTTTAAATGGATGAGATAATGCACAAAAGTGTGCATACTTGGTAAGTCTATCAACTACCACCATGGTGACACTCTTTCCTTCGGAATTAGGTAAACATGTGACAAAATCCATTGAAACCTCCTCCCAACGTTGATTTGGAATGGATAAGGCTATAACAAACCCGGGGTCTTAGTTATCTCAACTTTATTTTTCTAGAAAACCAAATATTTTGTCACAAACTTTTGAATATCAGATTTAAGGTCATCCCAAAAAAATTATTTCTTCACCCTGTGGTAAGTTTTTAAAAAATCCCGAGTGTCCTCCTAAGAGAGAGGTGTGCAATTCCAAAAGAATATTTTGTTTTAGTTGGGAATTATTTCAAAGATATAAGCAATATTTGTACCATAAGGAATCATTTTTCCAACTAAATGTATCAGATGTATTGGGATATTGCTGCAACTTTTGAATGAATGTCCAATCCTCCCTTGCTTTGATTATCTAATTTGGTTGGATAATTGAAATGGCACAAAGAAATGCTTCCACGTCCTCATCCTTTCTTGAGAGTGCATCTGCAACAACATTTAGCTTCCCTTTTTTGTATATGATTTCAAAGTCATAACCCAACATCTTTGTGACCCATTTTTGTTGCTCTTCTGAGGGTAGTCTTTGTTCCAAAAAGTATTTAAGATTATCATGATCAATTTTTACCTTGAAGTGTCTTCCCATTAGGTAAGGTCACCCTTTCTTTAGTGCATGTAGTATTGCCAACATTTCCTTCTCATAAATAGATTTCTATAAATTATTTCCTTTTATTGGATAACTTTCAAAAGCAATGGGTCTTCCTTCTTGCATTAACACAACACCAATTCCATTTCCTGAGGCATCAGGCGTAGCTAAGACTGGTGCTTGGCACATTGCCTCTTTAAGATGTTCAAAGGCCTTAGTTGCTTCAAGAGTCCATGAAAATGCATCTTTCTTCAATAACGTTGTTAGAGGTGCTACTATTCTCCCATAATTTTTAAAAAACTTGTGATAATACCCTGTTAACCCAAGAAATCCTTGCAGCTGCTATATGGTTTTGGGGACTTTCCATTCCTTAATGGCTTTAATTTTGATAGGGTCTACCTTAACACCCTCCTAAGATACAACATGACCAAGATATTCCACCTCCTGTACTCCAAAGAAACATTTGGAGGTTTTTCATATAATTATTTCTCCTCCAATAGTTTGAACACCTTGTCAACATGATCCTTCCAAGCACTGTTGTAGATTAGTATGTCATCAGAAAATAATAACACAAATTTTCTAAGGAAGGGCTTGAAAATGGAATTCAACAACCCTTGAAATGTATAAGGTGCATTGGTAAGGCCAAAAGGCATGACCAAAAATTCATAATGACCCTCATGAGTACGATTTTTTTTTCATAGTGTCTTCATTCTTCATTCTAATTTGATGATATCCTGAATGGAGATCCAACTTGGTGAATTAAATTGCTCCATGTAATTCATCAATCATAGGAATGGAAAATTTATCTTTAATAGTGAGCTTATTGAGCTCCCTATAATCCAGACACATGCGTCATGATCCTTCCTTCTTGTGCACCAATAATACTGGAGCAGAGAAAGAACTTTGACTAGGTTGAATTATACCAACGTCTAGCATATCTCCAATCATACGTTTAATTCAGATCTTTTGGACACAAGGATATATGTAAGGCCTGATGTTTGGAGGAACACTTCTTGGAATCAAATGAATAGCATGATCATGATCACGAATAGGTGGGAGTTATTTGGGAGTTTCAAGCACCTTGGAATTATTGTCCAAGACTTTTTAGAGATCTGGAGAAATAGATGATTTTTATGTTGGAACTTCTAGTGAGCATAATTGTGCAATGATGCCTCGTTGTTATTTTTTTAGAAGCTTTGTCATGAAATTAGAGATTTTCATCTTTCCCGACTTCCCTGCGATACCCCATAATTAAACTTCCTTTCCTTTTGAAAAGAAATCAAGAAAAGTTCTTGAGAATTAAAAGCTATCGTCCCCAAAGATTGTAACCAGTGTACTCCTAGTACAACATCAACACCACCCATTGGAAACATTGTTAGAAAGTTGATGAATATGAGCTGATGATTAAAAACAAAGTTAAACCTAATTTATGGATAACAAATGGCAAATGCAATTGGAAACACTGAAGCTGAATCTAAACTATGACTAAATAAAAGCAAAGCTTGATAATGAATTTCAAACAAATGATTCAAAACACAAACTAAACTTGAGAAATGATCACTAAGTATGCAAATCCTCTAACTAAACAGTTAAACAACTAATCTTACAATGATGCAACATTTTTGTCCTTAATTAGAGATTTGAAACATATTTGGAGGAAAAACATTGATACCATCCTAAGATCTTCTATTCTAGGACTAGTTCCTAGTTCTATTCTGCAATTTAATTGAATGTCACAAAACCTTTACTCAAGAGTTATTGATTTCTTTTTCAAAGTAGTCTTTTGAGGGAGAGCTCTGTTTATGAAATGATGAGGAAATTGCAGAGGTAATTCAGGCCTTAAAATGATGTTGTCTTCTGTTCATATGGTTATAGATCAATGATGGATTTTAGAACAAGAAGAGTTTTGTGAATAATGAAGGTTGTTTTGTTAATCCTAACAACTGAAGTAATCTAATGTGTAGTGAATAACAATTGAATATGGAGTGCAAATGCAATGAGTTGAACTACAACCAAACCTAAGATGTCACTAGCCTAAAACAATGTTAAACTACAAGTCATCATCAAACTCAAAACTAAGTAACTGAACATGAGTTAAGTGCAATTAAACTCCGGAGTATCCTAACTATGCTATCATGCATTATTCTATGAAATTACACAATCTGTTTGTCCATCATTAGTGATATTTTGGAAGAGTTCCTTCTTTTGGAAGAGGTCTTAGAACAATTCTGACTGTGTTAATTGAATGCAAATGCAAGCAAAAAGACTGAAAGCAATGAAAAACTAAGATATCATATCCATATCCTACTCGTCATTATGATGTTTTGGGCAAGCGTTTAAGAGCAAGAACAAAGATGATACTTAGTGCAAACACACAACTAAATCATTCATTATCACGGTCATGTCTTGAACTTCTTAAGAATTTCTTGGAAGAGTTTCTTCTTGTGGAAGAGTGATTGGAACAAGTGTAACTGTGATGATGAACAACAAAAACTACAACTAAGTCCTACAATACTATAGCCATTTCCCATTCATCATTATAATCTGTTGGAAGAGCTTCTTCTTGTGGAAGAATTAGAATGAGTACAACTACAGTAGCTAATTAAAAACAACTATGAATTCAACTTCTAATCCTACAATACTATAGTCAATTCCCATTCATCATTATAGTCTTTTGGAAGAGCTTCTTCTTGTGGAAGAGTTAGAATGAGTACGACTACAGTAACTAATTAAAAACAATTATGAATTCAACTCTAAAAACGTAAAGGTAGCTAGAATACTTATCTAATTTACGCAAATAAAATCCGTGCAAGAGGCAGGGGCCCTCTACCACTTGACGGAATTCAACTCCAAATTAAATCAACGCCTTCAAAACAACACTGTCTGCTTCATTAAAGATGAAAGAACTTGAACATAACACTCTGCGTCTTCAGAAATGTAGCACAGAGTCTAAACAAAATCTAGCATAAAATCTAACATCAAATCTAACATAGCTCTCGGTTTCCCAAGTGTTTATAAAGCAAATGCACATAACAAAACTTGCAACAATTCAGGAACACTGTCTTTCCTTATCGGAATCACATTAGGACTCTTGAAGTGGCTGCGTGAAGAGGAAAAAGACATCTGGACTGAGACAGTCCTAATAGAAGTCCGCTTTCCTAAATGTGTTCCCACGTTCCAAAACCGTACCCAGAATTCGTTTCTTCCTCCATGATGAGCAACGAACCATGTAGACGTGACGTGGATTATGCCCATATGCGGTTTTTCTTGAGAGGCCACCTGGAACATACTCAAACGTGAAGACAGCTGCAGAATCGCCGGTTAGCTATGGAATGTCTGCATTCTGCAGCTAGTTCCGGTCAAAATGCTTTACAATGGCAAAAATCACAAAACTTAGCAAGTCAGTTATGTAAATCATTCTAGAAGTAATTTTAACTATATTCATTGATCAATTGGGTCTAGGATAGCAATGGACAAGGGAAAATGAGGTAAAATGAGGTGAAAGAAAGCACAATTTTGAGGCTCAACATACCCCCACTGCTGTCTCTTTGCATGTCCTCATGAAAATTATCCTATGAACTCAGAGGCTTCTGCAAGGACATCTAATCCTCTTCTTCTCCTTTGTCTGGAAGCTAGAGATCTTCTGGGTTTTCTGATAACAAGTTTGAACCTTAGGTTGGTGAGTGCCCTGATTAGCTTCTTGTTCCTTTTCTTCAACTTCTCATTGGTCTTCTCCACTTTGTCTATATGTAGGGATAAGGTTGAGTTCATATCAGCTTTGAGCTTGACTTGAACCTTGAGAATTTCATTCTCATTTTTGATGTGTCTATTCAGTAATTCCAACTCATACCTATCCCTTCTTAATATATCTATTTCAGACAGTGGAGGACTGGGGGTTCTTTCTCTGCTTTCTGAAGCTCTCCTCTCCAAAGTTTCCACATAGTCATAAATTTCCTGTTGAGCAGGATCAATTTCAGGGGTTCCTTCATAAAAATCCTCTTCAACATCCTCTTCAATGGATGTTTCTTCATCTTCTATATTGATTACCCCTGTTTGTTTGATTAGTGTTTTCTTCAGTTTCCCCTTTATTCTGTGGCTTCTTCTAGGCTGAGAAGATCCCTCTCCTTTCTCCATGGCAAATTTCTTGATTACCTTTTCTTCCTTAAGCTGTCTCTTGATTTGAGTCAACTTTTCTAAAATGATTTCCTCACTGCTCTCTTGGACTGTTTTGTCAATTTCAACTTCTGAAGCCCTCCATTTTCTACTTCTTCTTGTAGGCTGTGGTTCAGGCGATGGTTCTTTTGCTTCTTCAAAATGATTTCTTATTAAGAAATCGTCCCATGTATCATTTGTTTTAGCTAGATGATGTTCAATCAGAATTTTGACCAAACCATGATGATATAGGGTTGTCTCTAAAAATTTAACCCTTCTTTGAACACAGGAAGCCATCTTCTTCAGACTTTGAAGCAAGAAATATGGTAGGTTTAAGTCTTCCCCCAGGAAATGCATCATTAGTCTAATGTGGTAGACATAAAATGTTCCATATCTACCCTCACATGTAATAAATTTTTGCAGAAGAAGTAGTATGTTTCTCCATTTTTTTTTCAATGCAGAACTCGGAATTCCTTTCTTAAATACACTGACATCCATACCTGGTGATTTTAAAATTTGTTTCCAGGAGTCATTGTGGAATTCTCTATTTTTAAACCATCTCTCTCCAGTTCTGAGCAATCCTGTAGCCTCTGCAATGAAAACTTCAGTGACAGTAAATTTGACATCTCCCACTTCAACTTCGGTTCCTTGAAATGATCTTGCAAATGTTTTAGTGGCTTCCTTGTGGAAGCCATTAAATTTCTCCAAAAATTGAAGCCATCCTATTTGTTGTAACATTTCTTTGCATTGAGGGTAGCCTTCTAAATATTTTGAACCCATTGGTTCAGTCCTTACAATGAAACCCATGATTGCTTCTTCAATGTTCAAATTAACACTCTTCTACCCACAAAAACAATGACTTTCACTTTCGGATTGAAATGGCTTTAAGTTCTGAATGGAAATGGCTTCAAACTTTGGAATGACATACCTCTGATTAATAGTGGCAACAGCTTCAAAACTTCGGGCTGATATGCCTCTGTTGACAATTGAACTTTGGACTGATATGTCTCTGTTTGACAGTGACAACTGGCTTCAATTTCTTCACTGCAATACCTCTGGCTCTTGGTAGCAAATGGTTTCGAATTCAACACTGTAACACCTCTGTCTTCTAGTGACAAAAGACTTCAAACTCCACACTGTTACACTTCTGTGTTTATAGTGAAAATGCTCAATCTCTGCCCACAGTGATACTTTGTCTGCCCACGGAATCAAATGGCTTCAAATTCTCACGCTGCTATACCTCTGAATTTACCCTTTTGCTCTGCTCTGAGTTTACAATGCTTAATGCTATTCGAACTGATATCCTTTGGCTCTGCTCTCGGTGATAAGAATATCTCTGTCTACGGAATGAAATGCCGGCTACAGAATGGAGTGATGGCAGTGGTCACAGAATGAAGTAGTGGAGTGAGGTGGAGGGAATGAATTAATGATTAAAGAGACGGCGGAGATTTTTACAATGGCAAAGAGAATCATCATTGAATGATTTGGTTAAGAGACGTGAAGAATTCAAATACCTCGACCATTTTAACCGCTTAAATGATATCGGGCATGAAATTTGAAATGGGAGATTTTAATCCAAATTCTGTGGAGGGTTTATTGGTCTTGATCAATAAAAATAATTAAAACAACCTTTTCGAACAATCCATAACTAAAACTATGCTAAACTTTTATGAAATGCCATTATAATTTAAACTTGTTACCTCTGCTTTCATTTTGATTTTTGTAATCTTTGTCTTCTTGTTCCCCTTTGGAAGAGTCTTCATTATCCTTCTTTGATGATTTTGATTCATGGATACACTGGGTCACTTTGTTGCAATTCTAATGTCTGTTTATTGATGCCTTCAGGGTTTGTGGCTGCGGAAATACTATCTGGCTGCAGAAAGGCTGATCAGCTGCAGAATGTCTGTTGAGTTGCAGAATGTTCCTGTAGAGCATTTTAATCATGAAAATGGAGTGTTTTTGGAATATGGGTGAAATGTTATATGTTATGAATGAAGATGGATGATGGATTATGATATGTATGAAGTGGATGATGAAATGGAATGGATTCAGTTTATGAAATGGAGTGAAAGAACATAAGAACTGTACTGCAATTCATGACATGTTTTATTCATCTACAGCAAGACATCAAATTTTGAATTTTGTCATGAAAATGAGATGGATGGAGGATGGAATGTGATGAATGAAATGTGGAATGGAGTGAAATATGAATGATGGATGAGATGGAGTATGGATGGATAAATGAATGGAGTGAAATGAAATGAGATGAATCATAAGCACTATGGATCTGAACTTATGATTTTTGTAACAGCTGCTTGTAAAAACAAAAATGGGAAAAGTTAGAGTGTCAGAGAGACTCTGATTTTCACCCTATCTTTTCTGTATAAACATGCCAATAAATGATTGGTTTTCATGTTTATACCTTTATTTATTTATTTTTTATATTTTTATTTATTTTTTATTTATTTTTTATTTTTTCAAAAAGAAATGCTTCAGAAAATTTAATCAAGTTGATGAAGAAGAGAGACTCTTCTTCATTAACTTCACATCATTGCTTTCTTGGAACTTCTTGACAAATTCTTCTCTTGAGAGTGGCTTGTGGTATAGCTTTAGTCTATGACCATTCACAAGAAAAGTGACCTCTTCTTCATCTATAGTTCTGATTTTTACTGCCCCATTATCAAAAATTCGAACAATTTCATATGGCCCAAGCCAATGTGTCCGAAATTTCCCTTGAAAATCCTTGAATTTTGAATCAAACAAGAGAGCCCAGTCACCCTCTTTGAATTTCTTCTCTTTGATGTACTTGTCATGCCATCTAGCTCTTTGCTGTTGGACTAGACTTGTTTTCTGAACTGCATCTTGTCTGATCTCATCCAATTCATTAATTTGCTCCAGTCTATGCTTTTGTGCCTCCGTTAGATCAAGTCCTAGCTGAACTGCCATCTTGAATGTTTGAATTTGGAACTCTATGGGAAACCAAACTTGCTTTCCATAAACAAGCTCATAAGGAGTATGGCCTCGGTTGTGTTTCTCCATGTAGTTCTATAGGCCCACAAGGCTTCGTGAAGCCTATCTACCCAATCTCTTCTATGTAAATGAAGAGTCTTTGTTAGGATTCCTTCAATGACCTTATTAGTAGATTCCACTTGACCATTTGCTTGTGGATGATAAGGAGTTGTTTTTCTATGTCCTCTGATTTTTGTACTTCTCCATCATTTGCTCCACTAGCCTTGATGTGAATTGAGCTCCTTGATCTGTAACAATTTTTCTTGGGACACCAAAACGAGTAAAAATATCCTCAAAAAGAAAATTAACTACAGATGCTTCAGTAGCAGAAAGTAATGGCTTGGCCTCTACCCATTTGGTAACATAATCAGTGCAAACTAATATATATTTCTTTTGTCTTCATGGAGGACTAATAGGCCCTACAAAATCTAAAGACCATTTTTCAAAAGGTTCAATATGTACCCGAGGTTGTAATGCATCTCACTCCGAAGGGAGAGGGTTTCCCTACCCTAAGTAACCGGCTACACCTTTCGACATACTCCTTAGCATCTTTAAACAAGGGATGGCCAATAATATCCTAAGTTAAGGATCTTATAAGTCGGTTTTCTTATCTGCTCAGTGTCCGCCACAAGGTCTATCATGACATGCCTTAATTGAGAATCTCGTGCATCTCATCTTCACGACCAACACATCTCCTAATGATCAAATCTGGACCTGCCTTGTACAACTCATTAGCAACCCATGAATATTTTGCACTGTCATAAATGATTTTTCTTTTATCTCTTGCATTCATTATTGAAGGAAATTTTCCTGAAACTAAATAATTAGCAATGTCAGCAAACCAAGGAGTTTGAGTAGAAATTGCAAAAAGATATTCATCAGAAAATTGATCTTCAACTGGAGTGTCATCTTTGATGTTTTGGAGTCTAGATAGGAAATCAGCTACTGTGTTTTGTTTTCCAGGCCTATCTAGAATGGTAATGTTGAATTCTTGTAAAAGGAATAACCATCTTATAACCTCCTCGCCATTAGTGATTGATTTGTTCATTAAGTATCTAATCGTTGGTATCGCATCAACAGGAAAAAAAAAATTTCATAAGCTCGTTATATAGTGTCTAAATTTGTTTATGGCATGAACAACAAATTAAAAACTCTTTTTCAAGCATAAAACATATTTTAACTCTGCAGTAGTCAAATTTTTACTGGTATAATAGATGGCATAGGGAATCAAATCTTTTTGTCCCAACACTGCTCCTAGAGCTGTATCGGAAGCATCTGTTGAGATATGAAAAGGTAACTTCCAGTTAGGTCCCCTTAATATAGGTGCTTCAGAAATTTTGGTTTTCAGGGTCTCAAAGGCTAACTGGAAATCAGAAGTCCATTTGAATTCACAATCTTTGGTAAGCAATTTGAAGAGTGGAGATGCTATCTTGGTGAAGTTTTCTATAAATATCCGATAATATCCTGTAAATCCTAGAAAACTCCTAACATTTTTTGACAACTTGGAATAGATAAGTTAGATATGACTTCAACTTTTGACTCTTCAACTCTAATCCCATCCCCTGAAATGTGATGTCCTAAAACAATTCCTTCAGTAAACATCACAAAACACTTCTCATGACTAAGTGAAAGATTTGCTTCTTTACATATTTTTAAAATTTTTTCCAAGTTTTCTAAGGCTTCTTCAAATGTGTTTCCATAAACTGTGAAATCATCCATATATACCTCTACACAATCATGTATTAGATCCAAAAATATTCCTAATACCGCCCTTTGAAATGTTGCAGGTGCATTGCATAATCCAAATGGCAATACTCGGTAAGCATAGGTACCCCAAGGACAGGTAAATGTGGTTTTGTCTTGATCCTCAAGTGCTACTTGAATTTTATTATAACCACTAAACCCATCTAGGAATGAAAAGTACTTTTTACCGCCTAATGTATCTAATACTTGATCTATGAAAGGTAAGGGAAAATGTATTCTAAGAGTAGCTTTATTCAGTTCTCGTAGTAAATAAATACCCTCCATTTTCCATTTTTCTTAGGCACAATCACCAAAGGAGAAACCCACTGACTATCTGAAATAGGATAGATGAAATTAACCTTTAACAATTTTTGCAATTCTTCCTTAACAATTTCCCTAAGATTTGGATTCATCCGTCTTTGAGGCTGTCTGTTTGGTTTGCACTACTTCTATATAGATGTGATGAGTACAAGTCTTGGGACTTATCCATTTCATGTCACATCTTGCCATATGACCGAATGTCTCTGTAATACTTTGATTAACTCTTCTTGTTGAGATTTTTCTAGGTTATTGTTTATGTTCAAAGTTTTGCCTAGAAAAATCTCACTTGTAGAGCTGCCAAATTTGTTCATAGAATGAAGAGACATCTTCCTAGATGACAAAAACTCAATATTGGATCCCTCCTGAAATGATTCATGTTTGTGTTCTAGAGGGGATTCAAAGTTTTCTAGAGTATTCAAAATTTGATTATCTTCACTAATTTCTGAACTTGTGAAGAGTGGTTGTAAATCTTCTTCGTCCTCTATCCATTGAGTGTCATCTAGATTTGTAATTTTCCTAGCTGGAGGATATAAAGTGAATCTCTTAGTTGAACTACCATCAGAAATATACATATCACCGAACCTACAACTAATAAAATCATCAGCTGTAGCCAACCAAGGTCTTCCTAGTATAACATGATGGCCTCCTAGATTATTCTTAGGAGTTAGGATCATGAAATCCACAGGGTACTCCCAAGAGTCTAGGGACACTGGAATGTCTTCTATTACCCCATCCGTCTGGATCGCCGCATCTATCTCAATTGTAACAAAGGTTGGTGTAAAGAGAAGATTAGGGAAGTTTCAAACTTTGTCCATGATTTGTCTACTCATGATATTTATTGCTGCTCCTAAGTCAATGAGTGTGTTTTGAATTTCAATTCCATTGATGTGAATTTTGACAATCGATTTCCCGGGTCAAGATACTTTGGAATAGAAATCTTGCCCATCATAATGTCTATTATTTGTCCTACCAGTTGAATTTTCTTGGTTTCTCTTATTCTTTTTCTCGTTGTCTTCATACTCAACTCTTTATTGTTTTGGCTAAAATTGGATTTCCTTGATGGCTTGCAATAATGGAATTTTAATGCAAACATTTCTCAATTCATATAAGAAATCATAATTAGGCACCATGATTTGTTTTTCTACACCTCTATCAATTTGTAATCTTTTTGGAAAGGGAGGTATATAAGTAGATGTGGATGGTTGCTCTAATACAGGAGTTGGATTTGTTGGATCTTTTTGTTTTAGTTTTTCAATGTGTGGGTCTTGAAAGGATGTGTCCTGCTCAAGACCTTTATTCACCAGTAGAGAGTCTTCCTCAGAATTATCTTGTTCGTGTATGATCATAGAAGGTTTCCTCCTTTAAAGTATCTTTCCAGACCTAAGTTGAACATCACTAAGGTCTAGAGGAGTAATTAAATAAGTTGGAAAATGTTGACCTTCTATCATGTATGCATTCTGAGGGTTCTTATTATTGGGGTTTGGTATGGGCTAAGCCGACAATTGATTGGATTTTTTAGGGAATGGTAATGGAAGTGGTTGATTTTGATGTGGTTGGTTCTCGATGATGTTGTTGAGGATTTTGTTGAAAGTTTTGTTGAGGATTTTGTTGAAAATTTTGTTGAGGATTTTGAGGATAAAAATGTGGGTATGGTGGATAGGATGGTGGATACTGATAGTACTGAGAGTATCTTCCATAGGGATTTTGTGCTCCTTGTGCCCAAGCTTGAGATTGATTTTTAAATTGAGGCCAAGGTTGCTGCCAAGAATTCCAAGGTGGAGGTTGGTTATACATTTGATCATGGAATCCTTGTGTTTGAGGTCCTTGCCAAGGCCTTCTAGAGACAAAATTGAGAGATTCTGTGGAATTTGTAGGAGTTTCCTCTTGAAAGATAGCTTTGAGATCAGGAAGGGAAGGAAAATTCTTGGTCTCATGTTTTTCAGAACAAATGACACAGGTCTCTATAACTTTTACATCCAAAAGACACTCTCTCAAGGCATGTTTCTTTCTATATTTGGGACAAAAGATTGCTAAGGCATCAGATTCAGCTTTTTGCTTGTTTTGTATCTTAAGGGTGTCTATTTGTTCACTAAGACTCCCTAAGATGTCGCATTTGAAGTCATCAAGCATGTGTCCTATTTCTCCGATCTACTTACCTAATCCCGATTGCATTTACTTGCCTCTGCAAGAGCGGGATCTCTCGGACCTTTGTGCTTCTTTTAGATTTCCTCCTGGAAAGGTTGATACATAACTCGTATATTTCTGTAATGTAAGTTGTGATATATCCTTTTCCCATCATGTTAAGGATATCCAACCATTCATCCCTAATTGTCTTCAACAAGAGAGCTTTTAAGGTGTCTTGATCTAAGTTCTCCATTTTTTATCTTTTGATGTTGTAATGAAATCTCTCCAACAAATCTTCCAGGTTTTCATCTTCTTTTGTATCACCTTGAACACTTCCTCCTTATGATTGAATGGCATACAATAATCCAAATACCTCTCTAGAAATGCTTATTTCATATCTTCCCATGTTCTAATAGAACTGTTGATAAAACTCATAAACCACTTCAATGCTGCTCCTTTCAATGTTGAAGGAAATAGTTTAAGTTTTTGAGCATCTTGTAAGTAGTCATAAGTTCTACATAGGACTTCAAATTTGAATAGGAAGGTTTCGTGATCTTCTGCTTTTAAGTCCATAGAAGTTTGGAAGGACAGTAGGTGAAATGTTTTTCATGGTTGTATTGGTTTCTTCATCAAGTATAGGGAACCCAAAAGAGCTTCCTATTCTACCTCTTCCTCCATTTGCACCTCCTAACTCTGGATCTAGATGAAACAAGTGGTGTTCTAGAAATCAAACTTCTGCCTCTGCTGCTTATAAATCTTCCCCTTGAATCTCTCTCCCTACGCATAAAATTGTTTTTGGATGCTAAGAAACAAAGGTTACCTAGTTTTCACTTCCCCGACAACGACGCCAAAATGTTTGGTCTCAATCTAGTCTCCTAAACTGAGCTCATTTAATTGTCAACCAGGATTTGTAAACTGCTGAAGTGAAGTATACTGTATGTACCTAGGTGTTTGTTTCCTAATGCGTTGTGTGTAGTGTTTTGTGATGTTTTTGGTCTTTTGTGGTGATTTATGATGTTTTTGGTCTTTTGGTGGTTTTATGTTCACAAGGAAAATGCCTAGAAAGTTGATGGAAATGAGCTGATGATTAAAAACAGAGTTAAACCTAATTGATGGATAACAAATGGCAAATGCAATTGGAAACACTGAAGATGAGTCTAAACTATGACTAAATAAAAGCAAAGCTTGATAATGACTTTCAAAAAAATAATTCAAAACACAAACTAAACTTGAGAAATGATCACTAAGTATGAAAATCCTCTAACTAAACAGTTAAACAACTAATCTTACAATGATGCAACATTTTTTTCCTTAATTAGAGATTTGAAACAGATTTGGAGGAAAAAACATTGATACCATCCTAAGATCTTCTATTCTAGGACTAGTTCCTAGTTCTATTCTGCAATTTAATTGAATGTCACAAAACCTTTACTCAAGAGTTATTGATTTCTTTTTCAAAGTGGTCTTTTGAGGAAGAGCTATGTTTATGAAATGATGAGGAAATTGCAGAAGTACTTCAGGCCTTAAAGTGATATTTGTCTTCTGTTCATATGGGTATAGATCAATTGTAGATTTTAGAACAAGAAGAGGTTTGTGAATAATGAAGGCTGTTTTGTTAATCCTAACAACTGAAGTAATCTAATGTGCAGTGAATAACAATTGAATGTGGAGTGCAAATGCAATGAGTTGAACTACAACCAAACCTAAGATGTCATTAGCCTAAAACAGTGTTAAACTACAAGTCATTATCAAACCCAAAATAAAATAACTGAATCATGAATTAAGTGCAATGAAACTCCGGAGCATCCTAACTATGCTATCATGCATTATTCTATGAAATTACACAATCTGTTTGTCCATCATTATTGATATTTTGGAATAATTCCTTCTTTTGGAAGAACTAGAACAATTCTGACTGTGTAATTGAGTGCAAATGCAAACATAAAGGACTTGAAAGCAAATGAAAAACTAAGATATCATATCCATATCCTACTCGTCATTGTGATGTCTTGGGCAAGCGTTTAAGAGCAAGAACAGAGATGATACTTAGTACAAACACACAACTAAATCATTCATTATCACGGTCATGTCTTGAACTTCTTAAGAATTTCTTGGAAGAGTTTCTTCTTGTGGAAGAGTGATTGGAACAAGTGTAACTGTGATGATGAACAAAAAAAAAAACTACAACTAAGTCCTACAGTACTATAGCCATTTCCCATTCATCATTATAATCTGTTGGAAGAGCTTCTTCTTGTGGAAGAATTAGAATGAGTATAACTACAGTAGCTAATTAAAACAACTATAAATTCAACTTCAAATCCTACAGTACTATAGCCATTTTCCGTTCATCATTATAATCTTTTGGAAGAGCTTCTTCTTGTGGAAGAGTTAGAATGAAGATGACTACAGTAGTTAATTAAAACAACTATGAATTCAACTCTAAAAACGTAAAGGCAGCTAGAATACTTATCTAATTTACGCAAATAAAATCCGTGCAAGAGGCAGGGGCCCTCTACCACTTGACGGAATTCAACTCCAAATTAAATCAACGCCTTCACAACAACACTGTCTGCTTCATTAAAGATGAAAGAACTTGAACATAACACTCTGCATCTTCAGAAATGTAGCACAGAGTCTAAACAAAATCTAGCATAAAATCTAACATCAAATCTAACATAGCTCTCGGTTTCCCAAGTGTTTATAAAGCAAATGCACATAACAAGACTTGCAACAATTCAGGAACATTGTCTTTCCTTATCGGAATCACATTAGGACTCTTGAAGTGGCTACGTGAAGAGGAAAAAGACATCTGGACTGAGACAGTCCTAATAGAAGTCTGCTTTCCTAAATGTGTTCCCACGTTCCAAAACCGTACCCAGAATTCGTTTCTTCCTCCATGATGAGCAACGAACCATGTAGACATGACGTGGATTATGCCCATATGCGGTTTTCCTTGAGAAGCCACCTGGAACATACTCAAACGTGAAGGTAGCTGCAGAATCGCCGGTTAGCTATGGAATGTCTGCATTCTGCAGCTAGTTCCGGTCAAAATGCTTTACAATGGAAAAAATCACAAAACTTAGCAAGTCAGTCATGTAAATCATTCTAGAAGTAATTTTAACTATATTCATTGATCAATTGGGTCTAGGATAGCAATGGACAAGGGAAAATGAGGTGAAAGAAAGCACAATTTTGAGGCTCAACCATCGTACCGATGAAATAGGTAACCTGACCTCAAAACGGGAACTCTAGCCCAAAAAGTCTCAAAAAACATGAAAAAACACCCCAAAAACAAAAAGTGTCTTTTAGAATGCACTTGGTTTTTTTTTAAGGTCAAATTTCAACATTTTATAAAATTATGCTAAAAACAAAATTGTTTGTTGAAAAAAAGATTGAAAAAACACCCTCAAAACAAAACCAGTTGATGCTGGAATAACAAAAAAAAAAATTGTGTCATAATTTTGACACTTGTAACAATGGAATTAAAGACAACATATTAAGACATTTTTTAAAATCGTAAATTTCTAACATTTTTGATAGATGATGTTAAAGATAAACAAATACATGTCTGAAGGGCTTATCATTTCGAACAATTTTCATCCATGTTGTTAAACATAAAATATCTTGACTCTAAACAACCCCAAAATTGTAATTATTTTCAACCATAACATTAAAGATAAAATTTGGTAGCACATAAAAACCTTAATGACAAGTTGTAAATCTAAAGTTTTCAACATACTTGAACAATGAAATTATGGAGAAATTATAAGACTTAAACAATTTTAAAAAATGAACAAGTAAATGGAAAAATTATCATTGAACAGAAACAAGTAAGATTAATTTTAATTTTAAAGGATAAAAACTTATCTTTTTTCAAATCTTAGC
This sequence comes from Pinus albicaulis, assembly GCA_034641835.2. NCBI lineage: Eukaryota > Viridiplantae > Streptophyta > Pinopsida > Pinales > Pinaceae > Pinus > Pinus albicaulis. Next base: position 945,547,503 of record CM076580.1, on the reverse strand, counting down.
ATAAGACAAATTTAAATGTAATTTCAACCAAAACCTAAAAATCAAGCATCAAAACAAAGTGTTCCCTTTCAATAACGCATATAATTATTAAAAATTTTAAAAGTATCTTATACCAAATGGTAACAATACATAATACCATGGTAATATCATTGCATAATCTAAAAATTCAACATTAGTTTCTATTTTCTATTTTACTTATAATTAAAATATCAACATTGGTACATTGAATATAACATAAATTATTTTTGTAATTCATTGTTGCATTGTCGATATTCTAAAGAGATGAATTCTTCATAATTAAAACATATAATCCAACAAACATATAAATGTCTCATAACTTCATGAAAAATGAGATGGAAGTCAAAATTTTTATTTCAAGTTACCATGCAAACATCAATTACATAAAAGTGTCTTAGATAGTTATTCAAAATCAACCATATGTTCTGGCACACCATCATAACCTACATCTTCAGATGAATGGCTCGATGCAGATGAAGATGATCCATATTCTTCTCTTTCATCAACTAGTGCTCCATCTGAGTCAACATGCATGCCCACCATTTCAGAGTTCAAAAGTCTTGTAGATCTACGTCTACATTCTGCAGAGTCCCATCTCAACAGTAATTGTTCTGGTAGAAATTTCTTCAAAATATTTAAGGTCTGCAACTGAAGAGTTCCTCTCTTTGTCAAATTGAAGTCATACACAAGTATGTCAACATCCTCCAATTTTAAGACATCTGTACGGCGACGATTTATATTTGTGCCCTTTCTTTTTCTTTTTTTGCCAATTATTTTTTCCACTACCATCTTTGGCTTGTACACACTATTGAAAGGGTGGGTACTTGTGGCATACCAATGTACATCAACAGCTGTAATCTTTTCATTTTAATTAATGACCTTTATAACCTTGGCAATCCAGAATGGATAACCAAGTGGATCTTCATCTGCTAACACTGCTATCATGCAACCCTCCTTAAGATCTTGCATAGAACCCTTGTAAAGGTCTTCCATGGCTTCATGTTGTGCACGTGATATTCTAGAACCAATATAGATTTCTCTTTCCTCTACCTGTGGGGAATTAATAATAGCTTGAGGCTGTTGTTGTTCAACATTGTGTGTTTCCTGATGTTCATGTTCATTTGGCATATTTTGTGGCCAAAAAAAAGGAGTCTTCAAAAGCGTATCCCCATTTATTGATCTTGAAATCATATCACTTTGATTACTGAAAAAAGACTCCCACCAAACTGAATCAGCAACATCAAAGTACTCATATGTATCTCTAATACATCTTTTAATTTCCTCTAGACATTCAGAATAATTTATGTCTCTCTTCTGCCTTCGTGCATTATGGAGTTCAGCAACTGACTGTAATAATAATATCTTTGATGAAAATATTGGACGCTCTGGAATGAACTTCAAAAATGCTAAACCTAATGATGGTCCCCATTCTTCAACAGTTGAATACTTCTTGCCCCATATAAGTGTTATCCCATCAATTTTTTTGATACGAAATTGATGCTGGAAGCTAATGTCGTTAAGTTTTTCAATGCATTTCTCCTCACCATGCGATCCAAAAATAAACCTTTGCATGTCAATAGTTTCTTCCAACACATGAAAAACAGGCTCTGGAATGTACGATTTCTTAATACATTCAATTAATGATGGCAGGCTCCCAACACCTTTCCTCCTCAATGTTACTGAAAAAACGACTGCACATTTGATCAATATGATCATGAGTATGTCCAACAAGAAGGAAATCGACCTTTATCTTTTTAAAAATCCCCAATTCAACAAGCATGTTTAGATACCAAAAAAGAACTTGATTTTTGTTCTCACGACTTGTGTTGTCTAATTGTAAATAAAAAACTTCAGGAAGAATCCTAGACCAATGAGTAACCACATCATGGATTATAGTTATGGTCAGATTTGCATCATTGTGAATATTTGGAGTTGTGAAGAAAACTCTCGAAAACATCTTCTCATTAAATACCATACAACCAACCAAGTGAAACTGAATGAAATTTTCCTCCTATAATTTTTTTGGCGTGCGGAGAAAATGTGGAAGAAGTGTTTTCTTTTGGTCCATACCATCAATTATCAATCCCAGATATTTATTTGGATGATCATAACACTTCTTTCGATGTTTATACAACTTTTTCCTTTCACTTGTTTGCTGATTGCGATGGTCTTGAAGTTCTTTGACAACGGAATCTGTACATAAAATAAAAGAAACATATGAATAAATATAGTTTCATAGTTGATAAGTATCAAATTTTAAAAAACAATGTTTTGAACACATACCTCTTTCTGCCCCTTGACATTTATCTCTTTTTGCTTTAAGAGAAGCACATGTGTTGCAAATCCTCATCCTTGTCTTCTTAGGAATACGAACATTGTTGAATTCAGTTTTCCATATCCTTGTAAAATAAGAATATGTAATAAAATTACCAATTCCTTCAACAGCTTCTGCATAATCTTTGTATAACATGAATATTTCTCATCTCAAGAAATTATCTGGAATATGTATTGTGTCTTTATTTGGCATACACTCTCCATGATTTGAAAAGAAGTCTTTCATCCATGTCTTAGCAGTATTTGCAAACGGCCCCACCTCCCGTTTATAATGTGCTTTTGAATAATATGTGGGATCCCTTTCCAATCTATCCTGGATTCTTGACAAACGACAATTACCAATTGAATGCAACATTTTGAACGCCTTTCTGCAAATCAATACATTCCCAATATGATAATCATAACCTGCTAGTGTAGATTGCATGCAACCCACTAAACATGAATTTTGCATGCTTTTATTCATTGACATATATGTTTTCCTTTTCTCCAAAACAAAGTTGAAATCCATATTTTTCAAGCAATCTCTTCGACAACATTCACTTGAAATCAAATGAACGAAAGAACTTCTTTTTGTGAGATATTTTGTCCTTGCCCTTGTATAACTGGAATGCTTTGGATTGATATGAAAATGTCTACTCCTACTTCTAGTTGCAATATTTGCTTGCAACGACTTCATCATTCCATCATCCTTTGTAAAAGTAGTTTCATCACCATTAGGAGGAATATTATCCCCACTATCATCATCCTCAACATAGTTAAGAAATTCATCAAAATCATTTCCTGGAAAATTTTCTTTACCATCATCAGTTGAAGAAAACATTTCACAAGAATCATCGGCACTTTTGTAACCCCGACTCAAAAGAAATTCTTCACCATCTTGACCCATGCTTTCAAATTCTTCCCTGGGAGGATTAAATTCTTCATCACCATGAGTGTCTTTGAAATGGTCACTTGGAGAAAATGTAATATTCAGATCCGTGCCTCTAAAATTATCATTTGCAAGAAACTCTTCATCCTCCCCTTCCTCAGTGGTGCTCTCATAATCCTTGGGATTAGGCATAAGTGGAAGCTTTGAATTTGTATTCACTAGAATTTCTTCATCCTGCCCCTCCTCTTCCTCACTGAAGCTCTCATAATCCTTAGGATTAGGAATAAGTGAATGCCTTGAATCTATATTTATTGGAAATTCTTCATCCCCCCCTTCATCAATGGTTAAATTATAATCGTTATGATTAGGATGAAGTGAAAATTTTAGCTTTGGAAATTCATCCTCGTCTTCATCAGTGGTGCTGGCATAATCCTTAGGATTAGGACAAAGTGGATATTTTGACGCTGCAAATTCTTCATTCCCCTCTTCCTCAGTGGTGCTGACATAATCCTTAGGATTAGGACGAAGTGCATATTTTGACTCTGCAAATTCTTCATTCCCCTCTTCATCTGTGGCGCTGACATAATCCTTAGGATTAAGACGAAGTGGAAATTTTGACTCTGGAATTTTTTCGTCCCCCTCTTCATCAGTGGTGCTTGCATAATCCTTAGGATTAGGATGGAGTGGAAATTTTGACGCTGTAAATTTTTCATTTCCCTCTTCATCAGTGGTGCTAGCATAATCCTTAGGATTGGGACGAAGTGGATGTTTTGACTCTGAAACATTATCATTCCCCTCTTCATCAGTGGTGCTCACATAATCCTTACGATTAGGACGAATTTTATATTTTGACTCTGGAAATTTTACATCCCCCTTTTCATCAGTGGTACTGGCATACTCCTCAGGATTAAGAGAGAGTGGATATTTTGACTTTGCAGATTCTTCATTCCCCTCTTCATTTGTTGTTCTCGCATAATCCTTAGGATTAAGCTGAAGTGGATATTCTTCATCTCCCTCTTCATCAATGGTGTCCTCATAATCCTTGGGATTAGGATGAAGTGAAACTTTTGACTCTGGAAATTCTTCATCATGCCCTTCATCATTGTTGCTTTCATAATCCTTAGGATTAAGAGTAAGTGGTATAACTGGCGCTCGATTTACAGAAATTTCATTTTGTTGCGCCTCATCAATTTTGTTCTCATCATCTTTAGGATTACGACCAAGTCAATCTGAATAGAGTTGTTGTGTGACGAAGATGTTGATGTTGTACAAAGAAAAACTTCACTATCAGAAGAAACCATGGCTTTCAACAAGAATAGGTTGAATGATACAAATTCCTCTCCCACTTACAATATATAGCTTAAAGACTGAAATTTTCCCTCCAAAAAAATTCGCGAAAAAAATTTCCCTCCAAAATTCCCCCCCAAAAAATTTCGTGAAAAGCTTTCCCTCCAAAATTTTCATTTCAAATATTTGGTACAAATATTGGTCAAAAAATGTATTTAACATTTTTTTAATAAACTGTTTGTGTTGAAATATTTTACCGATATTTATATTCAAAATATCCACAAAATATTTCTATCATGGATGCCTTCCAAACTAAAATAATGTTTTTATTTCAATGATTTAACATTGACTAGATGTCAGTATTAACTATAATATTACTATAATATCTACATGCAAATATTAACTATTTTAACTATAATGACTACATGTAAATATTTTAAATTTTAAATTTTAAACTTACGTTATATTCATCTAAAATATATTTCAAAATTTATTAATAAACTGTTGGTCTTCAAATATTTCACCATACTTTCTATTCAAAATATCCACAAAATATTCCTTTCATGCATGTCTTTGAAACTGAAATAATTTTCTTATTTGAATGGTTTAAGATTGACTACATGTAAATATTTACAAAAATAACAACATGTAAATATTAACTATTTAAACTATAATATTAACTCTAATTAACTACATGTAAATATTTTAGATTTTAAAATTTAATCCTATGATTTTAAACATTGAGTACATGTAAATATTAACTATGATAACTAAATGCAAATATTAACTATTTTATTTATAATATTAACTATAATTAACTATATGTAAGTATTTCATATTTTAATTTTTAATTTGAGATTATATTTGAATTATTCAACATTCAGTACATGTAAATATTAAATGAAATATAAATTATGATAACTACATGCAAATATTAAGTATTTTAACTATAGTATGAACTATAATAAACTAAATGTAAATATTTGAAATTTGAAATTTTAATCCCACATTCGTTAAACAGTAAACCAATCAGACAATATTCACTATATAATAAGAATGATTGTTTCTATTCATCACATCACATCAAGTTTTCTGGTATTTGTTAGAGAAAATTTCTGGAGGTGTTGCGTTAGCATTGGTAACTTCGTGGAGGTATTGCATTGGCATTGGAGGCGTTGTGTTGCTATTGGTAATTTTGTGGAGGTGTTGCATTGGCATTGGTAACTTCGTGAAGGCATTGCATTGGCATTGGAGGTGTTGTGTTGCTATTCGTAATTTTGTGGAGGCGTTGTGTTGGCATTGGTGACAACAATTTTTTGCATTTCAAAGGTTAGTTTTCCTTCTATTCTGTCAATTTAAAGACGATTTTGGGGAAAATATGTTTTTCTATAGTTTTTGGTGTCCAAAGACTTCTTTTTTAAGGTTTTTAGGTTCAAAAACTATAATTTTTTATTATTTTTTTAGTGAAGAAAATGAAAAAAGAACTAAATTTTTTAGGGTTTTAAGGTCAAAATTTTAGAATTTTTTTTTTATTAAGACTTATAGGTTCATCTAGACAGAAAAATCTATAAAATGACCATGCACATAAAAAAAAAAAATAGTAATATTATAACATTTTTTATTTGTTTTTTTAATCATAAATATATCAGTGGTTTCATTATTTAAAATGTTTTTTTTTTTGTTTTTTTTTTAGAATTTTTTGATTTTATACTCTATTTTTTTTTTAAATCTTAGTTTTATTCTTTTTAATTCTAAATCTTCAATTTTTTTTTCTTTATTATTTTGTTATATATCATTTTTTTTTAATTGTATTGTTATATAGTTTTTTTTTTTTTTTAGTTTATTGTATTGTTATATTAAAACAAATGTTTTTTTTTTAAATTTATTATATTGTATTGTTTTTTTCTTTTAATTATATAATGTTTAAAAACAAAACATAATTATTGTTTTTCTTTTAATATATTTGTTATATTTTTATATTTTTAACAATTTTTTTTTATTAAATAATGTTTTAATAATTATTTATTAATTATATTATATCAAAAAAAAATTAAAAAAACAAAATTTAAAAATAAAAAAATAAAAAATAAAAAGAAAAATAAAAAAAAATTATATATATATATATATATATATATATATATATATATATATATGCATGGGCCGTAGACAGAGCGCACTCGCGGGGCACCGGAGGCCGGCGGGCGGCGCCACAGGGGCAGCCCAGTCGACCTCCCCGCCCAGCGGGGTCCCTGAGGCCGGCTGGGCAGCCCCCGTGGCACTGCCCGCCGGCCTCCGGCGCCTTGCGGGCGCGCTCTGTCTACGGCCCATCGCTCTGTCTACGACTCATGCATTTTTTTTTTTAATTTTTTTTTTAAATTTTGTTTTTTAATTAATTTATTTTTATTTATTTTAATAAAACCATTTTTAATTTTTGTTTTTTTAATTTTATTTTGTTTTTTAAATTTGTTTTTTTTTTTTTTAATTTTTTTTTTTATTAATTTGTTTTAATAAAAAATTAAAAAATTAATAAAAACATTGTTATATAATAATTGTTAAAATATATATATATATATATATAACAATTATGTTTTGTTTTTAAGAAAAAAAACAATACAATATAATAAATAAATTAAAAAAAAAAAAAAAAACATTTATTTTAATATAACAATACAATAAATTAAAAAATTAAAAAACTATATAACAAAACAATTAAAAAAATAAAAATATAATATTATAACATTTGTTTTTAACATTTAAATATTTAATTTTTTTTTTAATTTTAATTTTTTTTTTTTTAAATTTAAGTCTTAAAAAAACATTATAAAAAATTTATTTTTTTATTTTATTTTGTTTAATTGCTTTTATTTTATTTTGTTTATTTTTATTTAATTACTATATAATGTGAAATAAAAATTTGTAATTTTAAAATATATTAAAAGATCATATAAATTCATAAACTTTTATATTAATTTTTTATAATTTTAAGTTTACAATTTTTTATTTAATTGCTATGTAAAGTAAAATTTTGCTATGTAATGTAAAATTTAATTTTAAAATTTTAAAATATATTAAAAGATTATAAGTTTTTTTAATAAAATCATTGCCTTAAAAAAAAAAAATTTAATTTTAACATTTGTTATAAATAGTTAGTAATTTATTTATTTTTTTAAATATTAAACAAAAACTGAAGTTTGAAAATAATAGTTTATTTTTTTTAAATTGTTTTATAAAATTTAAACACATTTTTAAATTTTTTATAGAATGTATTCAAAACATATTATATAGATATATATACATATGATTTATAATATTTTGTTTTTAAATGAAAATTTTTATCGTTAATTTTACTGCTTTAATTTCAAGCTATTTAGTTTTAGAAATAAATTTTGTTTATTAAATTTATTTTATCCGCATTATTTTTCCATTAACTAATATATATATATATATATATCAGGAAAATGGCATCAAAAAAAATTTCTATGAATGTTTCTGACCTAGGGCAGCAGCTCCCAAATCTACAGCTGCAGCTCGACGCACTATGGATACAACTCCCAAATCTAAAGTTGCAGCTAGACGCACTATGGAAACTGTTGGACGCAATAAGGACATTGTTGCACACACTAATAAAAGTCAAGCAAGTGGGGCACCAAGTTCATTAAAGCTTATTTCTGATTGGAAGAACGCGGAGGAAATAGATAAAACCGATTTCTCATGGTATCTTGAAGACAGTGAAATGGAGGCTGATATACACATCTATCTAATTTGTGGTATGATTGACTTAAATGAGCCATATGATGTGATGGGCAGAGTACGAGACATATGTATGGTCTCGAATACAAACACTATTTATGTTCTTGCAAGGAAGGCTCAGAAACGTGAGAAGGTTAGATATCGTCTATCAATCATCAAGTAAGACACAGATGAAATATATTCAAAATTTTCTGAAGAAATATCAAGCAACATTGCAAATAAAATTGTAAGTATGCTTATTTTTATTTCCTCTATGCATTATTGTAAGGATGATTCAATTTTTTATAAATTATTGATCATTGACATGTTTTATTTTGTTTCATAGGATTTTGTTCCAAGTCTTTCAAACTTGTTTGAAGGTATTTATATGTTGGTGCCAAATGTTATGGATGTGATCAACACTTTCCACAAAGACAAAGCAGAGGAAAGGAGATTGAAGCAAATATCAATAGCTCGTGACACTGCAATAGTACAAAGAGGGGATCAACCAAGAGTCACTAAGGTGGGTCAATCTAGTAAACTTAAACATGTTTCTTTTGAAGGTGTCGAACATGAAACAGAAAATTATGATAGAATTAGTGAGGAGGAGATTATAACTGTTGTGCAAAAGGAGAAAATAGATCAGACACCAAAAATAAAAATTGCCAAAGATGTCTCTCTTTTACCTCATCAAGGAGAGCTTGTTTATAAAAAAACTGATATGTTATCCAATAAGAGTAGGAAATCAAATATTGGTGAAATTGTAAAGGTCGTGAGCAGCAGTGAAGAACAAACTGAAAGCTCTCATGGAAGCAGAGAAATCATAACACTAGGTGTTGAGTCAGAGGATGGCATTATTAAAACAAAACAAAATGCTATTCGACAAGAGTTGAGGAAGAATAAATTAATTCTTGGTGGCCAAACATTTGAGCTTAATGTTAACCAATTTTATAGCCCAGATGAAGGACAATCTCAATATTAAATTAGAAAGGCCCATCACCTACATGTACATAATCTGAAAACATTGTTCAGGTTCAATCCATATGCACATGTGGTGGATTATGTGGTTCTTGTCGATCCACGTCAGGTTCCCAACAAACAAGCATTTGACAAGACAAAATGTTTTGATTATAAATATTATGTAATTGGAGGGAACCATTCAATAGAGGCTAAGAGACAACTGATTGCAGAATATCCCAATAACTATCTTTTTCAAACAGTGAAATGCATCATTTACGCTGGCTTAACAGAAATGGAATCAAATTTATTGGCATGGGATCATAATGCAGATAATGAGTACAGAATGAAAATGACTTTCATCCAAAGGGTCAAATTTATTCATAATGAATTCATAGAAAAATGTGGTGGGGATAAGACACAAGTTAGTGTAACATTTCGAAAGGAATGTTTAATGGAAACAGGTTATCAAATTGATGAAAAAAAAACAAAAGATGGAAAATTGAATACAAATTTCTTCAGAGGCACAGATAACATTTTTCAGTTGGCATTTAGAACTGGGGAGGTATGGGATTTGATTAATGAGATTTTTGATCGGTGGGAGAATATTTCCATAAAAAATCAGAAGGTTAGAAAGAGTTAACCCATAATATGTACCGACAGTAAGGCGGGTCCTGAAATGAAGTAGCTTCCAGAGGATATGACTATCACACCTTGGAAAACAATGCAAGGTGTGAAGGATGATAAATTAGTCAAATCAATATTAGCCCGTGTGAAGTCGGGTGAATTATCAATGGAAGAAATGTGTGTAGAATTTCAAAAGTAAGTTTCTTGAATTATTTCTTATTCTTCTTTCATTATAATTTTATTTTAAATAAAACATAATGATGTTGGTAGAATTTGTTATACATGTCAGTATATTAATGCTTTTAACTTGATTTATTTAGTTAGAATTTTTTTATGAAAATACAAGAACACATGGTTAAAATGTTGAATGAAGACAGTTGGGATGATGTTGTACGCAACTACCTAGAAGCAAGTTCTACATCAACACTAAAAGAGTTTTATATTGCATTCAATAAGGTATGTTGATTTATAAATTCATTTTATTCATATTTAAACTATTTTTATTTTATTACTTATATATATATATATATATATTTTATGTCATTAAAGATGTCGAAGAAGGATGGAAATGGAGTACCAAATACTTTCAAAAGCTTTATTGAAAAAATTAAGATGGAGAACATGAGAAGGAAGCATCTTATGAATGTTGAACTTGATCCTACTCTTAATCATTACATTTGGAATGGGCTCAACAATGTCCAATATCAAATAATACAAGGTGACTGTGAAGACATTGCATCACTACTACCTAAAAGGGAATATGGCTTAGTTATTGCAGATATTCCTCATGGTTTCAATTTCCCAGACATTGAATATGATAGAGAACCATATACTTATCAAGCTTTTAGTAAAGTGGTTACGAGTTTTCAAGAAGTGACAACATCACCACTTTGGCGATTTGTGACATTTCATTCAGACACACAGTTTCCAATGTTATTAACAAGCTTCAAGGGTAAAGAAAACTCAAGGATGCAACTTACATGGTAATATTTTGAAATTGTATGTTTGATTCCTCCTAAAAAATTTTATTCATGTAAAATTTAATTGAAATTTTACTATGTTATGTTACAGGCAAAAGTCAAATATTGTTTCTTCTGAAGATCAGCCTATTATAAATGATTGTGAGTTAATTCATGTTGAATGTTGGACAAAAGACGATAGCTATAAGCATATTATTATGAATCGAGTAGATGGGAAGAGTCATAGTCAAGTATTGGTTTATGATGCAGCTGTAAGAAAACTAACATATGAGGATAAAGATGAAAAAGGAGATATAGTTAACATTTATCAAAAACCACAAGCATTGATTAACTATCTTATAGATCTATGTTCAAATGAAGGAGAATGGGTTTTGTATTTATTCTCAGGTTCAGGTAAGTTTTATTATACAAATTTAAATTTAAATATTGTCTTTTTTATTTTTTATGTCTCCATACTTATTTTTTTTGTGCTTAACGATTAGGTACAACACTAGCATGTTGCCTACTAAAAGGAAGAAATTGCATTGCCATTGAGAAAGACCCAGTTCAATGCAAATTTATTCAACAAAGAATTAACGCTCTTAAATTCCTTCCAGATGCGAAGCAAGAAGTTGGTTTGAGGAAAGGAGATTTTAATGAATCACGTGTGGCAAAAAAATCAAAGGAACCTCAACCACCATTATATGGAATGATTGGAAAGGGACACTTTGGAAGATTTGCTGACATGAAAGATCCATTAGAAGACAAAAATGATCAAAATGAAGAAGAAAATGCTACAGAAGAAGCCATCAATGTTGTTCTAGATGATGTTGAAGATGTATTAGTTGATATTGTTGATGATGTTTAAGTTATGCTTGCAAACAAAGCTTATTTTTTAGAACTATTAATCAGTTTTACTTGTAATGTTTAGACTTCGATATTTCATGAGAACAACCCTTATTTTTTGCAAAAAACATATGATTGTTATTATTTTTTGACATAAAATTAAATAAAAATGTTATTTTCTTAAGTTTTTTTGTTAAGATTCTCCCAAAAAATTAGTTTATTTAACATGTTTTTTCCAACAAAAAGTCTGTAAAAGTGTATTTTTTGCATTGTATTTATATTGAAAAATTGTATTTTTTTTGTGACGTGGTTCAAAATATTGGTTTTTTAGCGACAATTATTTGATGTGCATTGAAAAATTATTTAACAATACATAAACATGTAGAAAATATAAACTTTAGAATATTGACCTTTTTTCCATCTTTTATCTATGTGAAAAAGTGAAGATATCATTACAAGTTTTTATTTAAAAAAAGAATATTTTTTTTAATTTTTAAAACACAAGTACATAAATGCACTTAAAAATAAACATCTCACGGAAGAAGAAGACATTAGAAAATCTATAGTGTCAAAATCAATCCTATAAAAAAATGTTGGTGATGATACACCACCACTATTCAAAATCAACATAAAAAACATCACATAAAAAAAAATAAAAAAAATTAATAAAAAAAAAAGAACAAAATGAAAAAAACTTAAAGTGCCAAAAACATGCTCAATTTTTTTTTCTTGATTCTGCATCGCCACTTTTTCAAAATCAGGTGTTTTTCTTGATACTTCAAAAAGTAGGTAACAATGAGGTTACTTATTTCATCGGTAACAGTGTTTGGAATGGAAATCATTGGACTATTCAATACATATTCGCCAATGGGTAGCTTGATATTATGGCACTTTCGAGTGAAATTTATAGTTCCTCCATTTTCCACCATAACTTGACACTCTGGCACTGGGTATAGAAAGAAATTCAATTCCTTGGCTACCTTACAATGAATAAAATTATGGGTACTACTCGAATCAATAAGCACCATTACATTTTTCTTTTTTATATGCCCTTCTATCTTGAGAGTTTGAGGAGTGGTAATTCTTGTCAATGCATTACAAGATATGGTTGGATTCATTTCTTCTTCCTCTAGGGTTGTTTCCTGGTGTATATCCTCTTCTTTTTAAGTTTCTTGTTCATTTTCTTCCTCCTCTTCACAATCTATGTAAAATAATTTATTCTCAGCACACTTGTGATCTTTAGTGTATTTACTATCACAACTATAGAAAAGACATTTTTCTCTTTTTTCTTCCAATTGTTGTGGTGTCAAACTTGTAGGTTGTGGAAGTCTAGGAGTAGCAACACTTCCATCTTTATAGTTGTGAATGGTAGGTTTCCTTGTCACCATAATTTTTCTTTCAATTTTTCTTGCCAACTTGAATGCCTTCTCCAACGTATCAGGTTCCCAAAGGCGAACCTCAAGTTGGATATTATCCTTTAGAGTCCCTAGGAAAACATCAATCCTATGTTCCTCTGGAATATTATTTACCCTTATATTCAATTTTTGTAAGTCCTTAATGTGTTCCATCATTGAACCCTTTTATTTGAGATTTATCAATTGGCTAAAGAAGGTGTTTCTCTTTGTATCCTCATAATGTGATATCATTTCCTCCGTAAAAATTGACCAAGTGACCAGTGGTTTACGATAACAAAGCCATCGATACCATACAAATTGATTTTGTTCTAAATATAAAGTTGGAATGCGTACCTTTTGTGTGTTTTGCGTATTATGGAGCTCAATTATTTCTCCATTTGTAGTATCCAGGTTATCAGATCCTTCCCATGAAACTTCCTCATATCTATCTTTGGAATATGGTGAGTCTTAAATCCAACATTAGAGTCTATGAAATCATGATTAACATTTCTTTTTTCTCACCATGAGTTTCCTCTGCTACCTTTTCGCCATTAGGAAGCTTTTCTTGTAGCAACTTTTCCAAACCTTCCTTCAAACCTTCCATGTCTTTCTTCAAATATTCCATGCTTCCTTATATACCATCCATCTTAGCTTCCACACCATCCATATTATCTTCCATGCCATTCTTCAAACCACCCATATTAGCTTCCACACTATTAGGGGAATTTTGAGGTCTAAAATGGGCCTCCTAAGGAAATAATAAAATAATAGCTAAACCAATAAAATAATCTTTATGAATTTTCAATTCACTTTTTGCACCACAATCCATGTAACCATAGTTAAATTCAATTCAAAAGTAGTACCAAAATAAAATTAATAAAAAAATTGTATTGATGAAACTATAAATAAGAATTAGTTTTTCAAAAAAAGGTCATTATCATTGAACAACTAATGCATTTGTTCTTTGTACTTAAATAACTTAAAATAAAATATAAATATAAATTTATAAATTCTTAATTATATTATATGTTATTAATTAAAATTTATATCATTTAAATTGTATAATAACATGTAATTAATATACTATATAAAAATAATATAATATAATATAATAAATGTATAAGCATATGCATTGTTTCTTTCAAGAAATATGAAATGACAATAATATATTTTTATTCAAAAAGTGTGAAATGACATTTATTAGGAGTACTTTAATTTGACTTTAAAAGTACTTAGAGCACTACCATTGCTAACGATGAGTTTTTATCCACCATTGAGAATGTGACAAGTAAGTACCTTTAACTCAAGAAATGCCACCTCAACCATTAGGGATGATGTCATCCTCTAAAATGTGATTGGTTCTCATAAAGTGAATTTTGATTGTACATTTTCTTTATGAGGCCCATTTTAGACCTCAAAATTCCATTAATGCCTTTCTTCAAACCATTCATCTTAGCTTCCACGCATTTCTTCAAACCATCCATCTTAGCTTCCATGTTGCCTTCTATACCATCCATCTTAGCTTCCATGACATTCGTCAAACCAACCATCTTAGCTTCCACGTCTTTCTTCAAACCGTCAATATTAGCTTCACGTCTTTCTTCAAACCATCCATCTTAGCTTCCATTTCATTTTTTATTACTCTTTGCGAGAGTGAAATTTGTTGCACTTGGTCTTGTAATTTTGATATATCATGTTGCACTTCCTCCTCTTCATGAGTCATAGTAGAGCCTTCTGAGGGCTTAATTAGTGTTGAATTATTTTTAGGGGAGATTTTAGAATAAAATACTGATATATATGCTTCAATATGCCTTCGGAATCACATCAAACTAATTTTTCAAATAAGACGTATGCAATTTAAAAACAATACACACCTTTTTCTTTTTTTTTAGGAGCTAGATGTGGAAAATGATGTATCTCTGTAATTTCAGATCCCCAAGATTTTACATTTGTTACTTCAGTAGGCCTCTGAGTCTTCTTTCCAATGCCACAAGTCTGACCTAATTTGGATTCTTCAAGTCAAAGTTATGTCCAATCTCCCACAATGACCTAAGTATGGACTAGTTCAGTAGAGCGAACTTGTGACGGTGTGTCATGTGTCATTGTTTCCTTCTTCGGCTTTGAAATTGATATACAGAAGACTACAGTTCGTTTAATTTCGGCCACTTCTTACAAAATTCAAATCTGATGCTCAAAGAGATAATTATGACGATTTTCCCAAGGTCACCTCTTTGAGATGAAATTTAGGAGGCTTCAAAAGCCCTAAATTCCATAGATCATGTCTCTAAAAATATTGTGAACTAAGATCTGAAATTTTTCCATGAAGTTTCTCTAGATTTCGGCACAAATGGGTTTTTTTATCTTCTAAAACTTTGTAAAAACAAATTTATAGTGAAAATTCCACGATGACCTGTTTGAAGTAGCGAAACCCTAGAATCCAAAACTCCGATACCAAATGTTATGAAACCAACTACCAAAATAGAAGAAAAGAGAGATCAACGGCTTATAAATTAGACACTTTGAGGGGGAAACCTCATTTACATTACATAAATTAACAATTCTTAGATGATACAAATGACAAAGCCTCCTTTCTATATATAGGAGTCCATGGGGTCACAATATAATCCTAGCCAACCTAACAATAATAATGTAAGGGCACAACAATAAAAATAGTGGGATATTATGGGGCACAGTAATAAAAATATGGGAACTAAACGGGTACAAAATTAATAATAAGGGAGCTACACTAACAACAATAAGGAACTACACTAGTAATATAGGGCCCTAACAAGTGTGTACTCATTGTCGTAGGAGTTTTGGGATGAGGAAACCCTTGCCAATATTGGAAACACTCTCAAACATTTTGTAAAAATATTCAAAGTGACCAAGATATCCAAGTATAACTCATATGCACACATCTATGTTTATATGAATATTTCTAAGACACTACTTGAATTTATTGACATATATTACCAAGACGAGCTCTATAAACATACTCTAGATTATGAGCATATTCCCTTCATTCGCCACCACTGCCATGAATATGGAAATATCTATCACAACTATCCCCTATTAACTCCCCTATTAACTACCACCAAAAACCTTGACATAACCCCTACCACTGAAAATGATGGATTCACCAAGGTATAAAATAAGAGAAAGGGACCTAAAGCCCTAGCCCCACAAACCCCTAGTACAAAGAAGAAGCCATTTGGTTCAAACCACGTCAACCCAAAAAATCTTGAATCCATCGATCTACCCCAGCCTGTTCAGACTCTATAAATTGACATGTAGGACTCATCCATGCCCCCTTCATCCACAACCACTCCAATCCTTCGTTGACCCTCCACAACCCTCGCCTATCATCCCTTCCCCCTCCTCTTTAATTCCCCCTTCATCCTTTTATTTTCCACCTATCCCATTAATGATTCTCTTAGAAGATATAGATGGGTCGGATCATTCCTTAGACCAATGCAAAGACATGGATCTCTATTCTCTAAATCTGATATAACTAAACATGGCCCGGAAGGATAATGACCCTTTCATTATCCATGAGCATCAAGTATGTGTACTAGGTTATAAATATCTTAAAAATCATCGTGCAACCTCATGATCTATAAACTATAGAGTGTATCAAATTCTTGGTTGTTATGTGTTCAAAACCAACTCATTAAAGGCCTAAATGAGCGGCATCGAGAGGACAAAAAGGGGCAGGAAAAGTAATTTGAAACTTTTGCATGAATTTGGGGGTATTTTAGGGGATGAACCAATGTAATAAAGGATGTTTTATGCCCCTCTATTGTACCCCCAATAGGAAAATCAACTCTTGGAATATTAGGGGTGTCAAATGAAAAGGAAAGAAAAGGATTCTCAAAGAAAAATGGATCTCTGAAAATCCTACAATAATCATGAAACATAAAACCAAAACTTGTAGTGAGACTATAACCAATATGATTAGCAAATGGAGAAGAAGTTGTAATACAATAGCAATTGATGCTTAGGGTTCATTGGTGGGCCTCATTATCATAAGGGGTGACCAAGATATCCATGTTCTCAATATGTTCAACTCCTTTTGTATCATTTCAATTCAATTCCAACCCATTGTTTATGTGGAATCATGTTTCCTCTCTAATGACTATAGACCCCCTGCTACCAAAGATAAACATCTCTTCCTTCATTCCATCATAAATACCCATGGTTTCCTTTCCTCCTCCCTTTGGATTCTTGGAGGGGATATCAACCTCATCAAATCCATAGACAAAAAGAACGAAGGTGTTAAGATGTTGGACATGGATTCACTCCTTTTCTAGTATACAATCACAAACTCACAACTTGTTGACATAGAAACTAAAAATTGAATCTTCACTTGGAATAATAGGAGGGGAGGAGCCTAGTAGGTGTCCTCAAAGTTAGATTTCTTCTTATTGTTAGAAGATATATTAAAATGGAATGTAATTTTTGAGGCCTCCATCCTTCCAATCCATGGCTCTAACCATTGGCCAATTTGTTTTAATAGAGATCTAAAAACTTGGCCTCACAATTGAATTTTCCTTTTTGAAAAGTTGTGGCTTCACCACTCGCATTTTCAAGCTAATATACAACAAGGGTGGGATGAGACAATAATAGAAAAAGGCTAAAAAAAATTTACTCCCCACAAAAAACTCAAGCACATCAAATGCAGACTAAAGGTATTGAATAGGGACAATTTTGGAAATATAATGGAAGAAAAGTGAAAACTAGAACAAAAAATGGAAGTAATCCAACAGGAAGTTACTTTCAATGGAAAATCAGAGGCTCTAATCAAGGAAGAAGCATCCACACTCATTAAATTGGAGGAGAAAAGAAAGCAAGAAGAACTCTTATGGAAATAAAAGCCTTGAATACACTAGCTTGAAGAAGGGGTAAAGAACATTACCTTTTTCCATAACTCAATGCTCCATCACTAACATCATAACTAGATCTCTTCTATCAAAAATTCTATAGGAGAAAACTTGCAATCCCACTAGGAGATCTCCAATGAACTAACCAAATTATTTCAAAATATTCTCTCGAAACTCCTAAATGATCGATCAAATGCATCTTAGAACATACTCCAAAATATTCCTAATATAATCATTGCAAAACGGAATGGAGCCCTGCTCAAAGTCATCTCTTGATCAGGAGCTTAGTATTGAGCTAAAAAAATGAAAGTGCTAAAAAATTCTTCAGACTTGAATGGGCGGATAGAGATCGTCACCAAGATTCCAACGCAACTCGTTTCATCAAAATTCGAGTTCGTATGAGTGAGTTATGGTTCGTTGTTCATTTTCCAAAACAGGTAAAAATTATGCAAAATAGTGAAAGACTAATGACTTGGCAGTCCAATTAGCACCTCAGGAATCTTCAGGGAATATTATCTAGTTTTTCAGCTAATGACACTGTGACAATTTTCATCTCCATATTCGCCAATGTTGCTTGGGGAAGTTGATTTTTTCTCTTATTTCCTAAGTTTGGAATTATTACTATGGTGGATTATTTTATTGGTGGAATTTATAACTTTAATAAACCATCTAATCAGTCATTGCATTCAACCATGTCGCATCGGTAGTTTAGGAGCGGAGGAAAAAATAAAACAACAAGATGATTTGCGATTTGCGATTGCGCGGTAAGTGACATGGCGATAAGGTGGGTCCTACCAATTGCATCGGGGGTTTTAGGAGCAAGAAACATAAAGCGTTAACAAGGTGGCAGAATTGCAATGCGATATATCACATCGAGGTATCACGATCGCAAGAAAAAGCAGGAAATATAGAATGATTTATAGTGGGGTTGCGATATACGATTTGCAATAAGTGGGTGCGTTGCAATTTGCAATAAGTGACTGTGGTGCGATCTGTGAATATTTAAATGCGTTAAGTCGTGTATTAATACAATAATTTGTGGTTATGTTATGTTAATCCGACATTAACGGATAAGTGTGGGTTAGCACTAAACGTGCTTAACCCCACTTAAACACCACTTATCTTAACATTAATCACATACTTATCTTGGCAGCGCCTTTGGCGGACCCGCCAGATTCGACAAACTTTCACATTTAGTGGAGTTAACTGGCGGACATCCAAATATAGTGGAGAAAAACTAGGAAAATTTGGTTTTGCCATAATTTTGGAAATTTTCGACCAAAATGGGCTCAGGAACAGTCATTCTTTGTATATTTTGATGTTTTTGAGCCATTGGAGCAGGTTGCAGAGGCAACATGAGACTTTAAATAACAAGTTTTCACTATTTAGGATAATGCAAAGGGCCACACTATGAAGTTGGACCAAGGAGATGTAGCCCAGGAGGGGTGAACTCCTTCATCAAAAACTTGTGTCTTTGTCTCTATTATTTTTTCTTCTTGTGTTTTATTATGTTACTATTTAGAATTGAGTTTCCATGTTTTTAAGTTCATGAAATACACTTAATATCTCCAAGTTCAATGAATTTTCAATCATAAACACATGTATAAACCCTTGTGTGATAAGAAAACCAAAGCACTTTCATCTTAATTATGAAACTGATATTAGCACAACATTAACTAACAATCAATTTCAGATCATCTCCTTGAACAAATTGGAAGCCATAATTAAAAACATGCCCAGTAATAAAGCACTTGAACTGAATGGGTTCACCATTAAATTCTTTCAGGCATGTTGGTCAATCATTGGGCATGTTGTTTACTAGCATTGAAAGAATCATGTCATTAAAGAACCATACTCAAATATTTCAATCCCACGTTCCTAACATTGGTTCCCAAGAAATAAAAATTAGAGGATATGAATGGATGTAGGACAATATCCCTATGCAATTTAATTTACAAAATTAACACTAAAATCATTGCGAACAGGCTCAAGTCATTCCTCCCAAGCCTGATCTCTCTAGAAAAGACAATCTTTGTAGAAGGGAGGAAAATCCTAGATGGAATTATGTTGGTCCATGAGTTCCTCCACTCCTTTAAATTTAAAAATAAGCCTAGGATGGTGCTTAAGCTTTACCCTCTAAAGATTTTGATAATCTGAATTGGAAGATTTTAAGAAACATCCTTAGAGATTTTGACTTATTTAATGAGTGGGTAGAATGAATCAACAATATTCTCTCATAAGCCTCTTTCTAAATCCCAATCAATGGATCTCTCGTTGCACACTTCTCATCATCCTGGGGGATTTGGAAAGGGGACCCACATTTTCATTCCTCTTCATCATTGTAATGGAAGGTCTTGGTTACTCCCTAAAATCTAAGGCTTCAAAGAAAATCCTTTAGCTTCTTTGGATATTTAGATATGATATTCTACTCACACATCAACAATTTGTAGATGAAATGATGGGAACAGGCACACAAACCTT
Organism: Pinus albicaulis; assembly: GCA_034641835.2. Lineage (NCBI taxonomy): Eukaryota > Viridiplantae > Streptophyta > Pinopsida > Pinales > Pinaceae > Pinus > Pinus albicaulis. The sequence continues at coordinate 945,527,123 of CM076580.1, read as the reverse complement.
CATGAAGCACAATAATTCTCAAAAATATTGGACTAGCTCTCTCTAGCCTTAAGATTGGACATCAGTAAGACCAAATCTTAGGTATATTTCTTAAACACTCCCTTGGATGTCCATAGACACATAGATCATATCTTGGGCTTCATAATTTTCAAACTTCCATCAAAATACCTTGGAGCCCCTATGGGGGCATATATCCCTTAAATGGAGCATATGGGAAGAATTAATAACCAATCTCAATAAAAAATTGGTAGGACTAAAATTTAGATCTCTTCACATAGGGGGGCAACTTGTTTTCCTTAAGAATTTAGTACAAGAGGTCTCTGTATATCTTTGTTCAAAACTGATGGCCCCAACTTCGATTTCACATGAGATTCATTATATCCATAGTTCCTTCATCTAGGGAGGTACATGCTTGGAAAATAATGGTCTCTAGTGGCATGGGACAATATCCACAAACCAAATCTAAAAGGAGGACTTGGGTTGCAAGATCCTCAGATTATGGAAGCAATTCAAGGAGCTAAAATTTGGTGGCATTTTTTATAGGGAGGCATTGACCTACAGAAAATCATTTGGCACCACAATAATTCCCCTCAAACTCCAATTCATGTCCTCATATGAATGCATATTACAACTTGAGGTTCATCTATATGGACCCTGGAAAAAAGAGGCAAGAGTATGATCTAGTAACATTGTTTCTATGAAGTTAAATATGGTAAAACAAATTTATTCTGGCACAACTCCCTAAACTTGGTTAATAACAACAACTTGACATATTGAGAATAGAGATGACAACTCAAGGTAGAACTAGGCTATCTAATTGGTGGGTTCAATATGATCCTAGTTTGATATGGTGCCATTGGAGCACATAAGAGGTATGGCTTCCCAAGCCAGTTGTTTCCCCTTCTCACACTCTCTAGAAAAACTATGGTGGGGGTACTCATCTAAAGGTATATTTTATATCCATTAGGATTAACAACTTGAGTTAGGGCACCAACTACTATATATAGAGGAAATATGGACCAAAATATAGAAACAAAAATTTTGGCCTAAAGTCTCCTCTTTTCTATGGATTTTGATGCAAAACAAGACACTAACTTGGGACAAAATCTAGAAGCATAGTCACCAAGGGCCATATTTCTATTCATTATTCTTGTCACATCCTAAATATCTAGAGAATCTCCTCAATAGTTGCACATTTTTAGCAAATATGTGGTCCAAACTTGAGGAAACCTTACTCTTTCTAATAGAGACCAATCAAACATCTCCATCACTATTATAGGCAGGTGCTCCTACGTTTTCAGGAACCTCATATTAAATAATTTTTTTTTTACCCCTAGGATCCTTCTTTAGGCACTTTGGAAAGGACATAATTGAAGAATCTTCAAGGGCTCTTCCCTTCCCTCTAAATCCCTCTAAAACTCCTTCACATCTAACATCAAGGACTCTGACCTCTCTCTCGCTTGGTCTCTTAAGGATTGGAAAGCCAATAGTAGTGAAGTAAGAATCCTTCTATGTTAGTTCTCCTCCAAGTACCCTTCTCCATCCTCCCCTTTGTCCTTTGCTCTCCCCGCCTCACTCTATTATTCCTTCAACCTGGTTTGCCCCTTTTCCTTCCTTCCTTCAGCTAAATTTTTATGGTGGTGTTAAAAGGAAATCCTGGCCCATCAAGATATGGAGGTATAATATGAGATCATGATGGCTAGTCCATATATATCTATAGTGTAAATATTTGCATAAATACTAATAATTTTTTGGAGCTCATGGATCTCATTACTAGGATTGACGGAATAGCCAAGCTTTTAGTTAAAGGAGAATCCCATATCATTATGAACATGCTCCACATAATTTAGAATGGCTCCCCAATTTAGAAAGTCTCTACGAGCTGGCGCTTGAAAGAGTTCCTTAGCTATATCCCTAGTCTTATCTCCAGGATCCCGATGATTATTCCAACCATGTATAATAGTCTAGAAATAAAATTGTTGACTTATTGGCTAATTATGGGTGCCTTGACTCTTCTTCTCCCATATCCTCATACTATATTTTATTGTTGGGTTATCCTCTCAATAATATTTGTTGTAAATGTGTTCATAGAGACTCTTCTACCCCATACGGGGTGTTACCGAGACAAAAGGGGGGGTGGGGTGGGTTGGTGCCATCCTACCTAGCCAATAGAGTGGGGGACATGGAAACATGCCCCCATGATAGTTTGAACATCCTAGCACTGGAGCTTGCCAATTACCACTCTGCAGAACATGAAACCAACCCTTAGTGTAATTCCAATTTCCTCAGTGGTCATTCATCTACTCACTCATGTTTTCCAATGAAGGATGCATTTATTGATGAACTAGGGGTATTCAATCTAGTTTACTACTAGATTTTTTTCACTTGAATTTATTCATTATCATGAATGTGTGCAATCATATATTTCATCCTTGATTAATTATTTAAATGTGTAGCAATTTTGAATATTACAATTTCATATTTCTACCTCATGATCAATTTCATTTCTCCTAGGAATGCAAGAATTAATCAACATCATCTCTTACTAAACTATTTGTTTGTTGCAAAACATAAGATTATAAATGGTTAGTGTAATAAGTTGAAAAACACACCCTACCACCATGGCACACATGGGAATAATAATGTTTGCCTAGATCATGGAAATGGTTATGCCTTTAGTCATTTTGGTAAAAATAATGGTTCATAGACATTGGAAACTCGTGACCATGATTATAACAACAAGAAGTTCCACCATATCTCTACTAATTGACCTTTGTATTGTTATCGATATTCCTCCATAATATGGAATGGTACCATGTGGTTGTTGGTAATGTGGAATGCTTGTCATTGGCTCGCCCATGTGATATGCCAACCGGGAACAACTAGGATCTTTCGAGGAGATCCAACGATGCAAGATTTATTGCAAGAAGATACCCCCCCACCCTACCTGGTCTCTACCATCATTTGCATTTCTTAAGTTTACTAACTAGTTTCTTTGTATTTCTATGAGATTTTTTCTTTTTCCTAGTTTTTCTTTTATCCATCCTCTTCAACTCCTTACTCTTCTCCTACCCAAAAAACTTGCATTCATTTCCCTCATCACATACTTGATTTTTTTATGCATTGCGGTGGTTTTCTTGCAGTTGTGTATCCACTTAGTGAATGATATAAAAATGGATAACCTTTATAGGTAATGGTCACTGCTTAACTTTACATAGGGTTGAAAAAATATTGATTCCTTTCCTAAAATAATTGAGGGTTTGAGAGATTAACTAATTGACTAGTTTTTTGTGCAGGTCCAAGAAGATTTGAAAGGAATTTGAACTTTTCCCCATTGAACCAAGTTTTAACCATCTCTCATAATGGGATTTTTCTTTCTTATTGCTAAATTTTATCCTGAGATGATGTTTATGTTCCAGCTCTGAGACTTAGTTCCATTACTCGTCGCATGGGGATTTTATTCAAGTAATTTTCAAGGCATTTTGATTGTTGTCCTTACTTCCTTTAAGTTTCCCCCTTAGTTACTTTTATGGTTTCCTTACTTGGTTTTATTCAATTCTTACTTCCCTTAACTATCCTTTCACGAGTTTGAGTCCAGTTATTATGGAACTTCTAACCATATTTCCAAACATAGGTCTCAGCGACATGAGTTTGTAGGTAAATTTGTCATCACTAAGGTTTTATGCCTTAAAATTTTGGTTTATTTATCTTTAGCATCATTATGGTAAATTATTCTCATATTTTTCCCCATTGGTATTATTTATGTTCTTGTTCTTTAAAACCCTAACCCATTCTTATTTGATTATAAAATTTTCCTTTGATTTCCTATAGGTTTCCTCTTGGAAATCCGAAGACTACCCTTAGGTTTCCCTGAGCTACAAGTAATCCTCAAAGTTCATACTTATAATATGAATGTACAATTTGGGTTAGTATTTGCATTCCTATTTTACCACAATACCCACAAAATTGATAGAAACCCTCTTCCAACAGGTTCTGGAGGTTTCAATGGACGAGGAATTCCTTCTTAGGTAAAATTTAGGGTAATTTTTTGTTTCTTTCTTGTTTACTTTCAGGGTTGTAGGGATTACTAATAACCTACTATCTGGGCCTTTCTCTTTTTTCTACTCTAGGTTAACATTAATTTTGTCAAGGTTTATTGTAGAATGAGCTTAATACTCAAACTTATTCCAAGTACCTTATTTCCGTTTGAACTTATTTTGTTGTAGGCTAAGTTATGGCTTACATTTTCCACCAAGATTTAGTGGTCATAGCCTCAGGTGGCATAACGTCTTACCTTTCTTTGTTTTAATATAGATTTTTTAGTACCGGGCTTGATATCACCCAGGCATGTTAATGTATACAAATATATTTGTATGTGTTTTTAATACTCATATTAAACCTTTATTTATGTATAATATTGTGTACTTAAATTTAAAATACAATTTTCTATTTCCCAAGAACATTAGAATACTATGCTTCAATTGAATCTTAAATGATTTTAGAGCAATCTTATTGTAACCACATAATTTTGAAAATTCTTAGATTTAATTAATTTCTTTCTTTTCTTTCTAAGCTTTTCAATCTTCCAAATTTTGCGAATGAATTAGTTTCTTGATCCACAAGCAATGTAAATTTATATATCTTTAAATTTTATTGTCGATTTAGACCTTCCTATATAATGAATGTAACTTATTTGGTTGTATCTACTTGGCCTTATATTCAAGGATTAAGTTCATTTTCAAATATGTTTTTATTTGTGTATAACTTCTCAAGCCTTTCTTCAAGCAAGATACTTGTCATAGTTTTTATGTATGCTCTTTTTTTCTTCTTGAATTATATATATTACACAGGGATAAAACCATATCCCTTCCTATTCAATGAGATTTATCATATAACATCTATTTCTTACCCATGTTTGTTAAGTTTACTTATTAATTTCTTCTTAGTAGCCCCCAACCAATTCAGACTTGAAATTTATAGAGTACTACTAGAGCAAAAATGGTTAGCTACCAATTATCTATTCCAAAGGCTTATGCCACTACTCTTCAAGATGTTCCATACTATAAGTGAGAAATGTATTTGTCAATGGGTAGTATATAAGATATTATTTTGCGCAGTCTCGGGACTTTGCTAAAATTTCTTATAGTATCTACTAGTACAAACATATAGACCTATTTTTAGAATATTTGAGTAATGAAGAAACTCATGTAAAACATTCAGATACTGATAAAAATCCCTTTAAGAAATTTCCTACTAAATGTCTAACTATTTATTGTTCCATCTTTTGCATGCATTCATTTTCTATCTAAAAACAACTATTAAAACATTTCATCAAACAATCTATTCACTTGTTTGAGTATTCAGAAATATAACAAGAACAAGAAAATTCCACTGAACCAAATGAACCACTATTTATTTTTCCCTCCTGAGCCTCAAGCTGCCCTTCTGTGAGAAATCCCAATTAGTATTTGATATCTTCATTCTTAGACCCTAGCAACGTCCCTCTAGTCTAGTGTTTATCTTCTTCTTCTTTTTTCTTTTATCCAATACTTCTCACTAGAATTCCTTCCTTCCCTCATATTTATTTTCTCTCGCACAATCTCCCCTCTTTTCCTCCAACTCCCCCCCCCCGACCCCCCCTCACATGACCTTTTTCTCTTGTCATTCCAATCTCTTGAGGTTAAGAATATTAGAAATATGGAGGTCTGGATTGTGAAAATTGTCATTTCAACATTGTCCCTTCTTGGAATTCAACTGATTTGTAGTTGATTTCCTGAGAGTAGGATATCTTGACTACTCATGTGCTAGCTCCTTTTATATTTTTAAAAAGAAAAGAAGTGAAAAAAAAAAAATTCATAACAACATATGAATACTTACATTTATCATTAAGAATATCCAACTTAGTCTTAGACCCTTGGCTATTATCTTGATCTAAATATTTGCAAAAATATAATAACATAAAGTCTAATAATGAAATAATTACATCAGGGGCACTACATTTTCCCTCCCATGAAATGAATATCATCCTTGGTGTTTCCTCTATATTGATCACTTTTGGAAAAGTGAAATAAATTATTCTCACAATTTCTGTTTCATCTCTTAGGTGGCATCCACAAGACCAAAATGCTTCGATTGCACTTTAACCTGGGTGATGGCTCATTTTCAAAGTAAATTTTCCCTCCTGTCTAAAATTTGCAGAAGCTTGACCTGGAACTTGCCTTCTAGTTCAACCTATACCAAATTACAATCAATAATATTAATTGGATCATAAATATGTTTCTTTAAAAGTGATACATGAAATACATTGTGTACTTTTATGTGGCATGATAGTGCTAGCTAGTAGGCCATTGGTTCTACTCTACCTAGTATTTCAAATGGTCCAGAAAACCTAGGTGCTAACTTAGCACACATTCCTAGTGTCAATGTGCTTTTCTTGGACTTGAATTTAATGTACACATGTTCCCCCACTTTATATTCTTTATGAGTTCTCTTTAGATCTGCATATATTTTATGTGTATCTTGAGCTTCTCTTAGGTTCTATTTTACCTTTTTGACTATATTCTCTATCTCCTTTAAGATATTATGTCCCAAAACAAGTATGTTTTCTAGTTGAATTTTCCTTAATCGAGTATGAAATTTTCGTCCTTAAAGGACTTCAAAGCGACTCATTTTAAGAGATGCCTGGTAACTATTGTTGTAAGAAAACTCAACCTGATGTATATAATCTTCCCATTTAGTGGGTTGATCCATCACATACATGTAAAGCATATCCTCAAGAATCTGATTAGTTCTTGCAGTTTGTCCATTTGCTTGAAGATGGTAAGTAATGCAGGAATCCAATTTTGCACCCTTTCTTATAAAAATTTCTTTCCAAAAATTGGGGGTAAATTTGCATCTCTATTAGATATAATAGTTTTTGGCATTCCATGCATTCTAAAAATTTCATACATGAAAGTTGCAACTATATGAACAACATTATATGTTGATCGAACTGGTATAAAGTGGCCTTCTTTAGTCAAATTTTCCATTACAACCATAATTGAATTATGTTATCTTCTAGCTCTAGGTATCTCTACAAGAAAATATAAGGAAATAATTTTCCGTTTCCATTATAGAATGGGAAAGGGGTTTAGTAATCCAATATGATGTTGATGTTCCACTTTTACTTTTTGGAATTATTGACACTTTGTTAAATATTCAACTACCTCCCCCTTCATTCCAGGCCAAAAGACTTCCTTCCTAAGTGCTAAAATAATTTCCTGGTATCTGGGGTGAGCTGAAAAAGGATATTATGATGCTCATTTAGAATTAGTTGTTTGATTCTATGCACATTAGGAATGTAAATCCTATTTCTGAATATTAATATGTCGTATTTACTTAAGTCATATTTTGACTTATTTGTTTGAATGACTTCATTTACCAGCTTCTCTTGTATTTTTATATAAGTTTGATCCTCTAAGGATGTTGTTTTAATTTTCTCAACAAGGTCTATTTTAACATTACCTACAAAAATTATGCAAACATGTTTTACACTTCTTCTCAAAGCAACTACCACATTATTTTATTTTCATATGTTTGATATCAAAATCAATATCACTTAGAAAGGCCATCCATCTAGCATGTCTAAAATTTAAATCAGGTTAGATGAAATAGTACTTTAAGTTCTTATGGTTAGTAATTAGTGTAAATTTCCTGCCTACCATGTAATGGCACCACATATTTAATATGTATTATTGAAACCAGTTCCAAATCATACACTTCATAGTTATTTTCATTATCTTTCAATTTACCAAATTCATAGGCTATTACATGCTTATCTTGCATTAAAGCCCCATCTAATCCTTCTAGGCCAACATTTTTAAATGTTGTATACTTTATTAGGATCAAGATTTTTAAGTATCAATGTTACAACTAGTAGATGTTTCATTTGTTCAAAACTTTCTTGGCACTTCTCAGTCCTCTCAAATGTGACTCCTTTTTTCTATAAAGATGTTATGGGGTATGCCAACTTAGAAAACCCCACGATAAATCTATCATAATATCCTATAATAGAAATGATATTTGACATCTGCTACATCATTAGGGACTGGCCAATTAAGGATTTATTTGGCCTTTTCAATGTCTAAGTTGCAATTCCTTCTTTGGAAATTACATGTCCCAAGTATTGAATCTAGTCCTGATAGAACTCACACTTACTAAACTTGGCATAAAGATGATGTTCTCTAAGTGTATGCATCACTCTTCTTAGGTGTTTTTCATGTCTTCTCAGGTATTAGAATAAATCAGAATATCATCAATGAAAATCAACACAAACTTATCTAAATATTGGCTAAAAATATTACCATTAGACACATGAAAGCGATTGGAGCATTTGTAAGTCTAAATGGAAGCATAGTAAAATAGTAATACCCATATATAGTTATGAAGGGATTTTTATGAATTTCCTCATCCTTAATATTCAATTGATGATAACCAAAGCTTAAATCTATTTTGGAAAAGACAATGGCTCCTCTTACTGGATCAAACAATTTTTATATTCTAGGAAATGGATACTTGTTTTTTATTATCGACTTATTTAGTTGCTTATAATAAATACACGTCTTGAAAGTAATATCTTTCCTTTTCATAAAAAATATAGGTGCTCCCTATTGCGAAATACTTGGTCTAATATATCCTTTATCCAACAGTTGTTGAAGTTTCATTTTCAATTCCACCAATTCTAGTACACTCATTCTATAGGGTGCCTTAGACATCGATGTGGCCCTAGGTATCAACTCAATAGTGAAGTCAATATCTCTTTTACATGATAAATTGGGAATTTTATCCATAAAAACATCCTTGAACTCTCATAGTACCTCCATATCATATAAAGTTCTTGCATTAGTTTCCTATGAAAGTATTATACTTGTATAGAAAAAATTTACAACCTTTTATAGCACATATTTTTAGTTGTAAGGTTGATATCTTCCTGGTGGAAATTGGTCCAACTATACCATAACAATCTGTACCTCTCCAACATCTGTGGTACAAGTGATGATCTTGTATAAGAAACTAACAATTGATCTATGCTTTTCCAACCAGTCCATTCCCACCAACACATCATAAGATCCTAAAAATACAACATTTAGGTTCATTGTTATTTTACATTCATTTAAATTAATGGAAAAATATTTAACCCAATTGGTAAATTTCCTTTTGGTACTAGTGGCTAGTTGGACCAACCAAGAATTTTTATACATTTCTACATTCAACTTACATTTATCCACTATTTGAGGACTAATTTAACTTAAACTTGCCCCAGTATCTATTAAATTGACATGGGTTGGTTTAAGAGATTACCTTCTATCTCAATCATGGTGGATTGATGCTCATCTTGATGCTATTCTATGGATGCATTAATTCTGGGAATTCTTCTAGCGACACCATTCACTTTGGAGGATTATTGAACATTTGTACGGCATTAATTGATTTTACATTGTATGAGAAATTATAAAGTAGATGAGGCTGGTTCCCTTTCTTTTCCATTAACTCCTTTACTGTTCAAATCTATTGGTCTAGGCCCAATATGAGATTTCTTTCATGTTGATTATTTTCTTATTAAAATTTTGGTTCCAGTGACTTTACCATAATTTTTAGAGAAGAAAAAATTATACCCTTTTCTTCCTTGCATAAAAGTGTCTTTTTTCTTATCTAGCCAATATTTTAAATTTTCACTTCTCTACTTAGATGGTTGATGACATATTCTAGCTTTTTGAATGCCTTCATCCATGGCTTTAGGGTTGGCATGCTCAATTTTTTCTTTAATAGAAAGAGAAATAAAACTAATAAAACATTTTACTTCAGATTTTTCCTCGTGAAAGCAGGGCATATAGTAAAATATGCAGGTATATGTTGACATAAGTTCATCCATGGTCATCTGTCCTAACTTTAGCTCATTAAATTATTTTTCTTTATCAACATAGTATATTTATATTATACACTTTTCTTTAAATAAATTATGAAACTCTTCCCAACTCACAGAAGTGTCTTCTATATTATGCAGTTATGATCTCCTCCCACCAAATTATTCCTTGCCTTGCAACTAATAAGTGGCCAATCTAGCTTTTAAATTGCTAGGATATTCATACACCTGGAAATATATATTCATGTTGAGTAGCCATGCATCTGCTACCTCCTCTGAATCACCATCAAAGGTTGGATGTCTAATATTTTAAAATCCCCTTGCAATTATACTTTTGTTTCTTTCCCTGACTAGGTATTATTGGTATTGTTTTGACTAAATTATATTCATTATCCTCTTTATCTTCAGGTCTAAAATCCTTACTTTCATCCATGTCATTTGTATTTTTTGTTTATAGGACTCTTCCATATCTTCCTTATCTAAAATTAAGTATGTTGTTTTCATATTATACTTGTCAGTTAAATTTTTTATGTGTATTTCTTGCTCAATACTGGCTTTCAATAGTTTTTCATTAGTTTCTTTAATAATAGCTAATTTCAATTTCATCCCTTTAACCATATCTAATAGTTCGATCATAAGAGGTTTTGTTTCTCTTTGTAACTCTTCCTAGATTTTTTCTTATCCCACAAGAGATCTTGTAGGTGGGTTTTCCATTACTGTTCATACTTCTACTCCTTATAATGGAAAAAAAGAAATATTTTTTTAACGAAATTTGTGATTTGGCTCATAGGCCACAATGTTGTAACCTACAACTCTAATACCATATGCAATGTACCTAAAAATTCATTTTTTGTTTTGATATAGTAATATACCATGATAACTTATTCATTATCATGAATCTGTGAAATCATATATTTCATCCTTTCTATATTATTTAAATGTATAACACTTTTGAATATTGCATTTTCATATTTCTATGTCATGATCAATTTCATTTTTATCCTAGGTAAGAAAGGATTAATAAACATAATCTCTTACTAAACTCTTTTTTTATTAAAAAAAATATGATTATTAATGGTTAAGTGTAATAAGGTGACTAACCCACCGTACCACCATGCCACACATGGGTATAATAATGTTTTTCCCGCACACATTTCCCCATGGAGGGGAATTATCACCTATATTATGGACATGTTTATACATTTAGTCATTTTGGTAAAAAGAATGGTTCAAATATATTGGAAACTCGTGACCATGCTTATAACAATAATACATTTCACTTGTTGGAAATACTGAGAGGGGGGTGAATCAATATTTATTTTCAATTGTTATTTTTACCAGTTAGATCACTTATATTTTGAACACAAATGAACAATAAGAATACATTATTTTATTAATATTAATAAATTAAGTAAAATATTTAAGTAGGGCTCCAACCCTAAATGAAGACACCAATCTTCAATCTCCCAGGCCCCAACCTGTATTATGCCATGCACTAACTTGGACTTCACGAGGCTCCAACCTATAGGGCTCCAACCCTATCTCCCAAGGCTCCAACCTTGTCACTTTGAGGCACCAACCTATAGGGCTTCAACCTAGTCTCTTGAGGACTCCTATCCTCTAGGGCTCCAACCTCTAGCTTCAATTCGTCAATATATATTTGGTTATACTTCACGACTCCTAATGTTTTCTTCAATGAGCGCTGAGAATATTTAGCTATCTCCTCACTTATTCTCCATGTCACTTCATCAATGACAACCTTGTTCTTCACATGAAGGTTTCTCCACTGATATTCATGTAACCCAAACACTTGTTTCTTCAAGGTTACATCATGATGACATCAGTAAGTCTCTAAGGGTGCCTTCAAAATGTCAGCTCCGAGGTATGTCATCACAAAGCTTCAATTGTTTCAAATTCTCTTCCAAACTTCCATCAAGGATTCTTCAAGGTCTTCAATAAGGTGCTTCTTCAGAGTCTCTTCATTGTTCAATAAGCTGTACCAAGCCTGCTCCAGCAACTGCTCCAAGGATATTCACGATATTCAAGTCTCCAAAATAGTCTTTTAAGATTTTTCTCCAACTTCAAGTCTAGTATGTTGCTTCAAGATGTCTTTGAAAAATACTTATAGACTGCTCACAAGATTTTTTTGACCTGTTCCAAAAAGTTTCCGAAATATTGGTTCAATTAGTCAACAAGAGGTCCTTACACTATCAAAAGTGGCTTCCAAGATGCTTCAAGGATGTTTGTTATACAAACTGCTTCAAGATCCACTCAGAACGTATCACCAAGACTTTTATGTCTTCAAATTTTTAATGTAATCTTCATGTCAAATAGGCTTCACAAAATCTGCAAAGTATTGTGCTTCCAACCTTCCAAATAATGTGTTTCCAAGGTCACTGGTTCACTGGTCTAAAAAGAAAATTATCTTTGTGCAAGTTTGATCCCTTTACAGGTTTGAAAAGAACATGTTCTCCACAAATCAAGGTGTAGATGGTCTCCATAGGTAAGTCTCCAAACAATCCAAAATATTGACTTCAATAAAGGTCTAAGGTACTGAGGTATCACTTCTAGCCTTAATACAACCAAGCCACAAGTTTTTTTTTCTGAAATATGGTCACTTGGCAGCCTATTCGAGCCTCTAAAAACATACTTGTGTCTCCTTTAGACAGGTCCAAGTCTCCTATATTATAGTTCTATCCTTTAGAATGTGATCTGAGCTTCACTATGAGACTATCCACAAGCTAACACTTCGTATTCTTCAATATTCCCCTCAACCAAGCTCCTGTAGGCTTGTTTCGTTCCTTACTGTAATATATATATATATATATATATATATATATATATATATATATATATATATATATATATATATATATATATATATATATATATATATATATATATAATTCCCAAAACAATGATCTTAAAAGTACTCCTCAACCTTCTTTTTGAACTATTCTTCCTATGGTATATCTCTGTAATTTTTGACCAAAAAATGGTGATTGAAATGAGGATTTGTAGTCTTATAATTAGAGTGATTCGTCTTTATGAAAGACCTGTCTATTGGGTTGGAGGACCGACATGAAGGAACTCAGCATAGGTCGGCTAGGCCTTAAAAAATATTATTTTTAAACTTGAAAATTCATTTTCTCACAAACTATTGGGAGTTTCAAGGTGTGTAAGGGCTCATTGGAAAGAGGAAAAAGTAATATTTAATATGGTCTAGTACCATTGAGAAAATATGCATATAAGGTAGGTACAATTGAGAATGTATGCCTATAAGGTGGCAAAATTAATTTTTCTTTGTGACTGTCCTTAAATTTTATGCATAAAATTTTTTGGACAGCATGAGGAACGTTTGGGACAATATGGCTTCTCCATTGTTTGGCTTCTTCATCATCATATTATCATGTAGGATATCCATTTTATTAAATAATAGTGCAGTGATATGTCACTAACCATAGTGTAGCATTTATTAATTTTCTAGAGCAAGGGCAAGATCATCACAAGGAGAGCTTCTTCATCAAGAGTCATTGTGAGCATCAATAAGAAGGACTCCTTCATCAAGGGTAAGGAAATAATCATGATTTTTATGGCTTATTCATTAAGAGCAAGGATACATGAGGTTATGTTGTCTTCATGGTTAGTTCAAGCATCTAGGACAAGACATCTTCTTAGTGGTTTGACATCATAATGACATCATTAATAGATTGACATATTCATTAATGACATCCTCATCAAACAAGAGGGACTTGTCACCATGAGCAAGGAAATCATCATATTATGCATCACAAGAATAATTTCCATCCCAGTAATTCCATATTGACATCAATGACAACCTTTATTAACAATATCCCCCTTTGACATCAATGGAAAAAATGGTGCCCAAGTACTCCCCTTCTCAAGCTGATTCTTTTTTTCATCAATAGAGGTTTTTCATAGGTATGTTACTCCCCCTGTAATGGTGCTCTTCCTTCTAGAAATGTGGTCCATTATTTCTTCATGTGATGAACCAACTCCCCCTACCTGCATAATCTCCTCTAGCTTCTTTAGATAAGAAATATTTCTGCCTTGTGATCAAGTGGAATAAATCTTCAACAATAGTCCATCTGATAAGTAAGAAATCATGTTCCTAAATGGAGTTTCTCCCAAGATATGATCTATCAAAAGATGATTTTCCATGTGTGACTCATCAAGAATTTCGTAGGGCCTATTCTTAGATAGCTTCTGCAAGAATGATTAAGAATCATAAGCTCCCCCTGACAGTATGCATGGTCTCCTTTGGTAGAGTCTCATTATCAAACACTTAGAATATCAAGGATGACTTCATCTGATCAAAAATGTGTTGTTGTTTGGAGTGATCAAGATATTTTTGGATCCAATTTGCTTCCTTCTCCATACTTGTGTAACTTTCTTCTCTGGCTTGGTTGTCATATTTATAGCTTGTTTAGGGACCCAATTCAAGTTACAATTATGAGCCATATGCCCAATGCTATGAAATTTGAAGCACTCCATCTTGTTCATGAATGAGGTATCGTGACTTATTCTTGCAAAGTTTCTTCTAGGGAGCTAATGGAGCCCAATATATTTATCCTCGTGATATGTCGTACAATCCTTTGCCATGTGCCCAAAATTTGTACAAGAATAGAAATAACCAAAAAATATACTTTTGTACCTGGAGGATGGATATTGACTTGATATACTTCCAAATTTATTTTGTCTTGAGATCCTTTGATGATATCCATTTCCTTTTGCATCCTTGATACCTTTTGCAGAGTATTGCCTTAATGTAATTCTATGTTTATTTTGCCTTAAAAAACTTTAGTTAAATTTATTTCTTCTTGTATTCTTGACACCATATCCATATCTTCTTGGAGTAGGGTTTCTTATAATGTCATCTTGACCCTTTCCTTTGTTGGAACTGGGAGAATCAACATATATTCCAAGATTTTCCACATCCTTGTTTCTTGGAGTATTAGGGTTTGCATCATCCTTATTTGAGGGTTTACCTATATATCCAAGAGCTGATTTATCAAGAGGGGATCTTTGATGAATTAGGATGTCATCTAGGTTTTGAGAACTCTTCAATATTTTATTCAGCAAGTCAACTTCCTTTTTAAGAAAGATAATTTCTTCTTTCAACTTTTCACAATTTTCATCTTTCATAACTAGTTGCTTATTCATTTCTTCCATCATCCTTGTTTCTTCCTGTGTTTTTATTTTAAGGGAGATGATATTTGATTTCATTATGAATATTTTTTCATTCTCCTTTGCTAGAATTCTCTCCATTTCTTATTTTTGTTGGAAATATGTTTCTTGTATCCTATTATATGATTGTCCTTGATGGAAACTCTTTGACAAAGGATGCAGATAATGACTGTATGTAGAACTCAGAAAACCATCAGCAGTTCTATACAAGTAGAATATAAGAAATTTAAGCTCTGTATTTAATGGGAGAATCGATGTGAATAAGGACGTGTGAATGTATATCTGCACGGGGCCTGAAGGTCATCATAGGGGAAGAAGGCCATCAGATTGAAGATCTAGCCAGCCAGTGTTTGAATTATGAATCCCTGCAGCCAACACGGAACTCTCATTAGAAAAAAACTTCGGATTACGAACGGAACCTGGAAGGAAAGTGGTGGATCATAACAAAAGGAAGCGCGACGGAACCTGGAGTAGAAGGGCGGAACACAAAAAAAGGAAGCGCGACAAAACCTGGAGTAGAAGGGCGGAACCACGAAGGAGGAACAGTAAAGGTGGTTTCTAGTTTTTATCGCACCACCTTTACACGATGAGCGGTATTTTAGGAGGGGGGAGCGATTCCATAGATCGACCGACGCGTGTCCCCGAGCGAATTTGGAAAACCGCCTCCAATGTGCGCCATCGTGCGTTATTGTTCGTGCACCTTGGTCGAGCAATATCCGTTGGATCATTTGAAGATGAGCGACGTGCTCTCTGCCGTCGGATGTGGAAGGTCGATAGCACGGGGGGGCTGATTCTAAATTATATTAATTGGGACCTTTTAATCTAAGGTTTGCGGGGTTAATAAAGGATTTTGAATATGTGAAATTGGCGAAATATGAAACATGTGATGTAATGAATGTGGGTTAATATATGCGTTGATCTCACAAACACATAAACCTGGGGTTGATATATATATATATATGCCTTAGGGAGTTCATAACTAAAGGAGGAAATTGGATTAATATCTCAATCTCATATTGAGATATTAAAAAGCCTTAGATTAATTATCTAATTTCCAGAACAAGAAAATAGAACAATGAGAAGTTGTTTGGGGCTTGGGTAGACCCCGTTGGATTATCTATTTGATCTCGTCCAGGAAAACCATCAACGGTTGAGTGGTTTTGACTCATGGTATTAATAAAGACTAAAACTATATAAGGAGAAGAGGATTATAGTACAAGGTGTGCATGTGGAGGGGTTGATAGTGAATAAATCTCTTTAAGAGATATCTGCATGATTGAACTCTGATAGATCTGAATCTATGATGCACCTGTGGGTACGATGAAGGTTCAAGATCTCTAGATCTAGAAATGACGAATCTCTAGGAAGATCTACAAAAAGAAATGATGAAGACCTGTCGCAAATCTGATGAAGAAATTGAAGAAATTTGTTGGATCTGAGGGTTGAAGCCTTCAGTATGAAAGTGGAAGCTTTCTGCCAATAGAAGTTGGTGTTAAAATCAGGGGGTCGAAGCTCCCTTTGAGTAGTGGCTGGAGAACGAGAGAAGGTTGCAGCCTTCTGCAGGTGGGTGCCTGCGTGCTGGTATAAGTCTGCACCAGTACAAAATTGTAAGAAGTTTTCTTTATAATAAATATTGAAGACAGAGATGACAGCAGTGGTGGTTTTCTCCCAAATTAGGTTTCCACCTTAAATACTAGTGTTCATGTGTGTTTCTTATGTGTGATGGTTTATTCTGTTATTACTGCACATGCTTACTGCTTACTAAACATCTGATGAATGAATGTTGCAATGATCTAAGTAAAGAATTAAATGCATAATAAGATCTCTGGACATACGCAATTTTTCTTAAGGATATCCGCGTGTATATGCGAGTTGGGTTCAGTAAAGTAGCGTATTGTTTTAAGAGGAAGAAAACAATGCCACAACAACATGATTCACGCCCCTCTTAGTATTTTTCCCAACAATCGAATCCGCAGCAGTCCTTCGAAAAGCTTAGTCACTCAGAAGGAAGATCAATCAAGATGAATAGCATTCAATAGGCTCGTCTTCAACGGAAACAATTTAATCTTCTGGAAAACAAGGATGAGATCCTATCTTCAGTCTCTGGGAGCAGATGTATGGGCTATTATTGAAGCAGGATCAATATCCAGCCCCAGTACCAATAGATCCAATGGAAAGAAAGAATTATGAAACAAATGCAAAGGCGGTTAATGCTCTATTGGGAAGTCTAACTAAATCAGAATTCATCAAAGTCATGCAACTGGATACTACAAAGGCAATATGGGACAAAATCATTCTAAGTTATGAAGGTGATGCAAAGGTAAAAAGTGCTAAACTCCAAACTCTCAGAATTCAATATGAGAATCTAAAAATGTATAATGAGGAGAGAATTGCCAGTTTCTTTTTACGTCTTGATGATATTGTAAATCGTATGAGAAATCTGGGAGAAACAATAACCGAATCTACTTTGGTTGAGAAATTTTTAAGATCACTAACGGCAAAATTTGAGTCAAAAGTTTCTGCTCTTGAAGAAAAGCAGGATCTTCAAAATCTTACTATGGTGCAACTTCATGGCATACTAACTGCATGTGAAATGAGAAGAGGAGGACCATCTAAATTCAAAGAAGCTGTCTTTAGAGCTTCTACAAAAGGGAAAGAAGTACAAGAGACAGAAGGATCAGGGTATATCTCAGAAGATGATGAGGTAAATTTTGTAAAGAAACTCCAACTTGGCACAGGATGGTTTAGAGGTAAGCTTCCTTTCAAAATTTTTGCTTGTGGAAGAGTTGGTCATTATGCTGCTAAGTGTCCTCATAAAGAAACACATGAAAAAGGGAAGGAAGTAGCAAGAATGAATAAGAATCAGTTTAGCACTAGAAAAAGTTACTATACTCATGAAGACAGTGATGGGTTATCAGACAGTGAGGAAGAATGTGAACAAGATCTTAGACTTCTCATGGCATTTGAAAAAGAGACCAGAGAAGAAAAGGATACTTTTATGGATGCTTTAGAGGACAATGATTTTCTTGATGAAATCAATCAACTCAAAATATGCTTAGAATAAAGTAAAATATCCATAGAAACTCTGAAAAACCAGCTTGAAGAAAAGGAGAAACATAATGAGAAATTAGAATGTGAAATAGTAAGTCTAAGAAAATAATAAAAGATTTTGAATTAATGTATCGTTTAGTAATGAATAAAAGTAATGCCTACTTAATTGAAGGCAGTTAAAATTATCTTTCTTCAGGCTTGCACCAAATCATCTAAGTGCCAACAAGGCGCAAATTCGCTTCTTAGCATAGAAGGTAACTTGCCAAGTTAAAGAAGAACGATCTTGAACTTCAAAGACACGTATATATGCTAAAGAATAAAAGAAACATTCATCACAAATCGTAGATCAACGTGAAAATGCTTAATGCGTTTTATAACACAATTTTGGTCATAAAGTTGTTCAATGTGTTGTATATAAAACCATCATGACAAGAGAAGCAAGAAAGAAAAGGATTGATATTGGAACAAAGAAGAATACATATAACAAATTTTCTCCTCTTCAAAATGAAGTTGAATGTGCTTATTGCAATAACTTTGGCCATGAAGAATCTGAATGTAGGAGCAAAGTTCAACCAAAAGACAATTTCCTTCGAGCGCCAAAGTGTGGAAAAAGAAGGAATTAGAAGTTGAAAATTGTGGCATAGCTTTATTTGCAGAAGGTGAAGAAAATAAATGGTACATTGATAGTGGATTCTCAAAACACATGACAGGTGACAAAAACAAACTTCTTGCATATAGTGATCTAGAAAAAGAAAAGAATGTTACATTTGGAAATGATACTCCTGCTGTCATTAAGGGAAAAGGGTCTGTTTTTCTAAAAGAAAAGGTGCAAGCCAATAATGTCATCTATATGGATGGATTAAAGCATAACCTGTTAAGTGTAATTCAAATGTGTGATCAAGGAACTGAAGTTGTCTTTAGTTCAAAAGAATGTGTGGTACGTGATCTTGATGGTTGTAAAAACAATTGATGTACAAATGGTAACCTCCAAGCAACCTGTATGTATTAAAGAACTGCAAAGAACAATGTTACTTGAGTAAATATTCAGAAAACTGGCTATGGCATAGAAGGTTGGGGCATCTGATCTTCTCTCAAATCAACAAATCAAGTAGACTTAAAGTTGTTCGTGATCTTCCCAAAATTTCTCTACCTGAAAATATCATATGCAAATCTTGCCAATTCGGTAAGAAAACCAGAGTACAATTTAATGCCAAGGAAGAATCATCAAGTAAGCCTCTTGAACTCATTCATACTGACATATGTGAACCTATGAGGGAAAATTCACCACGTGGTGAAGAATACTATATCTTATTCTTTGATGATTTCTCTAGAATGTGTTGGATTGGGTTGATTAAACACAAAGATGAAGCATTTGAGAAATTTCAGATCTTCAAAGCACTGGTTGAAAATGAATTAGATCTAAAGATCAAGTGTCTTAGATCTGATCGAGGAGGAGAATATACATCCAATGAATTCCTTTAATTTTGTGAACAACATGGCATAAAAAGACAATTTTCTGTAGCTGGCACTCCACAACAGAATGGCGTAGCAGAAATAATGAACAAAACAATTCACCAAATGGCTAGAGCTATGCTTTAGATGATTCTGAACACTCGACACATTTTGGGGAGAAGCAGCACACACAACGGTAAATATTCTTAACAAGGCACATGTTTGTGTAAATAGTGATTAAACTCCATATGAACTCTGGTATGGTAACCCTCCCACTGTGAAGCATTTTAGAGTTTTTGGAAGCAAATTATTTATCAAAAATAATGATGAAAAACTTAGCAAGTTTGAACCCAGAGAAGATGAAGGAATACTTCTTGGTTACTCCTCTAGGAGTAGAGCATATAAATGTTACAATAAAACACTTCGGAAGATTGTTGAATGTATTGATGTTGTTATTCATGAGTCTCCTGCAACTCCAAAAGAAGAAAAACAAACAACAGATGAACACGATGGTGACATATATCCTTCTACACCAAATAGAAATGATATAGACAGTGAACCCAATGAAGAACCCGAAGATGATTTATCTGAAAAAGCTCCATACAGATATGTTCAAAAGAATCATCCAGAATCTCAAATTTTGGGAGAAAAGGGATCAGGTGTACAAACAAGAAGGACTCTTGTGGGGTCTACTAGCTATCTAGCATTTTTATCCACTATTTACCACAGAATTTCAATCAAGCTAGCAAAGATGAATGTTGGATTCAAGCCATGAATGAAGAAATTGATCAAATTGAAAAGAATCATTCATTGGAACTAGTTCCAAGACCTCATGATAAAAATGTTATTGGAACAAAATGGATATTCAAGAACAAGTTAAATGAAAATTGAAATGTTATTAGAAACAAGGCTAGACTTGTTTGTAAAGGGTATGCTCAACAAGAACGTATAGATTTTGAAGAAAATTTTTCTCTTGTAGCTAGACTTGAAACCATGAGAATGTTTCTTGCTTTTTCAAGCTTTCAACAAATCAAAGTTTATCAAATGGATGTTAAATCTGTTTTCCTCAATGGTGATATAGAAGAAGAAGTTTATATAGAACAACCAAAAGGATTCATTTTGGGTAATGATGAAAAACTTGTTTGTAAACTTAGAAAGGCTTTATATGGTCTCAAACAAGCTCCAAGGGCATGGTATTGTCATCTTGACAAATACCTTCATCAACAAGGTTTTTCAAAAGGATCTGTTGATAGAAACTTTTACATAAAAACTGAAAATGATAAACTATTGAGTGTGGTTTTATATGTTGATGACATCATTTTTGGAAGTAATGAAGAATATATGAGTTAGAAATTTTCTTCTGTTATGCAGCAAGAATTTGAAATGTCTTTACTTGGGGAACTAACATTCTTTCTTGGCTTGCATGTGCAACAAGCAACATATGGCATATTCTTATCACAAGAAAAATATCTTAAGCAAATTCTGAAGAAGTATGGTATGGAAGAGTGAAAACCTGTAAGTACACCAATGATAACCGGATGTAATCTCAATTCTCATGATGATTCTCCTGTGGTGAATCAACCAGAATATATATCTATGATAGGAAGTCTACTTTATCTCATTGGGACTAGACCGACATTATGCATGTAGTTGGGATTGTTGGACGATTCCAAGCTAATCCAAAAGTCTCTCACCTTTAGGCTATCAAAAGAATATTCAAATATCTACAAGGAAATCAAGACTTTGGAATATGGTATCCAAAGAATGCTGATCTTAATATTCATGCTTACACTGATGTAGATTGGGCTGGAAATGTTGATGATCGGAAAAGCACTAGTGGTGGTGCATTCTATATGGGACCCCGGTTAGTATCTTGGTTCAGCAAGAAGCAAAATTCTATTGCTTTATCTACAGCAGAAGCTGAATATGTGGCTGCCGCATCATGTTGCACTCAACTTCTTTGGATGATGCAAACCTTACAAGACATTCAAATCAAATGTTCACCTCCTATCTCCATTATGTGTGATAATAAAAGTGCCATCATTATCTCAAAGAATCCTATTATGCATTCCAAGACCAAGCACATTCCCATCAAGTATCACTTCTTACGTGAACAAGTGCTTCAACAAAAGGTGAAGTTGGAGTATGATCCCTCCAAAGAACAAGTTCCTGATATATTTACCAAACCTTTACACAGGGAAGCGTTCGAATATCTCAGACAGAAGCTGGGAGTATTCTCTGCCATGCAGAAGATTAGATCTACTTAAATACAGAAGATTTACTTGGATAGCGCTACTTCGCAGATGATTTCTGCAAGTTTATACGTAAAACCATGTATGGGTATTAGCTGACACAATTTTTCTGGGTCAACATTCTTTCAAAGACAATTGCGGTGCGTCGATGGGTTTCTCAGATGCAATGTATGCAACATCCTTGTGGGGAGCATGGTATTGTCAGTACAAAGGATCTTGATCTACCCTTTGCCCTTGATGTCAAAGGGGGAGAATGTTGTTGCTGAATGTATTTCTGGTCATGGTTGCCATCAAGTCCAAAGGGGGAGATTGTTGGCAATATTTTTCTTGTATCCTATTATATTGAATTGATTGTCCTTGATGGAAACTCTCTGACAAAGGATGCAGATAATGACTGTATGAAGAACTCAGAAAACCATCAACAGTTCTATACAAGGAGAATATAAGACTTTAATCGAAGCTCTGTATTTAATGGGAGAATCAATGTGAATAAGGACGTGTGAATGTATATCTTCACGGAGCCTGCACCTTGACCTGCCTGTACCTGCAGAGAGATGCATAGGGGAAGAAGGCCATCAGATTGAAGATCTGGCCAGCCAGTGGTTGAATTTTGAATCCCTGCAACCAACACAGAATTTAGTGACTGAATTATGTGAGTATAGGCCGTCGAACTCTCGTTGGAAAAACACTTCAGAATTATGAATGGAACCTGGAAGGAAAGTGGTGGATCATAACAAAAGGAAGCGTGACAGAACCTGGAGTAGAAGGGTGGAACACAAAAAAAGGAAGCACGATGGAACCTGGAGTAGAAGGGCGGAACCACAAAGGAGGAATAGTAAAGGTGGTTTCTGGTTTTTATCGCGCCACCTTTGCATGATGAGAGTTATTTTAGGAGGGGGGAGCGATTCCATAGATCGACCGACGCGTGTCCCTGAGCAACTTTGGAAAACCACCTCCAATGTGCACCATCACGCGTTATTGTTTGTGCACCTTGGCCGAGCGATATCTGTCAGATCATTTGAAGACGAGCGACGTGCTCTCCGTCGTCAGATGTGAAAGGTCGATAGCGTGGGGGGGGGGATTATAAATTATATTAATTGAGACCCTTTAAACTAAGGTTTGTGGGGTTAATAAAGGATGTTGAATATGTGAAGTTGGCGAAATATGAAACATGTGATGTAATGAATGTGGGTTAATATATGCGTTGATCTCACGAACACATAAACCTGGGGTCGATATATGCCTTGGGGAGTTCATAACTAAAGGAGGAAATTGGATTAATATCTCAATCTCAGATTGAGATATTAAAAAACCTTAGATTAATTATCTAATTTCCAGACCAAGAAAATAGAAAAATGAGAAGTTGTTTGGGGCTTGGGTAGACCCCGCTGGATTATCTATTTGATCTCGTCCAGGAATACCATCAACGGTTGAGTGGTTTTGACTCATGGTATTAATAAAGGCTACAAATATATAAGGAGAAGAGGATTATAGTACAAGGTGTGCACGTGGAGGGGTTGATAATGAATAAATCTCTTTAAGAGATATCTGCATGATTGAACTCTGATAGATTTAAATCTATGATGCACCTGTGGATATGATAAAGGTTCAAGATCTCTAGATCTAGAAATGATGAATCTCTAGGAGGATCTGCAAAAAGAAATGATGAAGACCTGGCACAAGTCTGATGAAGAAATTGAAGAAATTTAGTGGATCTGAGGGTTGAAGCCTTCAGTATGAAAGTGGAAGCTTTCTGCTAGTAGAAGCTGGTGTTAAAATCAGGGGGTCGGAGCTCCCTTCTAGTAGTGGCTAGAGAATGAGAGAAGGTTGCAACCTTCTGCAGGTGGGTGCCTGCATGCTGGTATGATTTTGCACCAGTACAAAATTGTAAGAAGTTTTCTTTATAATAAATATTGAAGATAGAGACGACAGCAGTGGTGTTTTTCTCCCAATTTGGGTTTCCACCTTAAATACTAGTGTTCATGCGTGTTGCTTATGTGTGATGGTTTATTTTATTATTACTGCACATGCTTACTGCTTACTAAACATCTGATGAAAGAATGATGCAATGATCTAAGTAAAGAATTAAATGCATAATAAGATCGCTAGACATATGCAAGTTTTCTTAAGGATATCCGTGTGTATATGCGAGTTGGGTTCAGTAAAGTAGCGTATTGTTTTAAGAGGAAGAAAAACAAAATTTTTCATTCAGCTCTAAATACTGATTCACCCCCTCCTCTCAGTATTTTTCCCAACACTTTTATTCTTGTAGCTTCACATGTTTTGACCTTGAGAAGATTAATGTATGATTTTAGTTTGAAGATTTATTCATCCTTTTCTTATAGTTGGCATATCATGGTGTTTCTCTCCTTTTTTTCTTCATCAACTTGTCCTTCTATGAATGCCAAAGTTTACATCACCTTCTCGGCTCATTGCGCTTGTTACCTTGCTTCTTCTAGTTGAGATCTAAGAGAGGAGACCTCTTCCTTGTATTGACCAATTTCTGCTTCAAGATTTTTCAAGCCCTTAAGTCTTTTCTCAAGGTAGCTTGACAAAGTTTCTTCCCTTTTCTTTGCCTTATCTAATTGATTTTTCATAGATATGACTTCTTCATGATGCTTTCTTTTGTTTTGATGAAATTCCTCCTTAAGTTTGGTGAGCTCCTCATCTCTTTCTTGTACTTTAAGCTTGACAAGGTCAACTTGCTTCCATGTTTTGTCCTGGTCACCAACTTGTGATTTCTTCTTAAATTACTCATTTTCATTTTTCAAATTGTTAATTTCCTCCATGGAAGCTATAAGTTTTGTTAGGAGATCTTCCTCCAAGTCTTCTTTATTCTCTTCATCTTCTAGATCTTCTTTAACCTTGATGTCATAATAACTCTTATCTTCAGCTTCCTTGATTAGCTTTGGATTTCCTTCTTGTTTTCCATCATTTTCTTGACTAGAGATCATTGTCAACTCTCCTTTTGAGTGAAGGTCATGAATTTTATCCCATATTCCTTTTGCTGACAAACATTTTTCAAAACTGGCCTTCATAGAATCATGTAGCCCATTCAATATTGCTTTCATTGCTCTTGTATTATACTCCTTGGATTCTACTTCCATCATGCTATCAATGATCACCGATTTCTAGACTTCAACACCTTGAGTCTTTAATAAATTCCTCATTTTTGCCTCCCATATATTAAAGTTTCCATTAAACAATGGAGCCTTCAAAAATTAATTAACTTCAATTTCAATGGTTGAGGAAGACACATCTTTAGAAGGATTGGAGACTTTCTTCCTTGGATTCGCCATTTATGATATAATGATCAACCTTCAAGTTGTTAGGTTTTGAGTGAAGGTATTCGCTCGGATACCAATTGTTGGAAATACTAAGAACGGGGTGAATCATTATTTATTTTTAATTTTTATTTTTACCAGTTAGATCACTTATATTTCAAACAAAAATGAACAATAAAAATATATTATTTTACTAATATAAATAAATTAAGTACAATATTTGTGTAGGGCTCCAACCCTAGATGAAGACACCAATCTTCAATCTCCCAGGCCCCAACTTGTATTATGCCATGCACCGACTTGGATTTCACGAGGCTCTAACCCTATCTCTGAAGGCTCCAACCTTGTCACTTTGAGGCACCAACCTCTAGGGCTCCAAACCTATCTCTGGTATAGGCTCCAACCTGGTCTCTTGAGGACTCCTATCCTCTAGCGCTCCAACCCTATCTTCCAAGGCACCAACCTTGTCTTTATGAGGATCCAACCTCTAGCTTCAATTCATCAAGATATATTTGGTTATACTTCACGGCTCCCAATGTCTTCTTCAAAAAGCACTGACAATCTTCAGCTATCCCCTCACTTATTCTCCACGTCACTTTATCAATGACAACCTTGTTCTTTACATGAAGGTGTATCCACTACTCTTCATGTCACCCAAACACCTGTTTCTTCAAGGTTACATCATGATGACATCAATAAGTCTTCAAGGGTGCTTACAAAATGTCAGCTCTAAGGTATGTCTTCACAAAGCTTCAATTGTTTCAAATGCTCTTCCAAACTTCCTTCAAGGATGCTTCAAGGTCTTTAATAAGGTACTTCTTCAGATTCTCTTCAATAAGCTACACCAGGCCTGCACCAGCAACTGCTCCAAGGATCTTCACAATCTTCAAGACTCCAAAATAGTCTTTTAATAATTTTCTCCAACTTCAAGTCTAGTATGCTACTTCAAGATTTCTTCCACAAATACTTATAGACTACTCACAAGATGTTTTTGACCTATTCCAAAAAGGTTCCCAAATATTGCTTCAATTAGTCAACAAGAGGTCCTTACACTATCACAACTGGCTTCCAAGATGCTTTAAGGATGTTTCCTATACAAACTGCTTCAAGGTCCACTCAGAACATATCACCAAGACTTTCATGTCTTCAATTTTATAATGTAATCTTCAAGTCAAATAGGCTTCACAAGATATGAAAAGTATTGTTCTTCCAACCTTCCAAATAATGTTTTTCCAAGGTCACCGGTTCACTGGTCCAAAAACAAAATTAACTTTGTGCATGTTTTATCCCTTTACAGGTTTGAAAAGAATATGTTCTCCACAAATCAAGGAGTAGATGGTCTCCACAAATAAGTCTCCAAACAATCCAAAATATTGACTTCAATAAAGGTCTAAGGTACTGAGGTATCACTGCTATCCTTAATACAACCGAGCCACGAGTTTGTTTGCTACAATTTGGTCACTTGACAACCTATCCGAGCCTCTAAAAACATGCCCGTGTCTCCTTTAGACAAGTCCAAGTCTCCTATATTATAGTTATGTCCTTTAGAAAGTCATTTGAGCTTCACTATGGGACTTTCCACAAGCTAACACTTTATATTCTTCAATAGTCCCCTCAACCGAGCTCCTATAGGATTGTTCCATTGCGGACTGTAATATATATATAATTCCCAAAACAGTGATCTTAAAAGTCCTCCTCAACCTTCTTTTTTAACTATTCTTCCTATAGTATATCTCTGTAATTGTTGACTGAAAATTGGTGATTGAAATGAGGATATATGGGCTTATATTTATAGTGATTCATATTTATGAAAATACTTGTCTATTGGGTTAGAGGGTCGACATGAAGGAACTCAGCATAGGTCGGCTAGGCCTTAAAAAATATTATTTTAAACTTGAAAATTAATTTTCTCACAAAATACTGGGAGTTTTGGGGTGTGTAAGGGATCATTGGAAAGAGGAAAAAATCCTCTTTAAGATGGTCTAGGTCCCATTGAGAAAAGATGCATCTAAGGTGGCAAAAATTATTTTTCTTTGTGACTATCCTTAAATTTTATGCATAAAAATTTCGGGACATCATGAGGAATGTTTGGGACAGTATGGATTCTCCATTGTTTGGCTTATTCATCATCATATGATAATGTAGGATATCCATGTCATCCGATAATAGTGCAGTGATATGTCACCAACCATAGTGCAACATTTATTAATTTGCTAGAACAAGGGCTAGATCATGACAAGGAGAGCTTATTCATCAAGAGTCACAGTGAGCATCAATAATAAGGACTCCTTCATCAAGAGTAAGGACATCATCATGATTTCTAGGGTTTCTTCATCAAGAGAAAGGATACACGAGGTTATGGTGTCTTCATGGTTAGTTCAAGCATCTAGGACAGGACATCTTCTTAGTGGCTTGACATCATAATGACATCATTAATAACTTGACATATTGATTAATGACATCCTCATCAAACAAGAGGGACTTGTCACCATGAGCAAGGAAATCATCATTTTATGCATCACAAGAATATTTTACATCTCAATAATGCCATATTGACATCAATGACAACCTTTATTAACATCACCATCACTCTGTTAATTGACCTTTGTATTGGTATTGGTATTCCTCCATGATATATCACAATACCATGTTGCTATTGGTAAATGTGTCATGTTGACCATTGGCTTGCACACATGATATTTCAGTCGGGAATGACTACGATATTGTGAGGAGATACGATGATGGAATATTTATTGCAATAGGATAAGGTTACTGCCCCCCCCCCCCACCCTTCCTAGTATCCTCCATCACTTGCATTTTTTGAATTTGGAAGCTAGGTACTCTGCAAGTTCCATGAGGGTATTTTTTGCTCCTAGTTTTTCTTTTACCCTTACTATTCGGCTCCTTATTTCGTTGCTACCCCAAAATATTTTATTTGTTTCCCCTCGTTGTAGGATTGATTTTGTTATACATTGAGGTGGTTTTCTTTCAGTGGCTTATCCACTTGGAGAATGATATGAAAATGGAGAATATTTACAGGGAACATCCACTCCTTAACTTTACACAAGTTTGACAAATTATTAATCCCTTTCTTGAAATTATCTAGGGTTTTATAGATTAACTAGTTGGATAAGTTTTTATGCAAGTCCAAGAAGATTTGAAGGTACTTTGACCCTTTTCCCATTGAACCAGGGTTTACCTGTCTCTTCTAATGGGATTCTTCTTGCTTATTGTTAAATTTTATCCTGAGATGATGTTCTAGTTTCATCTTTGAGACTTAGCTCTATTATTCATTGCATGGGAGTTTTACTCAGGTAATTTTCAAGGGGTTTTGATTGTTTTCCTTACTTCCTTTAAGTTTTCCCCTCAGTTACTTTGATGGTTTCCTTACTTGGATTCATTTAACCTTTACTTCCCTTAGCTCTACTTTCGTAGGTCTCAATGAAGTTATTGTCGAATTTCTATCCATATTTCTAGACACGGGCCTTGGTAAAAATTTTTTAGGTAAATTTGTAATTTCCAGGGTTATATGCCTCAAATTCTTAGTTTTATTTCATTTTAGCATTGTTATGGTAGATTATTCTCAAATTTTGCCTCACTGATATGATGGTGTTCTCGTTTATTTAAAACCTTAACCCATCCTTATTTGGTTATGATATTTTCCTTTGATTTCCTATAGGTTTCCTCCTAGAAAACACAAAGACTAACCTTCCTTAGGTCACCTTAAGTAATAGGTAATTGTCAAATTTCATACTTAGATTATTAATGTACAAGGAGTGTCAATATTTTTTGTCTTATTCTACCACAATTATCATAATATTTATAAAATCTCTCTTCCAACAGGTATTGGAGGTTTTGATGGATCAGGAAATCCTTCTCAGGTAAAATTTTGTGTAATTTTTATTTTTTATTTCTTGTTTACTTTCAGAGTTGTAGGGATTATGTATATCCTACTAATTGAGCCTTTCTCTTTTGTCTGCTCTAGGTTAGCATTAATTTTTTCAAGGGTTATTGTGTAATGAGATTAATTGTTAAAAGTATCCCACATACCTTATTTCCATTTAAAATCCTATTGCAGGTTATGTTCTGGCTTCTGAGTTTCCACCGAACTTTAGCGTTCATTGCCTCAAGTGGCATAAATTTTTACGTTTAGGTGTTTTAACAGATTTTTTTAATACTAATCTTGATATTCCTCAAGCATGTTAATGTATACAACTCTATGTGTATGATTTTCTAATACTTATATTAAACCTTATTATGTGTGTGTGTGTGTGTGTGTGTACTTATATTTATATAATTTTCTATTTACCAAGCACATGAAACTACCTATGCTTAAATTGACTCATAAATGTTTCTAAAGCAACTTGATTGTAACCAAATAACTTTGAAAAATCTTAGATTTAATTAATTTATTTTTTATGAGTTTCTCCATCTTCCAAATTCTATGAAGGAAGTAGTTTATTGATCAACAAGCAATGTAAATTCATATATCTTCATAGTTTCTTTTCGATTTCAAATGGTCCTATATAATGAATGTAACTTATATGGATGTATCTACTTGGCCTTATATTCAAAGAATAAGTCCATTACCAAATATGCTTTTATTCGTGTATAACTTCTCAACCCTTTCTTCAAGCAAGTTACTTGTCATAGTTTTTATGCATGTGCTTTTTCTCTTCTGGCATTATACAGATTACATAGGGATAAACCCATGTCCCTTCCTATTCAGTGAGATATATCCTATAACATCTATTCTCAACCAACCTTTAAGTTTACATATTAATTTCTGCTTAGTAACCCTCAGCCCAACTAGATTCAAAATTTCTTGAGTATTACTAGTGCATAAAAGGTTGGCTATAGGTTTTTTATTCCAAAAGTTTCTGCCACTACTCTTCAAGGTTTTATATACTATAAGTGAGAGTTGTATTTGTCAATGGGTAGTAGAAAGTGTATTCTTCTGCACAGGCTTGGGACTTTGCTAAAATTTCTTGTAGTATCTATTAGTACAAACATCCAGAGATAGTTCTTTCTATTGTTTTTAGAATATTTGAGTAAAGAAGAAACTCATGTAAATAATTCATACACTTATCAAAAACCATTTAATAAATTTCCTACTACATTTCTAACTATTTATTCTTCCATCGTGTGCATACATTCATTTTCTATATGAAAACAATGCTTAAGAGATTTAATCAAACAATCTTTCACTTGTTTGAGTATTTAGAATATAACAGAAACAATCACTTTCCACCCAACCAAATGAATTTTTGTTCAACATCTTCCGTTCAAGCCTTGGGTTTTACTTTTGTAAAAAAATTCAATCAATATTTGATATCTTCCTCCTTAGACACTAGCAACATCCTGATATTTTAATGTTTATATCCTCTTCTTATACTATAGTACTTCTCAGTGGAATTCCTTCCTTCCCTCAAATCTCCTTTCTCTCTGTCAATCTCTCTTTTTTTTCTCCACCTCCCCGCATGACCTTTCTCTCTTGTTATGCCAATCTATAGGTGTTAGTAATCTTGGGAATATGGAAGTTTAAGTTATGACAACTATCACTTCAAAAACTATCCCTTCTTGGACTCGAACTAATTTTCAACTACTTTCCTCACAATAGGGTAGCCTGACTACTCACTCGTTGACTCCTTTTATATTTTCAAATAAACAAAAACTAAAATAAAACAATATTTCAATCATAACAATATATTAATACTTACATCGGTCATTGATAATATCAAACTTAGTCTTAGCCCCATGACAATGATCCTCATTTAAATATTTGCAAGTAATATAAGACCATAAAGTCTGATAGAGAAATAATTACATTTGGGGCACTACACCTATGAGAGACTGGCCTCAGATTTATAATACTTCCATGTAAATTTTAGTTTTGAAGGTTTTATAGTTCACCACTCACAATTTTTTTATATGATAATAATTTAAAATAAAGTTATAATTTAAGTAGTTTTTATGATTTTTTTTTTTAAATTTTAGCAATGTGAGATGTATGATGAAGTAATTGTTTTGAGGCTTAATAGGGATTGATGCCTTTTGATGTTTACCATCCATTTAATGTATATAGCTATACTAATAGATAATTAACTTGATATTATGGAAGCCTTATTCCAAAATATACATACCTATTAGCATAATTAGCATTACTTTCAACATTGTTGAGATAATTATCTTTCCCTTTCTTATTACTTTTCTTAATTAATATTCTCTTCAATAATTATTTTAAAAAAAATAACACAAATTTTGATGGAAATACCTTAAATTCTTTATATGGAAATTTAATTAGATTATGTATTATCCTTTATTGAATTAAGATACAAACAAACTAAAATTTATCAAATTCTAGAATAATAAGCATTCTACATAATATTAAGCTTTATTAAAAAAAAAATCTTTGATTTCTTCTTGTTCTGAAACCAAGGTTTTAATCTCTATTTTATAGGAATTTAGCAAGTGATAAGATAAATTTAACACTATGGATATATAATAACGAATGAATAACACATACATACATACATACATACATACATACATACATACATACATACATACATACATACATACATACATACATACATACATACATAACAATTTTTTTTTAAAAAAATATAATAGAAAAATAAAAAATTTATAAAAATTTATCATAAATAAACTTAATAAAAAATAAAGCTTCATACATACATACATATCAAATTTTTTTTATAAAAATATGATATGAAAACAAAAAATTTATAAACATTTATAATAAATAAACTTAATAAAAAAATAAAAAATAAAACTTCAAAAATCCTTTTAAGTTATGTAATAAAACCTATTGGCTTTTAGGTACCTAAACCAACAATAGAATATGCGTAAAGCAAGAGGACATAACTTTACTGACTAAATACAAGGGTTCTTCGACATACAAGTGTGTACCTTTCCAATGAATAATTGTTTCTCTCTAATCACCCGATTCCAATGGGCAGGAGTTGCCAATAAAAATAAAAATATATTTATAATATTAAATATATTTATAATATTTTATTTCTCTATTATGAAATTTTTAATTTTAAGTATTTTAAAAAAATAAAAAATTAATCTCTATATTTTAATTACAAAACAAAAATAAAAATAAAATATTTTTTTAACAAAAATCTCAATATGTATTAGGAATACAAAACGGAAAAAAGCAGCATCCTTAACCAGCTAATTGCCATTAGTTTTAAGTAGCTTTGCGTGACATTGAATCTAGGTTATTAAATTATCACATCAAATCTAATTTTATCACTAAATTCATTTATACAAGGCATCCAATCTAATTTGTTAAAACATTTTTTTTGAAGGATTCATTCAAGTATGACAATATAGTTAGTTTTCTCGTAGGTTCTTTAGTAGGCGTAGGTTCTTTAGTAGGGTTTATTACACACAGTTTTTCATTTTTCATTTTTTATAAAGTTCTCTAAGATTCTAGTAAATCCAAAACAAATAAACAACTTATTAATTTAATTTATTTTTTCAAAATGTAGTAAATTGATTTTGTAAAAATAGAAATTATTATTTATAAAAAAAAAAAAATTATAAATCAAGAAAGCTTTTCAAAAGAAAAAATTTAAAAAAAAAATCATAATAATTAATACATGTTAAAAAATCTTGACTATAGATTTCTTTTCTTCACTCTTTAATTTAATAACAATTCTCCAAATCACATTAACATGACAAATAAGCCTTCCAAAATGTTGATGAAACCTGTTAAAAAATAAATAAAAATATGAGATGTTAAAATTAGTTATAATAGTTTTATTTGTACAAGTTTGGATATATTGAATTTTATAAAAAAATAAATGTAGTAATTTTTGGATATTTTAAGTAATTAGAAAAAGTTTTAACATTCACAAAAATATTTAACTTCATGAATTTAATAATACCATAACTTTTATGGTTGTTTAGGATATCCAAAATTTGGTTCATTATTAATTGACATTTAGGATTCATTAGGTTAAAAAATGTCACCCAATAATCAATCAAACTTTATTCCAAACAACTTTAAAGATAAGTCACACTATAGAAAACATATTAATCCTTTGAAATCAAAATCAATGATTACTTGTTATTTTCTTCCTTCCCTTATACATGTAATGTGCATTTGTATTTGATTTGAATGTATATCATGTTTTTTTTTTTTTTGTAAAGTTAGGTGGTTCTTTTCATTTTCTATTAATAAAGTTGGGCAAAATATACAAAACTAGACCTCAACCTGCCCGCAGGAAACCAGGTATTTTGGCCATCGAAGTTCAAAGTATGTCAACCAAAACATAAAAAGCCTTAACAGTCTATATTGTATCTGATGATACTTAATATCTAAGTCTAGAGACAACAACATATACAAAAGGTGCTAACCACTAAAAAAGAGAGTAAGACATTCGATCAAGATAACCTTAATCATCCTCAGATTCCACTGGTGTTGGATCTTTGGTAGTAGACCCTGGTAAGTCAACTGTGACCTGCTGCATTGACTTAATTTCCTTCTCCAACCTTCCCAGCCTCGCATATTGATGCAATTGACGCAGATTGATTTCCTGGATGTTCCTATTGATATCTGCCAAAGTTGGTTCCAACTTTGTCTCTGCTATCGACATAACTGCCTTAGTAACAGGCATTTAATTAACCAGTAAGTTCAAACTGATTGTGGAAACAAAGAGGTTCATCCCCGAGTGTGCCCAGGGTCATTAACCACATTCTGCATATCCTCCGAAGCCATATTATCGTCCATGTCTATATTATTTAAAACCTCTGTTTCCCAACCATAAATGCAGGAGCGAACTGAATTTGGGATTTCTGCCATAAATGTTTGAAGCAACAGTTCCAGATGCTACTGCGCAGAATTTCTTCCTCTTTTCTGGTGAATTTCAGAAGAAGGTTGTTTTCCTTTTCCTCCAGCATGCTTCCTTCCTCTTTTAACCATTTTAAATAAACCTAACAAATCTGCTAAAACTACCATCCAAACAACAACACCAATCAGATTCGTAGATAAAATGTGAGCCAAAGATCGAAGAGCGGTTCCATCTCCCAAGTTAAGCTCCGTGATAAAGATAAGAGATAAACTAACAATCTAGACACTACTACAACTGAACGGAGCACTAAAATACTGAAGCACAACCCAAAGACTAAAATCATTACCAAAGACCCAAATATTGTAACCAGTATAAAAGTCTTGTATAGGAAAATGAAACTTCAAAACCCTAATTGCATAATTGCAAAAATTTAACATATAGAGGAGAAGCATAAGTGACTGCAAGAGAATCCTCAACAGGCTCCGTAAATTTCCCAACAAAAGGACAAGGACCAGGCCATACCCATTCTACTTATCTATAGAGAAGTTTTTATCAGAGAAAACAACCCATCTAAAACCCAAATACCACAATATAGCATTAAACCCTTTAAAGAACCCAACCCAAAGATGCAACAACCTGAAATTATAGTATAATTCAATTACCATAATTCTAGCAATACCAGGATCAGAAAGAAGAAACAAAGACTGAGACGAAGTTCCAGACAGAGATTTGGGTAACATAACAGAAACCCGTTGAAGAAGAATGAGTAGACAACCAACTTTCTGAACTTTCTGCATGTGTTCATACCAGAACCGACCAAACCTCCATTCAAACAAATCATCTAAGAAGACCATTACCATTATCTGCAAACGACGGTAGAGAAAAATCTATGGCTGAGAAGGTAAGTATGGAGATACATACTAGTTATTTACCCGATCCGTCACCCTAAAACTTCTCTGGTAAAAACCTCTGCAAGCGCTATCAGCTTCCAAATAAAATCGCAGAACAAAAAACCAAACAATGTCATGTCGAATAACCTTACCGTCCATATCACCGCGCCCCCGGCTCTTTTTCCTAAACTTTTCTGACATCCCTGCTGGCCAACCCAGCTGGAGTCACCTAGGTGTACAAGGCATTAATTATAGTTTGTGCCAGAGGTCCCATTGCTATTATCCTCCTGGCGGTTGCATGTTGCCTCCACATGGTGGCCTTCCTCCCCACGCGGCCTTACTTCATGTTATTATGATCCAAGGGCCTTATTATTGCATCAAGTTATATTAGGATGTGATGTTGCTATTGTATTGATTAAATTATATTAAATACATTTTTATGTAGATTTATAGCTTAAAGATTCCATGAGAAGATTGTGGAATTAGAAAGATGCAAATAAAAATTGAATACAAAATGGTCATTTTAATAGAAAATGGGGGAGAGAGGCAAAAGTGTAACCATTTTAGAAGTAAGATTAAATGACCACAAAGAGTAAAAGCTAGATATGATATTATAGAGTTGTAACACACACCAACAATCAAATAAAATCCAATGAAAACCTCACAATGAAAAATAATGTTAATAGAATTAAATGATAAAAATGAAATAAATAAATAAATAAGAACAAAAGTGAAAAAAAATAAAAAAAATAAAAACATTGATAAATTTAGGAAGAAAACTACATTTAAATATAAATATATTTCCAACTTATATATAGTCCAATTCAAATATGTAAAAAAACGAATTCCACAAAAACACAATTCACTATATACCTTTTAATAAATAAAAATTCAAACATAAAATATTTAAATTTATATACATAATCTAATATATAATAATTATACACACATATCTTTGTCTCAGAATTATAATATATATACATTATTATAATTATTTATAAATTATTTTAATGTAACTTTTGACTGTTTAATAAAAAATAGGGA
This sequence comes from Pinus albicaulis, assembly GCA_034641835.2. Lineage (NCBI taxonomy): Eukaryota > Viridiplantae > Streptophyta > Pinopsida > Pinales > Pinaceae > Pinus > Pinus albicaulis. The sequence continues at coordinate 945,491,213 of CM076580.1, read as the reverse complement.
TATAATAGCAAGTAGCCAATTTTGATCCAATCAATCTGTCTCATTCTATAGAACAAAGATTGGTCTTTCTACACAACTATATGTTGAACAGCTCATATTGCCAACACATATTGATTGTAAAGGTTTTGTTTTCTTTGTAGGAATGGTTTTTATGGTAAATTGTCTTTATTAAATATAAATATATATTTTTGTAAATTTGGAAAGATCACATTTTCATTATGTTCAATATATTATTATGATTCGGTGGAGAATTGAATTAAATCAGTGACTTCATATTAAGAAGTATCTTTTTTTCACATAGGAAAAATTTGTAATCTTTCATTATGTAGAAAAATTACATGTTACATTTTACTGGTATTTTTGAGTATCATCTATTTTCATTCAGCATAGACAGGTATGCGCTGATGTTTACATAAAAAAAGTAATCAAATACCACATATAAGTTCGGTGCATCATATTAAGAAGTATCTTAAAAAAGCACCCCTTAACCATCTATCCAAAACCCCATGGACTTATTAAATATAAATATTATTATGCAATTATAAATTATTTTATTTATAAAGTATAAATTAATTAAATTATATGACGATTAGTTTTTACTCTATCCTACGTTTAAATTTTATAGGAAAGAGTAGAGAATGGAAGTTATTTTCCAAAAATTAAACTATTTCCAAAGATGTTGAATTTAATTTTTTTGCAGAATGATATCCAACTTTAAAGTTAATCCAATATAAGCTTATCTTAATTATAAAGAAAAAAACATTATTTTTTCTTTGATGATGAAGCAACTTCGACATTTGTAGCCTTGACATCCATACCCACACTGTAGAACAAGACAACAGAAAGATTGGTTCTTTCCGGCTTGTTACCGTGTGGCGCTCTGCTCTCTTATATCTCCCATTTTCCATCACCTTCACAATGGAGAAATATCAATACATTTAAACACAACCACAGTGTACCCACTGGTTTTATCATAAACTATTGGTTAAGTTATTTGTTAATATTTTTAAACATTTACTGTTATTATTTTAAAAACAAAATATTATGAACAGAAATTTAATTTTGATTAATGACAACTGATTATGGAATTGGTTCCATAAAGTAAAAGACTGATGGTAAAAGTAAATTCAAGATCTGCAAGTTGGTTGAACATAATTAAGTTCAAACAGTTGGCCAACCTCTAAGGATATAGGTTTAATCCCAGAGAGGTTTGGGGGTTCTGTTCAGTAACTGGAGAAGGAAATAATCTGGAAAAAAATTCCTAAACTGGTGCTAACAAGTGGAATACTCTGAATTTCTGAGATTGCTGGAATTGGAGACTGGACCAGATTGTCCCGAAGTCTCTTCCAGAAGTTTTGTTAACTACAAAGCTCAGACTTGGAGCACGAGGGAGACTTGGAGGACGTGATAGCCTCACTCATGGTAGGGAGACATAATATCAGTCATAGGAACGAAGGTCAGATAAGTAATTTGTTGTCGGTTATTAAGATTGGAATTTATGCAGAAATTTACAGGTATGATTACATGAGTAGAAAACTATATATGTTTATTATTTTGTTACAGTTAATTACAAACAGGTAAAACTAGTATTATTAACAAATGGTAACGCTGAGAGTTGTTAACCCAGAACCCTCAAAGGAAGGTTCTATGTTGGTTGCTCTTGATTTTTATGATATTAATCAGACATAATGGTCCAAACATTGAACTAAAATAGTTCCAGTAAGAGAAATAAGTATTATAGATTCAAAACTAAAGAAATATCATGTTGTAGATAGTTGTAAAACACAAAGCAGTAAATGGAGAACTATGCTTGAAAGAACTGTAATGATAATATTGCTAGTAGAAAAACTAGAAAAATAAATAACATAAATATTTCCTACCAAACTGTAAACTAAATAAACATGGTTCCATTCCAAGTAATACAGTAGAATTAATCGTAGGTGAGTCTGAACAAGAACAGCACTGGCAGGAAATTCTATTTTATCATTTTATTCTCTTTTATATGTAGCAATGACATTATATTATTGCAAGAAATATTGAAGCTTAGAACAAATCAAAATTCAAACTCTAAAATGAAAATTCACGAGATACGAACAAAACATTTCTGAAATGTATTATCAAAGAGAGGGTTCAGTTTAGAACCAAAACTTAACATATACACAATAATTTACATGGTATTACAATACAGAGATAGTAGTTTTTCCAATAACCTTGATTAATGATACAATATTGTATATCAAATAATCATCAATGTCTATTCAAGTGAATAGGCCTGACTATGCTACAAATACCATTGAAGTGTTTGAAAAAAAAAATTACTACAGCAAAACCTAAATGTAAAAGCAGCCTGCAATCTCGACATGGCACGCAGGTAGATTAACAAATAATAAAATTAGAGAGTTCTGTAGGAAAATTCGAGAAAACTCAACCGAGGGTTTGAGTTTTGAACTATACATATTTATATATTTAGAAGGGTACCTATAGGAATGAAAGAAGAGTGTTTTAGTCGCGGTTATAAAAAGAAAAACAAAGTACAGTTATGGCATTCCCCTATAGCAGAACATCATACCACGATTTTACCTGCAAGAAGGATAATATATGGATTCAAACCATTGATAACCTATGTAAAATAAAAACAACGCAAAAATTTAGGTAAGAAAATATAGACAGGAATTTAACCTCGCCTTTGAGGATATTTCTGCTGAGAATCTAGCATTGCAAATCCTGTACATTATAGCGGTGGGATAAATGTATAATTTTTAAAAGAATGGAGCAAAAACCATCTTGAACAGTTTTGGAAGCTAATGCTACCAAGATTTAAAGGGAGTTACCATATTTTTTGTTGGTGTAGTGTAAAATCCCAACATCTCGCTCCCAAGAGAGTTGGATGAACTCACAGAGAGGACAACTAGCAATAGAATATTAAAAAAAAATATAAGATAAAACTTGCTATGGCACTGTAAAAAACTTCAATCTAAGAGGAAATGATTTACCAGAGAAAATAAAGGAATGAAGGGTAATTACCGAAAGAAAATACATAAACAAAAATAATTTCCAGAAGAATTAATGTATAATAATACCTGGCTGAGGAAATGTCTCTGATTGAACTGTTTTTCCATTGTTAGGAGCTCTGCAAGTGTGTTTTCAGAGACAGAAGACCTTCTGCAGAGCGCCAAGGAAGAATACCCGTATAAAAATGGAGAAACGGTTACACAAGGTAGTCATTACCCCCATTAAACCCTAACACATCCTATGTCAGATGTGGGTCATTCAGATCTACAATGGAGAGGCTTACAGTGGTTCTGCCTTAATTACTAATCGGCGTAAAGGACAAGATTTGAATAGATGCATTCAATCACCTTACTGTCAATACAGATGTCCATGCCGTGTGTACTAAAAACATTAAAACCGCAGTATGTGCCATAAAGGCTAGAAAGCATGATTTAGATTTAATTTGATTGTGATATGTTTAAACTATACGAAGACTGGAACCTTGAAATTTGAAATGGTAGATTACTATGTTTTCCATTGTATATTTAGTTATATAATGTTGCTGATAGGTAATGTAACTAAGTGGAGGAAAGATTATTCGACTGTATAAAATGGTCGATTAATATAAATTATGAATAATGCAATTTATGTATAGTGGTCGGTGATTATAAATTATGAATAATGTATTTTGTAAATGAAAAATTTTATATCTAGAGAAATAACGTGTTTATATGGTAGCATGGTAAAAAAAAAAATATGATGTGTTGATGTGTGTTACAAGTGGTATCAGAATGACGTTTGTACGTTGGGACCCTATGGGTCAACTATGGGAGAGTTCTGACTCAGCAGCCACCTCCGAATGTCGGGGAAACACAACCCTGACCAGAAATGAACCCAAAAATGTGGGAGCAGTTGAGTGTGGATCAACACCGGCAAACCAGTAGGCTGTTGGAGGAACAACAACACCAAACCAACATTCTCTTAAACACAATACAAAAGTTACAAGAGGAAATGGAGAGAGTGCAAAATGATAATGCGCGGTTGATGCAAGAGAAGGAGAGGATATTAAAAAGCCTCTCCGACAAACAGAGTCAAGGAATTGAGAAGCCAAGCACTGATAAAGAATTTTAGGAAATAAATGAACAGCAGAAAAGAGACCATGAAACTGACAAAATGGAAAGAATTCAGTCTCACTGTAGTAATAGAAATAAGAACTATAATGAAGCTGAATCAGATAAAGTATGAGATCAGAAAGAAGTAAAGAGACAGAAAGTAGAGCTGCAAGGTGAATTTCAGAAAATAAAGCCTCATACGTTTGATGGAGTAGAGGAAGAAGTGGCTGAGGCATGGTTGATAAACATGAATAAGTATTTTCAAGTGTATGAATACAACAGTAAACTCAAAGCCAGATTGGTTGTTTATCAGTTGAGGGAGAAAGCCACCTTATGGTGGGAGGAAGTGAAAAACGTCCGCAGTATAGAAGACCAGGATATAACTTGGGATACATTCCAACAATATTTTAAAGGTAAATACTTAACAGAACACTTTTACAATGAAAAGTATAGAGAATTTCATGACTTTAAACTAGGGCAAATGACGATGGATGAGTACATCACTAAGTTTACTTCCTTACTTCGTTATGTTCCCTATTTAAGAGATGAAAAGGCTAAAGTATAGCGATTTCTGAGTAGTTTTTCGACTCACATGAAATAATATTGAGTTTTTGAATCCTAAGACTATGGAAGAGGCAATCAAAAAGGCTAGAATGTGTTACCAGCAAGCTAAAGCAAAGGGTGAACAAGGTAAAAGCTGGCAGGCAAAGAAAGATCATAAGGGCAGTTCTAGTTTTAAGAGAAGCAAAACCAGCAATTTCAAAGGTGTGTTTCCAGAAGCTCAGTTAGAAAAAAATTTGGAAGGAATCATCAAAGAATAAGATGGTCTACAGAAGAGAAACCCACAGAAGCCTCCAGCAAACCAGAACCAACCCAGAACCAGAAGCCACCTTTACAATGTTGGGGGTGTGGTGAGGCACACTACTACAGAAACTATCCACAATGAGGTAGGAGTGAGGCAGTTACCAATTTACAGGAGGCCTCAATAGTGGGTGATGTCGCCAGAAACATACCTAGAATTAATGCAGCATTGGAAGATCGGCAAGCAGACTACCAACAAAAAATGATTGAACTAGAAGGTAAATTGCTATCTCAACCTGTTTCTATTTTGGTATACCCAAGTGAAATTTTAAGCTATGTAAGTTTCAAAATAGTAGAAATTTGTAAGTTACAAAGTCAGAAATTTAGAAACCCATGGCTAGTACAGTTAGTTACTGGAGCTAAGAGGAAATTTAGTGCCAAAATACCGATCTGTGCACTAAAAATTAGTGAACTTCAACTAGTGTGGATTTTAATATACTACCTCTGGGTTCTTATGACGTTCTACTTGGCATGGAATGGTTAGAGAAGCACTGGACATTGGTAGACTGCAAAGAAAAGATCATCTACTACAGAATGCATGATAGGACCCGCCAAGAAATTCAAGGGATAAATAAACCTTTACAACTGCGTCCAATCACAACATATCAAATGGGAAAGTGAATGAGCAAGGGATGCCAACTATATGCCATACAGGTGGACTTTACCAATTTTAAAGATAAGGCTCCAATGTTGGAAAATATACCAATAGTACAGGAGTTTATGGATGTATTTCCAGAGGAAATACCAGGCTTACCACCTAGAAGGGACATAAATTTTACCATTGAATTGGTACGTGGAGCATCACCCATTTACCCTATTGAATGAGTGTACCTGAATTAAATGAATTAAAGATACAATTATAGGAATTATTAGATAAAGGGTACATCTGACCAAGTGTATCTCCTTGGGGAGCACCTGTGCTATTTGTGAAGAAGAAAGACGGGACCATGCGAATGTGAATGGAATATTTCCAGCTTAATAATTTGACTGTTAAAAACAGATATCCTCTACCTCGAATCGATGACATGTTTGACCAAGTGAAGGGAGCAACAATATTTTCAAAAATAGATCTAAGATCAGGATACCATCAGATCTAGATAAAGGATGAAGACATACATAAAACTGCTTTTCGTACAAGGTATGGACACTACGAATTTGTGGTGCTACCTTTCGGATTGACCAATGCACCACAACCTTTATGAGGTTAATGCATAGTGTATTTCATCCCTATCTAGATAATTTTGTGTTAATATTTATTGATGAAATTTTAGTCTATTCTAAGAATGTAGAAGAACACAAAGAACATCTGCGGTTAGTGCTGGAAATTTTAAGAAAACATCAGTTGTACGCAAAGTTTAGCAAGTGTGATTTCTTCAAGGAAGAAATACAGTACCTTGGACATGTTATTTTTGCTGAAGGTATTGCAATGGACCCTGAGAAAATCAGGACTATTATGGAATGGAAGTACCTCAAAACATGGCAGAAATCTGATCCTTTATGGGATTGGCTAGTTATTACCAGTATTATATTGAAGGTTTTTCAAAAATATATTTCCCAATTACTTCCTTACAAATAAAAGAAAACATATTTAAATGGAAAAAGGAATGTCAGGACAGTTTTGAAAAACTGGAGCAGTTGTTGACTACAGCTTCGGTTTTAAGGGTAGCTAATCCTAATAAAGAGTTTGAAGTTTGCACAGATGCGTGCAAAGAAGGAGTTGGGGAGATTATGTCACAAGAGGGTAAAGTGGTTGCTTATGAGTCACGAAAATTGAAAGAGCATGAACAACGGTACTCAACTTATGACTTGGAGCTGACAGCAGTAGTGCATGCGCTCCGAGTATGGAGGCATTACTTACTTGGGAAAAGATTTGTGCTAAAAACTGATCACAACAGCTTAACCAGCTATTTTAAGCAAACTGATCTCAATTCTCGCCAAGCAAGGTGGAATGTCTTCCTAAGAAAATTTGATATTGATATGCAACATGTAAAAGGTAAGGAGAACAGAGTAGCTGATGCATTAAGCAGAAAATTGCATGGTATTTATGAACTGTATTATAATCAGGTTGAGTGCAGATTTCTAGAGAAAATAAAGCAGAAGAAGATATAGATCCCAAATATAATTTTATGTGGCAGCAAGTAAAAGAGTTCAAAGACCCAGGAAAATCTGTTGATTATGAAATTGATAAGGATGGTTTACTAACTTTCAAAAAGAGAATTTTTGTTCCAAACATAATGTAGTTGAAGGAAATGATTCTGAATGAATATCATCAAAGTAATTACCCTGGACATCCTAGTTATCAAAAGATGTTAACAGCAATAAGGAAGATTTATTTTTGGCCAGGTATGAGGAGAAACATTGCAGAATATCTAAACAAGTGTTTAGAATGCCAACAAGTAAAAGTGGAACACCGACACCGAGTCGAGCTGATGCAGCCTATAATCGTACTTGAGTGGAAGTGGGAGGTGATACTGTTAGACTTTATCACTGGACTACCAAGGTCAAATAAGAATAATGAATCAATAATGGTGGTGGTGGATTGATTAAGCAAATCAACACACTTTATACATGTGTATTCCACTTATAAGACAGTGCAGATAGCGGATATATTCATGCGAGAGATATTTGGATTGCATGGCATTCCAAAGACTATCATATCTAACAAGGATGTAAAGTTTACTTCAGCATTCTGGAAGATGTTGTTCACCGGTCTGGGGACTCAAATTAATTTCATCACTGCTTACCATCCACAGACGGACGGAAAAACAGAGCGAGTAAATCAAATTTTGGAGGACATGTTATGTATGTATGTAGTGCAACAACCAACTAGGTGGGAAGAGTATTTACACCTAGTGGAATTTGCATACAATAACGACTATCAGGAGTCACTCAATATGAGTCTGTTCGAAGCCTTATACGGGCGATAGCGCAAAAATCCTATTAACTGGAGTAGCCCAGAAACCAAGCTGATGCTTGGACCGGACATGCTAGCTGAAATGGAGATAGAAGTAAAGAAGATCTGAAAAAACTTGAAGGTAGCTCAAGATAGCCAAAAAGTGTATGCAGATAAGAAAAGGACGTATCGTGAATTTGAAGTGGGGGACGATGTGTACGTAAGAATTAAGCCAAAGAAAATCACTTTGAGATGGGCATCATGTGCCAAGTTAGCTCCCAGGTTTTGTGGCCCCTTCTAAATATTGGAAAGGGTAGGACCTATGGCTTACCAATTGGCATTTCCTAGTCATATATGAGTGCACAATGTCTTTCACGTATTGTTATTGAAATGATACATTCATGATCCAAAGCACATAATCCATTGGAAAAATATTCAGGTAGAATATGAGTACCAGATTGATTAAAGATGTTAATATTTAAGAGCAAAACTAATTCAAGCTCATTGTTTGCAGGTCGAGCTGGACGGATAATTTATGGTCGAGTCTCACAGTATAATCAATCGGAGGGAAATCATGGTTTGGAAATAAACAATCGCCCAGGTTAAAGTGAAATGGAAGCACTTTGGCCAGAAAGAAGCTACCTGGGAGGATGAAGGTTTTGTTCAGGAAGCCTACCCTGATCTTTTTGCTAGAGCAGAATGAGAACACCAGGGATGGTGTTAACTTCCAGGGGGGGAATTTGTAACCACTGCTTTTATCATTAACTATTGGTTAAGTTATTTGTTAAGATTTTTAAACATTTACTGTTATTATTTTAAAAGAAAAATATTATGAACAAAAAATTGATTTTGATTAATGAAAATTGATTATGGAATTGGTTCCATAAAATAAAATACTGATGGTAAAATTAAATTCAATATCTGAGAGTTGGTTGAACAAAATTCAATTCAAACATTTTCCCAACCTCTGAGGATATAGGTTTAATCCAATGAGGTTTGCGGGTTTTGTTCGGTAACTAGAGAAGGAAATAATCTGGAGAAAAATTCCTGAACTAGTGCTAACCAGTGGAATACTCCGAATTTCTGAGATTGCAGGAATTGAAGACTGGACCGGATTGTCCCAAAGTCTCTTCCAGAAGTTTTTTTAACTACAAAGCTCAGACTTGGAGCACGAGGGAGAGTTGGAGGACGTGATAGCCTCACTAGTGGTAGAGACGCATAATATCAGTCAAAGTAACGAAGGTCAGATAAGTAATTTGTTGTCTATTATTAAGATTGGAATTTATGCAGAAAGTTACAGGTATGATTACAGGAGTAGAAATCTATATATGTTTATTCTTCTGTTAGAGTTAGTTACAAACAGGTAAAACTAGTATTATTAACAAATGGTAATGCTGAGAGCTGTTAATCAAGAACCCTCGAAGGAAGGTTCTGTGTTGGTTTCTCTTGCTTCTTATGATATTACTGGGACAGAATGGTCCGGACATTGAACTAAAATAGTTACAGTAAGAGAAATAAGTACTATAGATTCAGAACTAAAGAAAGATCATGTTGTAGATAGTTGTAAAACACAAAGCAATAAATGGAGAACTCTGCTTGAAAGAACTGTAATGATAATATTTCTAGTAGAAAAAATAGAAAAATAAATAACATAAATATTTCCTACCAGACTGTAAACTAAATAAACATGGTTCCATTCCAAGTAATACAGTAGAATTAATCTTAGCCGAGTTTGAACAATAACAAAACTGGCAAGAAATTCTATTTTATCATTTTATTCTCTTTTATATGTAGCAGTGACATTATATTATTGCAAGAAATATCGAAGCTTAGAACAACTCAAAATTTAAACTCTGAAATGAAAATTCACGAGATACGAACAAAACATTTTTGAAATGTATTATCAAAGAGAGGGTTCAGTTTAGAACCAAAACTTAACATATACACAATAATTTACATGGTATTACAATACAGATATAGTATTTTTTCCAATAACCTTGATTAATGATACAATATTGTATATCAAATAATCACCGATGTCTATTCAAGTGAATAGGCCTGACTGTGCTACAAATACCATTGAATTGTTTGAAAAAAAAAATTACCACCGCAGAACCTAAATGTAAAAGCAGTCTGCAATCTCGGCATGGCACGCAGGTAGATTGAAAAATAATAAAATTAGATAGTTCTTTAGGAAAATTCGAGAAAAATCAACCGAGGGTTTGAGTTTCGAACTATACATATTCATATATTTAGAAGGGTACCTATAGGAATGAAAGAAGAGTGTTTTAGCCGCGGTTAAAAAAAAAAAACGAAGTACATTTATGGTATTTTCCTATAGCAAAACATCATACCACGATTTTACTTGCAAGAAGGATAAAATATGGATTCAAACCATTCATAACCTATCTAAAATAAAAACAATGCAAAAATTGAGGTAAGAAAATATAGACAGGAATTTAACCTTACCTTTAAGGATATTTCCGTTGAGAATCTAGCATTGCAAATCATGTACATTACAACGGTGGGATAAATGTATAATTTTTAAAAAGAATGGAGAAAAAACCATCCTGAACAGTTCTGGAAGCTAACGCTACCAAGCTTTAAATGGAGTTACCGTATTTTTTGTTGGTGTAGTGTAAAAGCCTGACAGCTCGCTCCCAAGAGAGTTGGATGAACTCGCAGAGAGGATATCTAGCAATAGAATATTAAAAAAAAATATAAGATAAAACTTGCGATGGCATTTTAAACAACTTCAATCTCAGAGGAAATGATTTACCAAAGAGAATAAAGAAATGAAGGGTAATTATTGAAAAAAATGCATAAACGAAAATAATTTCCAGAAGAATCAATATATAATAATACCTGGCTGAGGAAATGTCTCTGATTGAACTGTTTTGCCATTGTTAGGAGCTCTGCAACTGTGTTTGCAGAGACAGAAGGCCGTCTGCAGAGCACCAAGGAAGAATACCCGTATAACAATGGAGAAATGGTTAAACAAAGTAGTAATTACCCCCATTAAACCTTAACACTTGTCCTCCGTCAAATGTGGGTCATTCAGATCTACAATGGATAGGCTTGTAGTTGTTATGCCTTAATTACTAATCGACTTAAAGGACGAGATTTGAATAGACGCATTCAATCACCTTACCGTCGATACGAATGTCCATGCCGTGTGTATTAAAAACATTAAAACTCCAGTATGTGCCATAAAGGCTAGAAAGCATGATTTAGATTTAATTTTATTGCGATATGTTTAAACAGTACGCAGTCTGGAACCTTGAAATTTGAAATGGTAGATTATTATGTTTTCCGTTGTATATTTAGTTATATAATGTTGTTGATAGGTAATGTAACTAAGTGGAGGAAAGATTATTCGACTATGTAAAATGGTTGATTAATATAAATTATGAATAATGTAATTTATGTATAGTGGTTGGTTATTATAAATTATGAATCATGTAATTTATAAAAGCAAAATTTTATATCTAGATAAATAACATGTTTATATGGTAGCATGGTAAAAAAAAAAAAAATTATGTTGTGTTGATGTGTGTTACACACATAGTCATTTTTATTTTGATTGTAGAATCTCATAATTGGATGGATGGATGGTATTGTTGTTCATTGAGCTGAGAGGCTCATTTTGTAGTCTATTATGAGAGCTATGTTTAATTCGGTGGGTTCGCGGAGCTTACACATGTCTCTCTGAAAATAAATGTGTGAGTAAGATGTTTAAAGCTATACTTTTAAAAAATGTTTCACCACGAGATTTAAATAAACTATTTGAAAATCTGTGTTAACTAATTTATGTCAATATCAACTTCATATATATATATACAACTTGAGTGGGCCTAATGGTTAAGAGCATGTGTTTCCTCCTAAGATTTCACATGTTCAAAGTCAGAGGGGCGTAGAGTATGTATGCCTTCAAAGATATAGCAGTCAAAGAGGTGGGTCCGTTGTCCCACAAACAAGGGGGTCTCATACACCAATTTTAGTTTATATATATATATATATATATATATATATATATATATATATATATATATATATATATATATATATATATATATATATATATATATAATATTTTAGTGTTGTATATAATAAAATATTCAATGTGAGTTATCAATATAATATTTTAATATGAATTTATATACTTAAAAATGCATTAATAACAAAAAATTTATTGTATTATGTGCCAACAAAATGTCTTGCATCATGTTATGTAAAACATTTTAATGGAAATTATGTATATCTTTTATATTGTTTTAAAAAATTTATGCATATATCATAGAAAGTTGTTGAAAAAACAAGTTTTGATGGTTAAAAAGTTTGTATGGTCTCAATATTTTACAATTTGGTTCTTTTTTAGGAATATGTTTTTTTTTGTTGAAATCCAACAAATATTTTGTGGACTTACAAGTTTAAATTATGTACTCTATGTAAAATTCAAAAATACAATTTAAATATTGAAAAAATGCACATTGTATTTTTCACTCTATAAGAAGTTTGCACCTGAAGAAAGTTTATCCCTCTTGACTCATGTTAGATCTATGGTTAAGATGAATCTATACTAGTAGACTTTCAAAATGTTCTTGAAATATACAATCGAAATAAATTCAGTTCAATTATTAAATCAACTACTACTGAAATAAAATATTTTTTAAACAAGTAGAATGATGACCTCTATCAAGTCCCCAATGTTTACTACAAGAACATATGGAATGGGTTGTACATGAATCCATTGATTATTCTTTTGGACATGCAAGCCTTCTATTTGGTAATCCTAAATGAGTAATGTAATAACCCCCTCCATATGAGTGAGGACTCAATCCCAAAACAAGATCAGGTCTAGGACATGACAGGTACAAGTTATTGTGAAATCAAGTTCAAGGGCTCCAGCTCAAACTTGTCTTTTATATAATCAACCTCCAGATGCAGGTTTTCAACAAACAGACTCAATAACTCTTAAGCCACTCTTTTCACCTCCATGGAATACCTCTCCATAGCTTATTTGCAATTAATTAAGTGATTCCTATCATGGTATTGACAATAATAGTTTGCAGTGAATACCTGGTTTGATAAATTTTACAATACATAAATTTTGTTACATGAAATTTGTGGGGACTTTTGGCCAAAAGGAAATATTTTTAAGACAGTTCTAGGCATCAATGAAAAAGCAAGCAAGCTGCCCCAATCCAACATTTGATTGTCGACCACCATGAAGGCCTAACATTCCCTAAACATATCCTTCTTGCAGAGCACTTTTATTCTTTTTTTGTGATGACAGGTTGAAGGCAATACTACATAAAGGTAGTTTGAAGACAATTTTGAGTAAATTTTCTTAACTTGAGATTAAAAAAAAATACTTGTAAACTAACACAACCACATTAATAAATGTGGTTGATATATGCCGATAAACATCTACGGTATGGATTTAATATTGATATTAGTAAATATATATATTTATAATAATAATAATTATATTATAAAACAATATTTTTATAATAATAATAATAATAATACAACGTCAAGTCCCACTAGAACTGCCGGTTGAGGATCGGCTTCGTCGACAAGGCGACCAAGGATCAAACCTCACAAGGGGTGGTTTTGCCCTATGCTAGGGGGAGGAGACATGCTAAAAAATACAATCAGTTAAGGGTTGGTGTGGCCTAGGCTGAGTGCAATCCACATGTGACTTTAACAGCTTAGATTCCCCTAGGTCGCAGCTCCTCAAGCCACAGGGCAAGCTTGGAGGATCACATAAAACTTGAGAAACAAAATAATAATAATAATAATACAACAATATGATAATATTATTTATATTATCAATAATATAATAAAACCAAGGGATAATATTATAAACCCAAGGGATTATAAACATAAGGGATTAATAAAACCAAGGGATTATTGATATTATCAACTCAAGTAATTCATAAACCCAATGGGTTATTAATATTATAAATATAAGGGGTTAATATTAAAAACGCAAGGGAATAATATTAAACACTAGGATTAATATTATAAACCCAAGGGAGCAATATTAAACCCTACGATTAATATTATAAACCTAAGATATTATCAACCCTAGGATTGATATTATAAACCCAAGGGATTAATAAACCTAAGGTATTAATATATCCAATGGTTTACTGATATTATAAACCCAATGAATTATAAACCGAGGGGATTAATATTAAACCCTAGGATTAATATTATAAACCCAAGGGATTATCAACTCTAAGATTGATATTATAAACCCAAGGGATTAATAAACCTAAGGGATTAATATATCCAATGGTTTATTGATATTATAAACCCAAGGGATTATAAATCGAAGAGAATAATATTAAACCCTAGTATTAGTTTTATAAACCCTAGGGATTATAACCCAATGGATTAATAAACCCAAGGTGTTTTATGGATGATTTCCTTTTATAGACAGAAGAAAACTCCCTAGACCTAGTGGCTTGATCTAGAAACAACCAAGAAAAAAATTGTTTTCTTTCCTTAGAGAAATTTGTAATATGGAAGAAATACTTACTTGGAAACCAATGTAGACTCTCTTCTTCTCCCCACTTGCAAGCATTAGCTCCAACTCAAAATGCTATAAGTGGAACCTGTAAAACATATAAAATAAGCAAGAAAACCAAAACATACGAATAACATATACAAACATCTCTAAACAATATGCCAAAGAGTCATTGTTCTACATATGCATAAATGAAACATAAAGTATAGGAAAACAAGGCAAATTTGTATTAATGAAAGTAGGAGAAGAATACAACCCTAGAAGGCATTGACATTGTAGATTTATCCCAGCTATCTTGTCCTTCCTTTGTCACAAAGCAAATCTTTAATCATTCCTCAAGTGCATGGATGGATTATGGACCCATATACACAAATGGGCAGCATGAGGGCATAACTAAGAGTCTCCAAAAGCTAACCTAGTCTTAATAACGTGTAATGCATTTATAGGAGAAATGAGGAGGTTGTAGATCCATTAAATTATGGTAATATCCACTTTATAAGGGGATAAGCTCTATGGGATAAGTGATAAGACCTCTTTTGTAGGAATTCTAGGACATCCTTAATAGAGAATGGGAACTTCCACGATAGAAGCCTCTAGAAGAGGAAGCTTCAAAATTATTTTTAATTTTTTCCTTGTTTCAAGGGTCATCACACTTGCAGTGAAAGTAATCTGCACAGACCAACATGTTTCCCTTTGATGCAACCTATGTCATCACACTGTATGAACTAAGAAAGTGTGATGGGGACCTAAATTATGGTTTTTAGCTAATGGAATGCAGAATTATTGGAACTTCTGGCAAGGGGATATTTTTGCCTTAGGAGGGGATGATTGCAAGTTGTGAATGGGTGATGATTGATTCAGTTTCAAGGTCATTTGGTTGAATGTGACAAGCTTTCCTGTAACAAATTCCCCCCTAAAGTAAAAATTCAGAAGCAATGGTTGAGGACTAAAGTACTTTACCATGTGAAAAGTCTGGATTAATAATATACTAGTTGAGATCATCAATTGTATGATATAATACATTATCATCATGATATTATTGTTGAGGTATGCATACCCATACTCAATGTATAAACAATTTTACATGCACATTTATCAAAATCATGTCCAATAATGACATATTGTGGACTCACACTTGGATGCCCTTTGCATGACAATACTACATCATACTTTATAATCTTTTATGAATCCTAAAATCATAGCCTGAATGAATGAAACTAGATTCAATGTCTTCTACCTCGTCACTCAACAATACGAGTCTAACCATGTGAATAAATGTGATAGATTCGAGCATGTAGACACCATTTGATTACCGGCCAATGATGAAAGTCGTTAAAAAATAGGAGAGGATACATCGAGAATGATAATTTCCCTTAAGGTACTAATTTCAATCTATGAGGTGTGAATGAATGATATAAATTTGAACACCACATAGAATATTTCGGCCGAAGGCCAATGATGAAAACCTAACGTCGAAAGCAAGGAATCTTTCCATTGAGGTATTCAAGTTCCAAGGAACTTGTTAACGATGCTAAAATCTGCTAATAGGTGGAGGGGATCTCCCTGATGTGAAGTCCATATTAGAACCCACACTATTTGGATAAGGAGCCCCAATCAAAATATGAATGATTATTAAAGTGGTGGGTTTTAAGAGTGTGCCTTGGCTTTAATAACTACATAGAATGATGGTATACTTAACTTTGGCAAAAACAAGTGTATGAACAATGTGAAGTTTCAAGTGCAATGCATGAGAATTTCCATCACATCAAATGGAAAGAGAGTGGACCCTTTAGAAGCATGTAATAGTACTTATATTAAAAGGGATACATGAGCAATGAAAGAATCATAAATTAACCTTCAAAATAGTTCACAAGATAACCATGATCGAAATAACATAACAATATGTTGTAGAAATTTGATGATAGAATTGCAACTGCTCAAGAAATTTAATCTAAATCAAGAGACACAATTCTACTCTACTACTTTGTGGAAATTAATTCACAATTTAGAACATCATTTACAAACATGCATCAATCACATACACAAGTACACAAATTTATCTAGGGGAAACCAACTGGTAAAAACCCCTTAATGATGCTTGCATTAATCAAATGAATAGAGAATCTATTACAATTTCTAGCTCCAACTTTGATCTCAATCTGCAAATGAATAACTAATATCTCTGATCAATGAGAACCTCTAACCGAGCCTTAGTCAATTACTACCAACACCTAAGCTCTTATTTCCTTTTGCAAATCCTGAGGGAATTAGCCCCTATTCTTTTGAAATCTCCTCCAAAATGATTGAGAAATTCCCATGGATTGATCATTGATTACATGCAACACCTATACACTCCAGACTAGTCTAAAAGTGGTATTACACTGCCTTGGAATCTCCACCTGTAATATTCCTATTTGAAAATATTTATAAAACATAGCGATGGAACAACTTCAAGAGCAAATATTCAGCGGCACATAAAATAATAGAAGCGGTTTATGCGACATATACTTGCTAAATAGATAATTCACTGAACCATTTTATTATGTCGGGAGATTACATGGAAATACAATACATACACAGGTGGTAGCACCCGAAACTTGCCCACGGCAAATCAAAAAGGTATCCAAGAAATAACAGAGAAACGGTGGTGCACCGTTCTGCGTACAGGTGGCTGGAATGCACTGTCGTGTGCTTCTAAGATGTTGCGCTGTGAAGGATCCCCTGAGAAGCTTCCGACTCGGCCTTGCGCACTCTCCAACCCGACCTTCCTGCAAATGATGGTAAGACTGCCTCACCCGAGCAGGCACTCGAAGTCCCCCGGGGCTGAGGTTGAGATCTCCGCTCGGAGACACTCGGCGCACTAAACAGTGCTGCAGACCTGCTAAACAGCCGGCGTGCTCAAGTCTTAGCGACCAGTTTCAATATCTTAAACATCAATAATGCCCAAAACGAAGAAGTTGTCTCCCTTATGTATGCGGCCTTCCTTTCAAACACTGGACTCCCTCCTTTCCCATGCAGCCGAGATCCTCCTTTCCCGCGTGACCCTTCTCGGCCCCACACTACCAACTCAGCCGCGTGCTTGCCTCCGCACGCTCGGTTGAGTCCTCGACCCGCTCCCTGTTGTTCACAATTTACTAGAGGCGGAAAAATTGATCCGGATTGATATTCCAATTAGCTATTTGCTAATTTGGAATATTATAGTCTCCCCTGGCAAAATGTTGCTTGACCCCAAGCAACTGTAGTGATGGGTGCTGCAAAATATTTTCTCCCTCCCACGTAGCATCCTCATCCGGCAAGTTCTTCCACCTTACCAAGAACTCCCGGACCGTTCTATTCCGCAGCTGCTTCTCTCTGACATCAATGATGGCTTCCAGCTGAAGCACCAAATTCCCTTCATTATATGTGGGCGGAAGCTCCTCTGTCGCTGTCACCTGTGATCCCAAAGCTTTCTTCAGGCACGACACATGGAAAATGTTATGAATTTTGCTGCCTTGGGGTAGCTCCAACTCATAAGCAACTTTTCCCACTCTGCGTATCACCCGGTAGGGTCCATAAAAGCGGGGCTTGAGCTTTTCCACCCCCTTCCACTTCAGAGTAGACTAGCAGTATGGCTGTAGGCGCAGGTAGACCAAATCCCCTACTTCGAACTACCTCTCCACCTGACCCTTGTCGGCATACAACTTCTGTTGATTCTGCGCAGTGGCGATGTTATCCTTGAGAGCCCGAAGGATGTCCTGACTTTCCTAGATCTAATCCTTGGCTCTCGGAGCCTTGCAGGCACCAAACACAACATCAACAAAAGACATAGCATGATAGCCATATAGTGCATAAAACGGAGACATTCCGATAGACATGTGATATGTGGTGTTATAGCAATACTCCCCTAGGTGCAGCCACTTCAACCATGCTCTTTGCTGCCCGCTGACATAATTTCGCAAGTAGCCTTCCAGCCACTTGTTAATGCTCTCTTTCTGCCCATCTGTCGGGGGGTGGTGGCTGGTGCTTGGCGTCAACTCCGTCCCCACCAACCGAAAGAGTTCCTGCCAAAACCCACCCATGAAGCGGCTGTCCCAGTCACTGACAATGGTCTTGGGAAGACTGTGCAACCTGAAGATGTCCCTGAAGAACAGCTCTACCACCTGTGCGGCTGTATAGTGTGTGGATATGGCGAAGAAATGTGCGTACTTCGTCAGCCAATCGACGACAACAAATATGCTATCCTTGCCCTGCACTACGGGCAATCCTGTAATGAAATCCATATAAATACTTTCCCACTTCCCCTCGGGAACGGGAAGAGGCTGCAACAATCCTGCTGGATGGTTCGTTTCCCCCTTGTTGCGCTGGCAGACTTCGCACTCCCTAACATGTTGTAGTACGTCCCCTTTGAGGCCCTTCCACGCGAACCTCTCCCGGATGGTCCTGTAGGTCTTGGAAAACCCCTAATGTCCGGATAACGGTGAATTATGAGACGCTTGAAGTATCTTCTTCTTGAGCTGGGATCCCACAGTCAAGAAGATCCTGTCTTTGTAATAGATAATATCATCTATCACCCTGTACTTATCGTCCGCCACCTGACCATCCAGAATCTCACAAGCGAACTTGTCCTTGGAGTACTCCACCAAGAGTTGAGCCCTCCAATCCGCCTCCCAACTCATCAGGGGCAATGTAGCTGGTCTACGTGAAAGTGCATCAGCTACCACATTATTTTTCCCCTTGACATACTCGATTTCAAAATCATAAGCCTGAATTTTGTTGATCCACCTTTGCTACCTCTCCTGAAGCTGCTTCTGCTCCAAAAAGAATCGGAGGCTGTTGTGATCCGTCCTCACCCTGAACCTGTTACCCACTAAGTACTGCCAGAATTTGGCTAACGCGTGCATCACGGCTAGCATCTCCTTGTTGTATATAGGATACATCCGGTCATGGGGAAGGAGATTCCGGCTCTCATAAGCTATAGGGTGGTCGTCCTGCATCAAAACTACGCCGATCCCTTCTCCCGACGCATCGCATTCCAAAACAAAAGGCTGCGTGAAATCTGGCAGCGCAAGCACTGGGCAGCTGCTCATAACCTCCTTGAGCCTGTCAAAATCTCGCTGCGCTGTCTCGGACCAACTAAAGGCCCCATTCTTTGTCAAATCCGTAAGCGGGGCTGCGAGCTGAGAGAATTTCTTGACGAACTTCCGGTAATATGTGCAGATGCCAACAAATCCTCGAAGCTTTGTCACGTTCTTTGGCTCTGGCCAATCTCAGATGGCCTTGATATTTTCTTTGTGGACCCTTACTCCGTCCACTCCTATGATGTGTCCCAAATACAACATCTCAGTCACCCCAAACTCACACTTGGAGAGCTTGGCATAAAACTGTTGCTCTTCCAAGATATGCAACACGGCTTCAATGTGCTGGAGATGCTCATCCCATGTCCTGCTATATATCAATATATCATCGAAGAATACTAATACAAACTTCCTCAGGTAACTGCGGAAGATGTGGTTCATGCAAGACTGGAAGGTGGCGGGGGCATTGGTTAGCCCAAAAGGCATAACCAAGAACTCAAAGTGGTCGTAGTGGCACCTGAAAGCGGTTTTGGGCACGTCCTGCTCCCTCACTCTAATCTGGTGGTACCCGGATCTCAAATCAATCTTTGAGAAAAACTGTGCTCCCCTCAACTCATCCATTAGCTCATCGATCCTGGATATAGGGTACCGATTCTTCAGGGTCTTTTTGTTCAAAGCCCTGTAATCGATGCACATTTGCAATGTGTCGTCTTTCTTCTTAACTAACACCAAGGAGGAAGCAAAAGGGCTGGTGCTCAATTGAATGTGTCCAAGAGCTAGCAGCTCCTGGATAGCCCGCTCAATCTCGTCCCGATAGGCCTTTGGGTGCCTATAGGGCGTGGTAATAATGGCCTGGATGCCCTGCTACAGCTCTATCGTGTGCTCAAACCCCCGATCCGATGGCCAGCCTGGTGGTATATCCCTGAACACTATGTCATGCCTGTCGAGGATAGCCTGGATGTCAGGATGAACTGCCTGCCCAGCGGTTCCCATCTTTGATGCCCGGAGCTCTACAGCCCATTCTATGTTTCCTTTTCGGAAAGTTGCCTCCATCCGGTGAGCTGAAACAACCTGAGGTGGGTAAGTGTGCATCCCACGTATCTTCTCATGCTTCCTTGTCTTCCTATCGTCCCACTCCATCTCCAAGGCCTCCCAATCCGTGGTGACCTTCCCCAGAGTGATCAGCCATTGTACGCCCAAAACCACATTGGTGTCGGGTATGTTGACCACAAAGAAATGGTCAGTCACTGTGTAGGTGCCCATGGTTACTGCCGGCTCCGGAACGTATCGTGCACACTGCATTGACTGATCTCCTAGGACCAATACAGAAAATCCATTGAAGCTTTCTGTCTGTATGCCCCTCCACTCAACCATCTGTGCATCGATGAAGTTGTGGGTTGCCCCACTGTCCACCAAAATTGAAACTCGTTGCCCACGCACTGTCCCTCGGACGCGCAGCATTAGATACTTTGGTACTCCTCGCAATGCTGCAAGGGTTCCCCCTATGGGTGCGAAAGTCGCACCTCCCGTCGTCGGTGGCCCATGATCTTGCGTGGCCTGCCTGTCTCCTACCTCTCCATCCTCGTACTCCTCTTCTTCCCCACTACTCTCGGAGAATACCTCTATAAAATGCGCCTTACCGGCCGTACATCTGTGCCCCGGTGCCCACGGCTCCTGACAGGTGAAGCACAGCTTTTTCTTCCTCAATTCCTTCCTGGAGTTATCATCTAACTGTCCCCCACCCAGATTCCCCTTGGAAGGCGGGGTCCTCATATCCTTCCCTCTCGGTGGAAAAACCGGCTTCTGGGGTAAGGTGCTCTGGTCCTGGGCAATGCATCTTGCAGATCCCGGGTCCTGCCAATAGCGTCATGAAGTGTGGATGGTCTCGCGGATCTGACCAATCCTCGAAGTGGCTCTGCCAGCCCTTCGATGAACATGAATATCATCTGTGTCGTGGATAAATCGGGCACCCTCACTGAAAGCCTCATGAAGTCAGAAATATATGTCTCTAGGCTTCCCGTCTGCTTGAGCCTTGTCATCTCAACGAAATGTTCTTCTGGATCCTTCCGGTCGAATCTCTCTATTAGTCTTCGAGTGAACTCGACATATGTGGTCACAGTGGAATTCCCAAGTGTCACCATCCCATGGAACCACCAATTCTGAGCCTCACCATCCAAATGCAGCGTAGCCACTTTAATGGCCTCCGCCTCCGCCATCTGGTTGAGCTGGAGATATATGTCCAGCTTCTCCACCCAAGACCTTGTCGAACTGCTTGTTGAACCATCAAACGTAGGCAAATGATATCGGCTTGCTGAACGCTGGGTGTCTCCATCATGATAATTCCGGTGCCCTCTGTAATGGTCACGGGGCCTGTGGTCCCGTTTGAGCTGGACAAAATCTCTAAACAGAAGCGCCTCCCTGAACTCCTGCCCATATCTCTGGTATTTAGCAAAATAATCACCGATGTGGTCAGGCTCTGGTTCCTCCTGTGCTCCTGTCCCAGTATCTGCACTTAGGAAAGTGGCCATAGTAGCACGAGTGGGGGTGTGTGATGCCTGGTGCGGGGTGGTAGCCTGCTCCTGCAAATGGTGGGATGTACCCGACCCCTCACCTACCGGAAAACCCCTCGGGGTTTCACGCTGTCTAGCTTCAACAGCGGTGAACCTCTGCCCCATCATCTCAATCTGTCGCGACAGATCCTGTACAGATTTGAGGAGGGCTTCCCCAAACTGTTTTGCACCGCTATCGTCTGCCATCGTCTCTCTCTCTTCCGCGCCTATCCCCGGCTCCCCCGGTTCCGTGTCCACTACTCGAATACAATCCCCTTCGCCGTAGGTGTTTTCCAACCTACGCTCAATATCTATGTATTTCCTACCTCTATAGCAGATGTAGGGGTGTCCTTCTGATGACATAGACTACTTACTCCACAGGCTGAGCCAGAACCATGCTCTAATACCACTGTAATATTCCTATTTGAAAATATTTATAAAACATAGCGATGGAACAACTTTAAGAGAAAATATTCAGCGGCACATAAAATAATAGAAGCGGTCTATGCGACAGATACTTGCTAAATAGATAATTCACTGAACCATTTTATTATGTTGGGAGATTACATGGAAATACAATGCATACACAGGTGGTAGCACCCGAAACTTGCCCACGGCAAATCAAAAAGGTATCTAAGAAATAACAGAGAAACGGCGGTGCACCGTTCTGCGTACAGGCGGCTGGAATGCACTGCCGCGTGCTTCTAAGATGCTGCACTGTGAAGGATCCTCTGAGAAGCTTCTGACTCGGCCTTGCGCACTCTCCAACCCGACCTTCCTGCAAATGACAGTAAGACTGCCTCACCCGAGCAGGCACTCGAATTCCCCCGGGGCTGAGGTTGAGATCTCCGCTCAGAGACACTCGGCGCACTAAACAGTGCTGCAGACCTGCTAAACAGCCAGCGTGCTCAAGTCTTAGCGACCAGTTTCAATATCTTAACATCAATAATGCCCAAAATGAATAAGTTGTCTCCCTTATGTATGCGGCCTTCCTTTCGAACACTGGACTCCCTCCTTTCCCACGCAGCCGAGATCCTCCTTTCCCGCGCGGCCCTTCTTGGCCCCACACTGCCAACTCAGTCGCGTGCTTGCCTCCGCGCGCTCGGTTGAGTCCTCGACCCACTCCCTGTTGTTTGCAATTTACTAGAGGCGGAAAAATTGATCTGGATTGATATTCCAATTAGCTATTTGCTAATTGGGAATATTACACCACCACAACTGAGAAATTTGAATTCCTTGCATACACGAGCTATTTTTGGTTGATTGATTAGTTATCTGGGTTATCTTTGAATTAGACTAGACTATCCCACTACACAATTGATCCGGACTTATGCAGGAATGCAATAAAATACAGAAATACACATAAATGCAGAGATGTAGTGGAAATAAGACTTCATTTCATTAATATCA
Source organism: Pinus albicaulis (assembly GCA_034641835.2). Classification (NCBI taxonomy): domain Eukaryota; kingdom Viridiplantae; phylum Streptophyta; class Pinopsida; order Pinales; family Pinaceae; genus Pinus; species Pinus albicaulis. Next base: position 945,467,805 of record CM076580.1, on the reverse strand, counting down.
CATAATTGAAATATGCTTACAGACATCATGGAAATAAACTAGCTAGGGTGCGGGTAGCTTATCTCTGAGAAGAGATGTGATGGCTACAGGCCTCTGAACTATGTTACAATGAGGCTCAAAGGCCTATTTATTATTTAGAAACAATAGAAAACCCCAAACATCGAAAAACCTAACCCTAGGAGATGAAGTGCCAAAACTATGGGCCCCGTTTGGGTAAATTGGTACATCAACTTCCCACGGATGTAACTTTGGAATACGATCTCTGTTTGACGCGCTCAATACCTCGTTATAAATATCTATCCAAGCACGACAAATTTTAAGTGAGCACCATGGGTTTTCCCCAAAAACTTCATTTAGGGCCTAAAAACGGCTCCGGAAGTTCAAAACCCGAAAAACTGCTAAAAATAGTAAATGGTGCTACAATTAAGGAAACTGAAAATCTGAAGGAGACAATGGTGGGGGTCTAAGTGGAATAGGCGGGTGGCCACCAATATCCACCTGAATCAACAAATGACCTCCAACTAGTTCTATTAACTATCAAAACTAGTTTAATTGAGTACAACTGGAAATAACTGAACTGGATTAATATAAATTAGCAATCAACACATGCAAACTAAACTCCAAGCCCAATAAATCAAATTTACTGAGCTAACTTAGTGATAAGAGCCATGTCACCTTAGTTAACTTCCTCCAAGTTGTTTGTTGATGTGGAAATTTTTAATTTTCTCAATTTGACCAAGGCCAAGTCAAATTGAGCCTTTCTTGCTACACTTCTCAATGCTCCCTCTTAGAAAGAAAGGGATTTTCAACCACCCCTATCCTACGCCTGTGGAATTCTAACTTCCCTATTGAAAAATCCTTTGTCAAGATGTCAGCATCTTGTTCCTCTGTTATAATGTATTGTAGAAACATTATCCCCCTCTACACATAGTCCCATAATTGATGATACTAGATATCTATATGTTTGGATCGATCGTGAAATATTGTATTCTCAAAGAGCTTAACGCAACTCTGATTATCACACTAGATCATAGTTGGATCCATATCCTAACCAAACATTCCCACATGTATATTTCTCATCCATATCACCTCACATGTTGCTTGAATTTCTACCATGTATTCAGCTTCTGCTGAGTTGAGCGCCACTGACCTATGCTTCCTAATGTACCAAGAATTTTTTTTGGACACAACATTGAAAATTTCACGTGATGTACGCTTTTGGTCAGATGGAATCCCTACCCAATTTGCATCTGTGAAGCCATACAACTTCACTCCCTCTATCCGTTTGTACCATAATCCATACTGGGTAGTGCCTCTGAGGTACTGTAAAACATTCTTTGCTTCCTTCCAATACAATTTGGTCATACTAACCATAGCTGGGCTCAATTGGTTGACTACATAGCACATATCTAGTCGCATGTTCACAAGATATATCAATGAACCCACTAGGTGCCGGTAAATGGTCGCATCAACTATTTCAACGGGAACGACCTTGTCCCCGGAAAAGCACAATGTTTCCTCACAAGCTGGCAGCCTAATGTGCAAGCCTCACAACCTCTTCATATGAAACGACATTCTCCTTCCTCCATTTGGTCGTTAGAGGTGTCTCCATGGGATTACAACTCTCCATGCAAAATCAATGTAGTATCATGGTGGAATAATTTCCTTGAGACAAAAACAATTCCCCATAACCTTGCCATACTTCCAGCCCAAGGAAGTAATGCATGAGACCCATGCCTTTCATCTCAAATTACCTTGCAAGAGCTTATCAACTACTCATCACCTATCAATATTAAATCATCAACATATAAAAAAATGATAAAAAACTTATCTTCTACCGAAATATGATAGAGGTTCACATTTTCTTCACTTTTGGTGAATCCCAATCCAGTGAGATAATTGTCAATCTGAGTGTACCAAGCTCGACGTGCCTATTTGAGATTGTACAGTGCCCACCCGAGTCTGCACAAATGAGATTCCCGATCAAATGTCTCAAAACCTTATGGTTTCTCTATGTACACTTCCTCCTTAATGATGCCATTGAGAAATGTTGGTTTTACATCCATCTGGTGGATTTTCCACCCCATCTACACAACCAGTGAAAAAATTGATCTAAGGGATGAATACCTTGATATGGGAGTAAAGGTTTCCTCATAGTCAATTCCCTCAACTTGAGAGAATCCTTTGGACACAAATCTAGCCTTATAATTCTCTATGCTTCCATCTGCTACATGTTTAACTTTGAATATCCATCTCAAACCCACAAATGATTTATCTTCCAGTCTTGGGAACCCTTCCCAAACATTTTTCTTCATGATGGATCCATATTCTTACACCATTGCATCAACCCAAATTATTTTCTCAACTTCTTCCTCAAAAGAAGATGGCTCGGTAATTAGATCCATGTAGCCAGTGTACCTCTCAAGTGACCTCCTTTGCCTGCGCAAATTTGAAGGAGCTCCCACATTCTCCCTCACATATTGCATCTATATTTTAGCTTCCCTGATCCTTTTTTCTACCTTCTCTATATGGTTCTTCTTGAGCGAATGTCTCCACTTTTCCTCCTCTTTGCTCCTCCATTTGTGGATGCTCCACAACTTCCTAAGGCTCCTCCTTTGGAGCTAAAAGTTCCTCTTCCGCTGGGATTTGAAGCTCCCTCTCAAGAGAGCATCTCATTGCTTTCTCCTCATCAATATTTACATCCCTTCGCACAACTATCATTATGAGGGAAGCTACGTACACCTGGTAATTGTGTGGAGTTTCCGTGTAACCCAAAAAAATTCCCAACTCTATTGTCGGCTCAAGTTTCTTCCTAGAGTATTTGGAGACATGGAAATAAATAGAGGCTCCAAAAATTTTGAAATGAGACACATTGATGGAGAGAGAACCCCACATAAGCAGGTTCGCCTCAAAACTGCTTCAAGAGCAGATTCATAAACCTGAACTTTCGATCTTGGGACCTGTGGGTTATGGCCCACTCTGTTTGCGTTCTGCCATTTGAGGACACATACAATATATGTGTGTATTGGAACACCATTGAGCGAAAATCCATGAATTCAATAGTCCTTTAACCATTTCATGCGGCCTAATTATCCTTAAAATATATTGGGGGCGATTTAAAACAAAACAATGTTTTGTCTGGTCTTAACCAGCAAACGTTGGTCCACCTTAGGCACTTAACCGGAACTCAAAACATCACAGCAGCAAATCCCTGCAAAAGGAACTTAAATCCACATACACTAACGCTGCGTCGATTTAACTTAAGTTCATTCGAACCCCCTCCTCCGTATGCAACTGAGTGACACGGATCAGATAGCAAACTGATATATTAACTCAATAAAAAAAATCAACTAATACTGCCCAATCTTAACTAAGGAAAATGGAGATCTTCTTCTTTCTTTAAGTTGATTCACAGACTTTAATTGGACTACCATCTCACTGTCCTAGCCGATTCTCAGCATTCAGCATTCTCATTCAAACCTGCATAATTCATTTTCAACCTCATAAAAATTCATTGATGCATTAGGTTCTAATTAAATACAACCTACCCGTGAATACTGTATAAACATTGGATCGCCATCGATCCTCATAGTGATTGATGGTCGATCAATCAACCCACAATATGGAAATTGATTCAAAACCCAGAAACAAAATAATACTCGAACACACATACACAGAAATTTCGCATATTTCTATTATATACAATTCACGATTACAATTCTAAACACAAGATTTCATCTAAGGCGTTTCAGCCCAAGTACGCTCCTTCTCCGGCGACTACATTTCATTCGTTCTCTCTGTCTTCACACATTACAGGTTTGCTGCTTTATAGAGGTTATAAAGGTTAGTGATTCGGTTGAGCTTCACAACTCTCTTCTGAACTTCCTCAACGCACACATGGCAGGCGCACATGTCAGATCAGTTACATGAGTTTCAGCATCGATTTTCAACAAAACTTTTCCCCAATTTACATGACTGTTTGCATACTCAGTCTCTTCAGCTGCAGATTCGAACTTGAATTCAAACCTATTCGGATGCCCCTGCATCAGACTCCTGAGGCACAAAATTTATGACCTCCTGGTCATATGTCTTCTACGTCTGTCAGCAATTCTACCCCACATTACTGTGGAACTTCTCTTTGTGATCTTCCCATAGCAACATGCTTGAACAATTCTCACCCGCATCCTCTGTGGAATTGCTATTTGTGAGCTGCAACAAAACCTCTGCGATAACAAGCCCTCCTTGTTACCAGATACCTCACCAAGCTTCTCTCCTGAGCTCCGGCTTTTGGCATCTCTCTGGTTCACTCCTGTGGAACCATTTGAGCACTCCTACTCTAGGCTGCTACAATCTTCTCACCTTCCTCTGCTGCTACCTTCAAAATATAAAAGAAAATCACAAGCTTACAAATTTTCACAAAATTGTACCTCTTATTCCTCTGTACGCGAACTCCTTCTCCTTCGCAAGAAATCATTTCCCTGCTTTTATACCACTTGATGGAGAGAGAACTCCACATAAGCAGGTTCGCCTCAAAAATACTTCAAGAGTAGATTCATAAACCTGAAATTTCGATCTTGGGACCTATGGGTTATGGCCCACTCTGTTTCCACTGCGCCATTTGAGGACACATACAATCTATATGTGTATTGGAACTCCATTGAGCGAAAATCCATGAATTCAATAGTCCTTTAACCATTTCATGCGGCCTAATTATCCTTAAAATATATTGGAGGCGATTTAAAACAAAACAACGTTTTGTTTGGTCTTAACCAGTGAACGTTGGTCCACCTTAGGCACTTAACCGGAACTCAAAACATCACAGCAGTAAATCCCTGCAAAAGGAACTTAAATCCACATACACTGACGCTGCGTCGATTTAACTTAAGTTCATTCGAACCCCCTCCTCCGTGTACAACTGAGTGACACGGATCAAATATCAAACTGATATATTAACTCAATAAACAAAATCAACTAATACTGCCCAATCTTAACTAAGGAAAACAAATATCTTCTTTTTTCTTTAAGTGGATTCGCAGATTTTAATTGGACTACCATCTCACTATCCTAGCCAATTCTCAGCATTCGGCATTCTCATTCAAACCTGCATAATTCGTTGTCAACCTCATAACAATTCATCAATGCATTAGTTTCTAATTAGATACAACCTACCCATGAATACTATATAAACATTGGATCGCCATCGATCCTCATAGTGATCGATGGTCGATCAATCAACCCACAATACGGAAATTGATTCAAAACCCAGAAACAAAATAATACTAGAACACACATACACAAAAATTTCGCATATTTCTATTATATAAAATTCACGATTACAATTCTAAACACAAGATTGCATCTAAGGCGTTTCAGCCTCAGTACGCTCCTTCCCCGGCGACTACATTTCATTCATTCTCTCTGTCTTCACACATTATAGGTTCACTGCTTTATAGAGGTTACAGAGGTTAGTGAATCGGTTGAGCGTCAAAACTCTCTCCTGAAATTCCTCAACGCACACATGGAAGGCACACATGTCATATCAGTTACATGAGTTTCAGCATCGGTTTTCAACAAAAATTTGCCCCAATTTACATGACTGTTCGCATACTCAATCTCTTCAGTTGCATATTCGAACTTGAATTCAAACCTGTCCGAATGCCCCTGCATCAGACTCTCGAGGCACAAAAATTTATGACCTCCTGGTCATATGTCTTCTACGTCTGTCAGCAATTCTACCCCACATTACTGTGGAACTGCTCTTTGTGATATTCCCGTAGCAACATGCTTGAACAATTCTCACCCACATCCTCTGTGGAATTTCTCTTTGTGAGCTGCAACAAAACCTCTGGGATAGGAAGCCCTCCTTGCTACCAGATACCTCACCAAGCTTCTCCCATGAGCTCTCGTTTTTGGCATCTCTCTGGTTCGCTCCTGTGGAACCATTTGAGCACTCCTACTCTAGGCTGCTGCAATCTTCGCACCTTCCTCTGCTGCTAACTTGACAATATAAAAGAAAATCACAAGCTTACAAATTTTCACAAAACTGTACCTCTTCTTCCTCTGTACGTGAATTCCTTCTCCTTCGCAGGAAATCATTTCCATGCTTTGATACCACTTGATGGAGAGATAACTCCACATAAGCAGGTTCGCCTCAAAACTACTTCAAGAGCAGATTCGTAAACCTGAACTTTCAATCTTAGGACCTGTGGGTTATGGCCCACTCTGTTTGCGTTGCGCCATTTGAGGACACATACAATCGATATGTGTATTGGAACACCATTGATCGAAAATACATGAATTCAATAGTCCTTTAACCATTTCATGCAGCCTAATTATCCTTAAAATATATTGGAGGCGATTTAAAACAAAACAACGTTTTGTCTGGTCTTAACCAGCGAACGCTAGTCCACCTTAGGCACTTAACCGGAACTCAAAACATCACAGCAGCAAATCCCTGCAAAAGGAACTTAAATCCACATACACTGACGCTGCATCGATTTAACTTAAGTTCATTCGAACCCCCTCCTCTGTGTGCAACTAAGTGACATGGATCAGATAGCAAACCGATATATTAACTCAATAAACAAAATCGAATAATACTGCCCAATATTAACTAAGGAAAATAGAGATCTTCTTCGTTCTTTAAGTTGATTCGCAGAGTTTAATTGGACTACCATCTCACTGTCCTAGCCGATTCTCAGCATTCGGCATTCTCATTCAAACCTGCATAATTCTTTGTCAACCTCATAAAAATTCATCGATGCATTAGGTTCTAATTAAATACAACCTACCCGTGAATACTGTATAAACATTGGATCGCCATCGATCCTCATAGTGATCGATGGTCGATCAATCAACCCACAATACGGAAATTGATTCAAAACCCAGAAACAAAATAATACTCGAACACACATACACAAAAATTTCGCATATTTATATTATATACAATTCACGATTACAATTCTAAACACAATATTGCATCTAAGGCGTTTCAGCCTCAGTACGCTCCTTCTCCGGTGACTACATTTCATTCGTTCTCTCTATCTTCACACATTACAGGTTCACTGCTTTATAGAGGTTACAGAGGTTAGTGAATCGGCTGAGCTTCACAACTCTCTCCTGAACTTCCTCAACACACACATGGCAGGCACACATGTCAGATGAGTTACATGAGTTTCAGCATTGGTTTTCAACAAAAATTTGCCCCAATTTACATGACTGTTCGCATAATCAGTCTCCTCAGCTGCAGATTCGAACTTGAATTCAAACCTGTTCGGATGCCCCTACATCACACATCCAAATTTCTTCCCGAGAAGGCCTCTTCTGGTATAATCATACCAAGAATTCGATGAGGACTCCAGTTATGCAAGTAGACTATTGCGATACATGACTCTACCCACAAATGTAGTGGTAGACCTTGGTCATGTATCATAGCTCTCGTAGCTCCAAAAAAGCTTGTTAGGCCCTATAAATGTTCTAATTTTGACCTAAATACCCTTGCCTAAACCTATTTTTTACAAATCAAACAAGCCTGCATGCATACATTTTTAACCTCTTTTTATGCTTCGTTGGGTTTAATGGATAAATGTTTCCTATGTATATTAAAAGGATTAATTATATTAATGATTTAATTAGAATCCCACCACCGTATTACCTAAAATATCTCTTGTAGTAGTTTCATTAATTTCAAATCGAAGTGTTGTGGTATAGGAAGATCTTTTCCCGAGATTCCTGCACTAAAGAATGGAGATTGCTGGATTTAAGAAGTTGAACGAGAATTTGATTTGATCTATAAAGGAGGGAACCACGTGATTCTACCCCTGGTATTCAACATGAATTTGTTCATTGCTTCCTACAAGTAGTTCAAGTAAAACAAAAGAATGCAAGGGTATCAATAGAAGTCAGTTGTTAACCAAATGTGTTTTTTTAACTAGTTGACATGGACGAGAGGTTGTGCAAAATGTATATATACCTAGTTGCAAGATTAGATAAGCTAGCGATACTATGGATAATTCTTAGTGTTGATACTTAGAATGCTTGTATCGCCATAACCTCCTCTAGAGCTGGATCTGTTACTTTATCAAATGTATTGAGAAGAAAAATTGTTAATCAATAAAAAGAAACTTAATTCTAGGTTCATGAAATCACTTTGTCTTCCTTGTCAATGTTTAATCTATCTCACATAAGCTAAGTTCCTTTTTGAAAGGGAAACGAGTTGGTTGGCTAGGGCCCAACCAACCTAACTCGTTCTCCCTCAAATATTTTCACAGTGTGGTGTGTTATGTGTTGAAGCTGGTGTGAGTTATTTTGTATTCTTTCGATTTCTTGTGTTGAGTGCGTGTGTAACAAGAAGGGACCTTGTGTATTATTTTATTGAGAAATGAAAATAGCTCAGATTTGAAGTTTGTTTAATTTTTAAAGAGTAATTTTTTTACATGGGATGTTCAAAAATTATGTATGTTTTTTATGTGACGCGGTGATGATTCAAATTTGAAAGTGAATCTTTATTTACAAAATTGTTTCATGAACTAAGGTTTGAACCCTAGTTCTCTAGTTTTGCAACAATTCATTTATTTAACATGTCGAGGCTTGGAGATTGGGTTGTTATGAAGAAGACTCTTTTGCATTAAATATTTTATTTCATAATTGAATATACAAGTTTAAATTTGATTTCCTCACATCGATTGATGCTCCTGGTGTATGATTGATCACTGTGGTATCATGTTAAAAACCCTAAGGATCCATGTATGAAACCATATATTAGCAGAGGGTTACTATTTTTATGAAAGTATTATGATTTTAATCATACATAGTGACATTGGTTTCATGAAACCCATGATAGAAACTTGGTTGCTTTGGAACTTTCAGTGCACGAAAAAAGTTTCCTTTATTGTTAAGTTATCAGTATAAGTTAGGGGTGATTCGCAATATAATTTTGCATAAACTCTAATTGATTTTGAAATAGAGTTTTGATTAGCAGGAGAAGTGAGTGATTGAATTTGATTAAGTATTATTTTATCTTATGTGCACAGGTGTGATACAACTCTTTTTGTGTGTTTAATGCCAGTTTCTTATTTCAGGTTAAGATTTGATTGTTAAGCTACAAAGCAGTGTGTGTTGAGTTTGGAAATGTGCCTTTAACTTGAGAAAAGTTTTTATTTCGAACCACAGTAATTATTTTGTCACACAATGTAGGAATATATTTGTTTGAGAGTGCAAGAAAAAAGTTTGTCTTGAGTACATGAACAAAGTGTTTCAAATGGTTTTCTAGTACATGAACACATTTTTTGTTTGATTGATTATGCCATTGAAATCGTGAGTTCTTTTGCTTGATATGAGATGTTTTAAAATGTTTTTTGATTGTTTTTTTAAAGGAGTTTCAATTTTTGGAGTGGTTCCAGTGTTACTATGTAAACAATGCAAAAATAGAAGTCAAGGTTTTTATTTAAAGCCTTTTAGCCTGATTAATTTAATCATTGGGATAGATATATGATTTACATAATTTGTCCAAAATATTTGGCATTGATTGTGCTATGTCGTGAAGTCTATGAGGCCCTCGTTTGACAAGTAAATGTTGTGAATTTAATTTTAATTCAACCAACCAAAATTTTGGCGTCGTTGTCGGGGAGGCATTGAAAGGAATTCTTGCAAAGTTCTAATTTTCTTTTCAGTAGTAGAGGTAAGTCTCTTCTTTTTAGTGTAGTATGCTTCTTTTTCCTGAAGGAATTTATTTTTCATTAATTGTGTGTTGTAGACATATTTTTTGAATTATCTGCAACATTTTATTTTGAACTGATTTATTCCAGCAAAACTTTTACAGTTTAGTTGTTATTTTTTATTTGATTTCTTTTAAAATTCATGACTAGGAGAGGTAGGGGTATGAAGCCCAAGAAGGGAATAGGAAATATTGATAAATCATAAAAAAATTCTCACTTTGGGCCTTCTATTGCAAGAACGAATTCCAAGAAGACATAAACCAATCACGTTAATACTTTTCACTTGGAATCTAGGGACATTAGTGTAGGTATCTCTCAACTAGTAGATGGAAAGGAGGAGACTGTTGGGATTGAAAAATTAATTATGAATTAAATTCAACCCTCAAGGTCTATAGGAAGTGGTCTATTTGGATGAGGAAAGATGGCAGATAATGGAGAAGTGCATGGCAAGGGATTGGTGAGAACTGACCACCTGAAGAGAAGTCCACTTTTGGGTTTCCAATTGTGCACCTAAATTCTATTGTTCTGAGGAAAAATATTCCACCTTCCATTCTTCCACACTTTCATGGTAAGGTGTGTTATCAATCCACTAGATCTCTAAGGCTGAGAAAGAGTCCAAATAGAGGTAACCACTGACCAATATTTTAGTTTGGTAGCTAGCCCTACCAAAACCCAAGAGGGTTGGATGAATTAGGGTTTCAGGCTAGGTATGAGTACAAGGGTTTGCTTGTTTGAATTGGTTTGATGGATGGGGAAAGGTAGGTAGGAAGGCTAACACTTTAGGGTTTCAAGGTGAAATGGATCAGACTTATGAGGAGCTATAAAGATAAATTAAAAGCATGCATTCTTTCTAAACGAAAGAAAGCGAGACAAACTATGAAAAATTTCCCAAAACAGAGCATGAGATGTATTATGCTTATCAACTTGAAAGTAAAAATACAATAGAGATATTGAAATAGATCATGAAGGAAATACATTAATACATATGTAACATAAGAAGAAACAATGATAAATTTCCATATCACAGGTATCTCAAAGAAATAGTTGCAACTCTTTCCTTAATTTCCTGCCAAATACTGATTACAATAAATTCTCTGATCAATACCACAACATCCAACCCACTAAATGAGTCAAGAAGTGAAATATATAGGCATTAAACAACTTCTCCCAACCTTAGGGGTTGAATCCCTGAGTTGTGGAGTTGATACACCAAAATATGAACTGAAACCTAGAGTGTAGTGTGGTCAAATTAACTCATCCCTCACTTTTTGGAAATTGATTCATTACATCTTACCAAGAGTTTTCACATAATGTATTTACCCTTAGTTAAGTGTAAAAAAATTATTATTAAATTTACATCACTTGAATTACATTTGTAAAATTTCATTTTCCAAAGTGAAACTGAGAAAAAATGAGAAAATTTACAAATATTATCAAACTCAGAAAATTGGTCAAAAGTGCAACACCAACTTCAACTCCATTTCAGAGGGGATTCCAAGTGTCCAAATTGAGCTCAAGATAGCTCATTGGAAATTATGTCCTAAATAGTTTCCAAATTTGTGCTTATTTTCCTAAATGTTGTTGATTTTACCCTCCAAAACTTCATTCTCCCAAGACAGTTCAAAAGCGCAACACGAGGCTCAAAAAGAGGGCAAAAAGGTGATTTTTTGACTTTTTGACTGACCAGTTGGCCCAAAAAAGCTTAGAAAATTTGATAGGGTCACTGAATTTCGCCTTCTAAATCCAATGGTTCCTTTATTTTTTTCATCGAAGGTCCCTCCCTAGGCAAAAGCGCAACGCCCTTGAAGCAAAAGTGTAGCACCCTTGGCAAAAGTGCAACGCCAACTTCAAGGCCACTTTTGGAGGCCTTCCCGAACTCAAAATTGAGCTCATTATATCTCTTTGGAAAAATATCTCTTTTGGCTACACAATGGACCTATCAAGAACTTAAAATGATCAATTATAGCCCCTCAAAAATCAATTCTCCCAAGACTGGTCAAAAAGTGCCGAATGGTGGTGCAAAAATGAAATGTGATCTTGCAGGCCACTTTTGGAGGCCTTCCTAAACTCAAAATTGAGCTCATGAAAACTAATTGGAAAAATGTTCTAGTATATTTATCATTTGAATTATCAAGAAATTGATTTTTATAATCCATCAGGGAGAAAAGTTGATTTTCCCAAGACTACTCGAGAAGTGCAGCAACTCTCCTATAGCAACAAAATTTTTAGTATTCCTCCCAAACCATAACACCTGTGTAAAAACAGAACGAGGTTTTTCTTCCTTGGTCTATTATTAACAAAAACCTCTTTCATTTTTGTTAAACTAATCTCCATTTGGATAGAAACATACTTGAAGAAAAACTAACCCTATATGTAGCAAATGATTTGTCCCTTGGAATGACTTCTTGAAAAATGAAGGAGACATGATGTTTATGAGCTGGAATGAAATCATACTTGCTGATATGAACTCACTTATTCCTCCTCTGCTCAGATTTTTTTGATTCCATGGAAATCCCTAGCTCAATGGGGGAGGAAATTAGGGTTTAATGTAGGCAAAATAGAGGATTTTGGGCAATTTATAAGAATGAAGGGAAATAAATGGGATAGGGGACTTCTAAATTCTTAGGAAAATTTTTGGAGGTAGGGAGGGATGTTAGGAAGTAGGTGAAAGTGTAATTTCAAGGATTTATTGAGGGGAAGGGGTCCAAAAGGGAAAAACACAGGCCTAGTCTAGAAAAGTGTCAAATTGTAGCAATATGCAAGGGTTTGTAGAAAAATGATGATTTTGAGGGATAAGAGTGATGATAAGTGTTTAGGAAGGTATTTTAAGGATAGGGGAAGGTGTAAGAGCATCAAGATACAATTCTTGTTGATGATTTAACCATGGAAGGCATGGAACCAAGAAAAATGCCCTCAAAACCCTAGGAGAGGGAAATGAGCTTTCCAAGCACAAATGAGAGACAAATATGGTAAACACAAAACCACTTAATTGGAAATGATAGTTTGGAACCTAAAATTGTTGAAGACATTTGACTATTACTACTCCTTCAAACGATGAATTTGGTGGTGAAATGACCAATTTTCATGATTTTGACCCTATAACATAATGATGGCACAACATGGAAGAATGAGCTGAATGATGAACATGATGACTATGGGACTCTTTCAAAAATGAATGGCCTGACCATGATGATGTCCATTGAATATGGAAGTGAAAGGAGTAGTAATGATCTCAATATCCTAATCAGTGACCAAAGTTTTGCATGACCTAGTGGAATGATAAAAAATTTCAGAATGGAACCCTAATATGATGTGAAAAGATATATTTTGCTCACTGATGGCAGGATGAAAATACTGACACTAATAAGGTGCATGAATATCTTGACTTTTTCTTTTTTAGTTTGATATACTTTGTAGAATTTATGATTATTCTTTTGATGTCAAGAAGCTAAAGCTTTTCCCTGCAACTCTTAAGGACTCAACTTTCTGTCGATTCATGGAGTTTGGGGGGAATACTATAACTTATTGTTAGAAAATTAAGAGGGTTTTCTTGAATAAATATCAAGAATATTTCAAAACACGAGAAATGCAGGGTGAGATCTTTACCATTGAACAAGGTGATGATGAGACCTTGGAGGATCATTTCGAGATATTTTTATACATTCTTCAAAGGTCAAAGAATAAGTTTGATATGAGCATTGTTAGAACCCTATTTTTATGAGAGATTTCTAATGATTCTAGGAATAATTCGAATTTGTTAGGACAAGGGTATATTTAGCAAAATTATTTTGATCATATTTGTGACCCGTGTAGGAAATTTTCACTTAATCAATACAGATTTGGTAACGGAGTTAGAAGAAATTCTAGGAATAACAAATTTGGATATACAAATGCTATGATTATTGGTTTGGAAAATAAAATGGATAATATGAAACTGAAATTATGAATATTTTTAGTAAACAAATAGATTCTTTAAAAAATTTGAAGAAATTAGTAGAAGAACAAGAAACGTTATCCATTTATTTTACACAATGTATAAAAAAACATATTTTACGTGAGTGTCCTGCATATATCAAAAGTGCTAATAGTTGTGTAATATGTGCAAGTAAGCATCCTACTGAGGAATTCCCATCCATACCAGGATTGAAGGCAATATTTTAAGGAGAGTATTCGGTACCTGAGCCATTGCATGATATGGGGGCATGAAAGACACGGGAACATGTAATTACAGGTATGCTTTCTGAACCTGCACTATATTTTCCTAGCTATAATTATTGAGGAGGTAAATCCCCTCTGCGGACAGAGGCGATCCCTACTAGCCTAGATCGGGTCTACCAACAATCAAACACGCTACAGTGCAGGTTCCTAATCATAAATAAACCAACTTGCGAGGAAGGCTTACCTGGAATCCAACGCTGTTGTTTGTAGAAGAGGTGGTGCTCCCGTTCCTTTGCCCTGGCAGATCGCAATCCTCACGATCTCCGTGATTGGACACTTGCACATGCAAGAAACAACACAAACGCAAGCATAAAATCCAGTATATACAACTATATGTCAGTCGAAGAGGACATAACTCATGAACATAATCGAGAAAAAGAGTGGAACCATAACCAATAGTCGCTTATCATTAAAGAGTCAAAAGAAGAATACAACCAAAGCTTTGACGTTGAATTCTCCTTTGGCGGGTCGTCAGCAAAACATGTCTCGATAAAGCTTGTCAAGGATGGGAAAATCCTCTCTCTCTGGATACTTGGCAATAGTCTCCTTGCTTGGATTTGGCCTTAAGGGAATCAAGAAGGCTCTTGCAGCATAAGGATGTGAAAGCTCTTGGGAACTTGGAGATTAGTTTTCCATGGAGAAGAGTAAGCTTTTATAGAAGGAGGAAGGGGAGTTGGGATCCCTATAATTATGGGATTGGCCCTATCATCAAGGAAGCTTCCATGAGAGGTGGAAAACCACTTCCTCTCTATGGAAATTCGTAGCCAAACCTCCCAACTCAAGATAGAAATCAGCCCAGGAATTTGTTAGGATGAAACTTCCGCCTTTTATTTTTAAAAAACACCTCTTAATATGGTTGGCGCGGGTGCGGCTCTATGACAGAGCGCCAATTGGCGCAAGGGATGAACTGTGGAACCGCACCAATGGAAAAAGAGCTATTTTTAGGGTTTTTTGCAGGGAGATGTTTTCAGGGAAATCAAAGCTCATCTTCAGAGGGATGCAATGAAAGTATTTTCAAGTCTTGTCTCTGCTCACAGGTCGTGGAATGAGCCCTCCAATGTGCGGGATGGGGATTGCAGGGGTGGTGACAAATTACTGTGTAACAGATGCCCGCTAAAGCATGAGGCCCGAGAGAGAGAGAGGGGTGAAATGCTTTACGAGAACATGCCGACTGAAAACACTGCCATCTGAAAACCTGCGGAGCGAAGTACAACTGATGTCTCAAATACATGATATATATGTGCGGTATGGGCGCAGCCATCCATAACAAAGTATACAATAATCTAGATCCAAGGCATGGACGCAACCATCCAATCAGTGAGTCATGTAAATAATAATCCACAATATCGCAGCCTGGATTACAACAGACACAATCCAGGGTCTTGCGCTCCATCTCGACCCAAACAAAGTACAAGTTCAAGCATGCGAATATGTGAGCTGAAGTCGAACATGCAAGAACATCGTCTGATTACCAGCCAATGATGAAATTTGTTAACAGACGCGAGAGGAACCACCAATAATGACAATGGCTCTCAAGGTACTATAGGTACAATCTACGGCGTGCGAATCAATGAGCTGGCGTCGAACACCCATAGAATCACTCGATCGGAGGCCAATGATGAAAACCTCGCGTCGAATATGACGAACCTGCCATTGAGGCATGCAGGCTCCAAGGTACCATAAGGGAGTCTCTAGATCATCTTCCTGGATAATGAGCTGAAGTGTTTCCCACATCATCGACATGAGACAGAGGAACACGATGTTTTTTGTGAATTAGGATCAAACGAGAATCAGAGGGAGGTTGATATTTGTAAAGGTCAACTTCTCTTGAACATATAAACGACACGACAGTGGACTTGGCAGTATTTGACATCAACGGATCAGAGGTCATGGCGATGAGGCAAAGAACAGATGAGAGGTCAAAAGGGATTATCCAAACCCACGGAGGCAAGTGAAGAACGAGATGAGATGTCCCCAACCCGACACGAATGCAGACAAGTGCCATGTTCAAGAGCGACATACTGCCGACACGACAATGATGCTGGTTCCATTTTCCCCCACCATTTCTGGCGAGTACCCCAATTATTTTTGATAAAAAGCTTGAAGGGGATAACATATGCTTGTAATATAAGTCCGCCCTTTGGGCGAATCCATCCTAGTACATTTAACGAGCCCTAGGAAGGAGGAACTCGGAGAACGTCATTTCGACTGAATCCAATGTCATCAGGGTTTAACGAGTCTGACAAAGGGTGAACTCGGCGTCTTTTCATGTTTAGAGAGTTTGAAAAGACAACAGAAAAGTAAACTCCAGCGGTCCCTTTTCATAGATAGTTCCTCGAACCCGAAAAGGTAGAAAACAATATCCGAGAAAACCTCCTAGTCGCGATAGGCTAAGGTATTCCTTTTTCATAAATAATCCATCCCAGCCCAAAAAAGGGGCAAACGTATACTAGGTAGATGTCGATTGGTGTCCACTTTAACGAGATCGAAACGACAAGGGCCTCGGCAATCTTTTCATGTTTAGAGAGTCAGAAAAGAGCTGAAATATGACTCCATAGTGACTTTTTCGTGTATTTACCGAGTCCGAAAAAGTATAAAATACAACTCGTTTCACCGTCTAAGTTGCGTAAAAGACCTGTTGCTGCACAAAAAAGGCAAGTGTAAAACCCATTTTTGACAAAATATATTAAAATATTCAGAAAAATAACCTTCAAAACCTATTTTGAGTTCAAAAATTTATAAATATGTCAAATGGTAAAAATAAAATTACTTTTTACTATTTACCTCACCGAAGAGCAGCAGTGGTCCATTTTGTGTGCAACTTTCTGACAGCGATTGCGATCAATCCGGGCCACCATTCAGATTCCTGTCAGTTCTAGGTAAGAGGCGCTTCTTTGTACTCCATTTCCATCCGATTTTCATAGATTTTGATTGGATATTATACTTCTTATGAGGAATTTTTGAATTTTAGGGCTCCGCCCATTGGCCCGGGTATCCGTCATGGACTCGCGCCAATGGAATTTTATTTCCAAAGGGCCTGCGCCAGCAGTGCAATACAATTTTCCGCTTGAAATTTCCACATAATGAATGAATTGCATGAATTTTCAAGGATAGCAGAGGTCTAATTGAAGTTTTTTGACCATGTAAATGCAGGCGACCGACCAAAATGGTCATTGAGTGGAAAGAGAGGGAGCACGGTGAAGAGGATGAACAGGCCATGGAAAATGAAACTTGCATGAATGCCCTCAAGAACTGTGGGCTAAAAAAGTTCTTCCTGACACCTTGTTTACAAGCTCAGCCCGAGCTCCTACAGTACCTGATCAGCATATGGGACGAACAGGAACAAGTGTTCAAGTTACGGGACCAGGTATTAGAACTGGAGGTATCTGACATATACTTCATAACCGGATTATCGCGTATAGGTCTGGTGCCCATACTGACAGGGAGCAGACCGTCTGGTGAGAAGATGGAGCAAGTGATGGCACGAGTGTGCCCAAGGGCACGACTGGGATCTAGAAGTGGGAAAGTAGACATTCACACCATTCCTGATCTGGCACTGAGACTGGTGTTGCATACCATCACGCAGGCTGCAGGGTCGCAGGCACCGCACGAGGCAACAAAGGCCCAACTTTTGCCAGCCTCAGAGTGTATGACTCCCCTATTGTTTGACTGGGCCACAATAGTGATGATAAACATGAAAAGACAACTCACGAAATGCAAGCAAGCCAAACTGAAATAGTTTGGTTACGGTTCCATCTTGGTATCGTTCATCTTGGAACAATTACTAATCTTCTAGGGCCAAGGGGCCATAGTAGCTGAGCCGATTCCATGAGAGCCAAGAATGGCTCACTGGGCAGCACTGATGCCCAGAGCTGGAGGAGGCCAACAGATGTCCTGGAGGCCGGATTTTTTTGGGTGGTTGCGATGTCAGTTGATCGTAGTGGAAGACTGGCCATATGCAGGAACCGATTTCACTGGTGATCCAGATCTCCCACTGCCGGAGGGAGATGATTGAGATGAGGAGTTGGGTATGACCTCTTCTCTTTTTGATTTTTATGTTTTATGATTTTTTTGTTAATACATGTTCTTCCTGACACATTTTATATGTATGCGGACATGGGTCCAGAGAGACCAGCCGGTATGTCTCCTATCGCACGGAGGACTCTTCCCGCACCTGATCCTCAGGCAGAGGGTGGAGAGGGGGGGGAGTTAATCCAGAATCTCGAGGGCATCGCCCGAGGGATCCCAGACTACGCCCGGCTAGCGAATGTACCGATGGCGTACCAGATACATACGGTGGGAGTGCCTAATCGCCTCCACCGAATTCTGAGACGCTTAGTGCGTGCCGTCACTTGTTATCATGAGCACCATGCGGATTAGACTCCTAGGGCTTTTATCATGCATTATTTTTGAGAGACATGTCGTCTCCATATGTATTAAGGCGAACATGTATATTTTTTTGATTTAATGTGATGCACACTATGCAAACATTCGATATCTATATATATACATATCTATTTATGGATGGATTTTCCTTTTACATGTGATGTTGTTTTACAAATTGCGCAAATGCTGCATCTGTTAATGTATTCATATGCCTGGGTATATGTTGATATGTAATATAGTCAAAATTTCTTTCCAGTAAATGAATACGCAAATACAGACGTAAAATGGATGGGTTTCTGATGGAATAATGACCATTCAGTTGTAATACTACAAGTTGCGAGTCTAGATACACAAGTAATTCACGGATACCAAGGTTTACAGCCTCGGTTAATAATTCTAATACAGCACTATATTCTGCGATGTTATTTTTAGTACGTCCCAGACACACACCTTGCAGGTTGACCAACTCACCAGCAGGATCATAGATTACCCAGGCCGCCGAAGACAGATTCCTGGTACTACGAGAGGCACCATCCGCGAAACCAACAAACGAATTGATGGACATCTGCACAATCAGGAAGACCCGATCAGCAGAAAGATGTTTACATTGCAAACCACACCACACATGCACACAAATGAAAAACACGCACTTATGTACACACACCACACCAAAAATCACTTCAGGCGTAGTATTTTTTGAGGTACAGCCCATTTCTGGGCTACGCCAACAGAACTCCTTCATAATCTATAATCTCATAAGCCCTGTTCTTCAAAACGTGTTTTACTATGTAGGGCCCATGCCACATAGGTTGGAACTTACCGGCCCCAAGCTTGTCATGTGCTTGATCGTATAGTAGGACGAGGTCTCCTTCGATAAAGGAACGTGGAGAAACGGATTGATAAAAGTGAGCTTTGACCTGCTTCTTTTGTGCTTCGATGAGTAAAGCATCTAAACGGTGGGTTTCATCTAACCGTTCCAGATACAAAAGACGCTCTTCCTCAGCAGAAGTGTCGGGTAGAAGTTCTACAGCTAATTTCAACGAAGGAATCTTGCATTCAACTGAAAGAGTTGCTTCCAGACCATAAACCAATTGAAATGGTGTGAATCCAGTTGCACTCTTTGCAGACGTCCGGTGTGCCCATAGAGCTGAGAACAGTTGGAGGTGCCAATTGGATTTGTGAATACCAACTGTTCGTTGAAGCATAGTGACTAGAACCTTGTTCACTGCTTCAACCTGGCCATTTTCCTGAGGGTAATATGGCGTTGAGCTATCGTGGCGTAAGCCCAACCTTGAAGTCAGCTCGACCATCATATAATCTCGGAAATGAGTACCATGGTCAGTAACGATGGCCTGCGGGACCCCGAAACGTGCAATGATGTGGTTGAATATGAATTGGGCAGTTGTCTTACCGTCAGCAGCTAGTGTAGGAATCGCTTCGGCCCACTTGGTGAAGTAGTCGACAGCGACAATTATATACGCATGACCCCCGGCCGAGTGAGGGTTACACGTCATAAAATCCACGCCCCATTTCGCAAAAGGGCCGACGGAAATAACAGGATGCAAAGGGAGAGGCGGCGCACGCATCTTGCGCTGAAACACCTGGCACGCGTGACATTTACGGACTGCAACGATATAGTCTTTGAATATTGACGGCCAGAAGTAACCTGCTCGCAAAATTTTCTGGGCAGTGGCATATCTGGACATATGTCCACCACAGGCGCCACTGTGGAAGTCATTAAGGACCCTTTCAGCCTCTTCCAAGGTTAGGCACCAACGGAGCATCGAATCTACTCCAACACGGTATAAGGTATCTCCTACGATACGGTAGGGTTAAGACTGATGCCGAATCCAACGTCGGGCATCTTTAGTCAGCTCAGACCGAAATGTGGAGGTCTAAAGATACACAATTATGTCGCCGTACCAAGGGTCGCGAGTACTGATGAGGAAAAGATTTTCGTCCGGGATATGATCCTCGGAGTGTGAAGGAATGGAGTCTGTCAGGAGTGAGCATATAAGATCTGCGAAAAAAAGTGATTTGGTTGATTTGGCAGTAGTGAACTCTAAGTCAAACTCCTATAGGATAATGATCCATTTGGAGTATTTTCCCCCCAGTAATTGTCGAGAGAGAATATATGTCATGGGGTTGCAATCCGAAACCACTGTTATCGTACGCAACAGGATGTAATGGCGAAAACGCTGCACAGCGTGTACTGCGGCTAACGCCAACTTCTCGACGTGAGCATAACACGTTTCTGTATCAATAAGGTTTCGTGATAGATAATAAACAACATGTTCATTACCATCGTCATCATCCTGCACCAAAACCATAGCTATGGTGCTAAACATGGTGGCGAGATACAAAGTGAAATCGCGGCGATAATCAGGAGGACAAAGCAAAGGAGAATTTACCAGTAATGTCTTTAGCTTCTCAAAGGATTGCTGAGCAATTTCGTCCCAATGGAAGGGAACATTCTACTTTAATAGGTGCGTGAATCCTTTAGCCACCTCTACGTAGTTCGGGATAAAGCGTCGAAGGAAGTTCGCTTTTCTTTGCAGACTCTACAACTGATATAACGAGGAGGGTGATGGGAGGTTGATGATAGCCTCGACCTTTAAAGGGTCAAGGCGAATTCCGTCTTTGGAGACTATGAATCCCAAAACACGGCCAAAATCCACGCAGAAGACGCATTTATGAGGATTAAGCCTAATATTGTAGTGCCTATAGCGAAGAAAAATATGGCGGAGGTGTTCAGGGTGGTCCTCTCGCCTAGCTGAATGAGCTGGCAAGTCATCCAGATAAGGCTGAACGATATGGCGAATGTCATGGAAAGCGTAAGACATCGCATGCTGAAACGTGGCCCCAGCGTTCTTCAAGCCGAACGAGAGCTTTTTATACGCGAAAGTACCCCACGGATAGATGAATGTAGTCTTCTGTTGATCCTCAGGTGCAATATTGATCTGATTATACCCCGAGAAACCGTCCATCAAGGAATAAATCTCACTTCCGGCACATTCGTTGATGATCTGGTATATGAACGGAGAGGGATAGTTATCTTTTGGACATGCGCAATTGATGTTGCGGTAATCAACACAGACCCTAATAGTACCCTGCTTTTTATCGACAGGGACAATGTTGGAAACCCATTCTGTGAGGGGGATGGGATAAATAAAGCCCGCGTTCATAATTTTTTCAACTTCTACCTTAATTGCAGCAGCTTTCCGAGGATGCATGGGGCGTAAGCGTTGGCGCACGGGCTTCGCACCAGGGTAGGTTGGAATCTCATGCACTACGATACTGGGATCGATCCCAGGCATTTCCTCGTAGGACCAGGTGAACACATCTCTGAATTCTTTAAAAAGATCAGTATAGACTTGAATCTCATCTCCCCAGTGGAGTTGCCAAATTTTTTAGGAGGTAAATCCCCTCTGCGGACAGAGGCGATCCCTACTAGCCCAGATCGGGTCTAGCAACAATCAAACAGGCTACAGTGCAGGTTCCTAATCATAAATAAATTGACTTGTGAGGAAGGCTTACCTAGAATCCAACGTTGTTGTTTGTAGAAGAGGTGGTGCTCCTGTTCCTTTGCCCTGGCAGATCACAATCCTCACGATCTCCGTGATCGGACACCTACACATGCAAGAAATGACACAAACGTAAGCATAAAATCCAGTATATACAACTATATTTCAGTCGAAGAGGACATAACTCATGAACATAATCAAGAACAAGAGTGGAACCATAACCAATAGTCGCTTATCATTAAAGAGTCAAAAGAAGAATACAACCAAAGCTTCGACGCCAAATTCTCCTTTGGCGGGTCATCAGCAAAACATGTCTCAATAAAGCTTGTCAAAGATGGGACAAGCCTCTCTCTCCGGATACTTGGCAATAGTCTCCTTGCTTGGATTTGGCCTTAAGGGAATCAAGAAGGCTCTTGCAACATAAGGATGTGAAAGCTCTTGGGAACTTGGAGATTAGCTTTCCATGGAGAAGAGCAAGCTTTTATAGAAGGAGGAAGGGGAGTTGGTATCCCTATAATTATGGGATTGGCCCTATCATCAAGGAAGCTTCCATAAGAGGTGGCAAACCACTTCCTCTCTATGGAAATCCGTAGCCAAACCTCCCAACTCAAGATAGAAATCAGCCCAAGAATTTGTTAGGATGAAACTTCCGCCTTTTATTTTTTAAAAAAACCTCTTAATATGGTTGGCGCAGGTGCGGCTCTATGACAAAGCACCAATTGGTGTGCCCTCTTTGGAGGATTTGCCCCCTTGGCGCGAGGGCTGAACTGTGGAACTGCGCCAATGGAAAAAGAGCTATTTTTAGGGTTTTTTGCAGGGAGATGTTTTCAGGGCAATCAAAGCTCATCTTCAGAGGGATGCAATGAAATTATTTTCAAGTCTTGTCTCTGCTCACAGGTCACGGAATGAGCCCTGCAATGTGCGGGATGGGGATTGCAGGGGCGGTGACAAATTACTGTGTAACAATAATGCACCACAATATTATTTTCAAAGCATGAACTATCCTCAGTATTTGAAGTATGGGTATCATTCACAGTATGGGAAGTACCCCCCCCCCCCCCCCCCACAACCTTGGAAACAAGGATGGAGGGGACCACCACACTCTCATTATTCCTACCCCATGCCTACACAATCATATCCTACATCGTATGCACCTTATCCCATGGGACAAAATACACTATCAGTTGCTATGCCTCAATAGACATAGCCTATACCACCATCGCCACCACTTCCATTTCCACCACCATTCCGACCACCTCAGTTCTCAGCACAGCTAGTTCCCAACCCAAATAATAAAGCGATACAAAGGATTCATTCTATTGGACTAATCCATTTCACTATTTATCAGTCCATGCTAGGATCAAGAAGGGTAATAAATTCAAAAATAAAAACAAAAACAAAAGCATGCATTAATCATTGGGGAGAAATTTGAGGAGGAAAATCCTAATATTTCAAACAATGATGTTGTTGTTCAACGTATTCCCATACACTCTGAATCCTTACCTTGTTCTTCAAACCAACCTCCCTTTCGAGAGAGGTTGGTTGTGGAGAAAGTTGACCCCACCCCTTGAGTATGACCTGGCTTCCGAGCTAAGGAATGTTTGTATAAAGGTCCATCAATTACAAGCTATAAAAGAGATTCCTATATGCACCAAAGTGGTTATGGAAATATGTCTTAAAAATCCAGTGAGGAGGAGAGCTGAACTTCACACTATCCATTTTGTTAGGAGAACAGCTGAGCTGATGACATGATGTATTCAAGTTGAGAAATATATTGATCCTGGAAACCCAAGTGACTCTGTTCAGATAGGTTATATCCTCGTTCCCAATGTGTTAATATATCTTGGATCATATATTAAGTTTATGACAAAGAAAACAATGGAACAACTTCGATTGACCCATATTCGTCCTACCCCGATTGTGCTTGAACTTGCTCATAGATATAAAATCAAGTAGGAGGGTATGTTAGATGATGGGGTTGTCTTGATCAACTCATGGGAATACCCCGCAGATTTAATTTTTTTACAAACAAAAAATCCTATTGGGGGGAACCATTTGATATTGGGGCGCCCATGGATTGTTTCAGTAGATGCCTATATAGGATGTAGCTCCAGTGATATGTATATTTCCCATGGGAATGCTAGGAATAATGTCACCTTGTACGTACCTACCAGATCTATCCAGGATGTTGGTTTTATTTATCCTATATCCAATAGTCAGTGGGTCTCTCCATTGGTAGTAGTCTTGAAAAATGATGGGAGATAGCGCATCTGCATTGATTATAGAGAATTAAATATGGCTACTCTCAAGGATTAATTTTCCCTTCCCTTCATTGATCAGGTGCTAGATACCCTTGCAGGTAAAATTACTTCTCATTTTCAAATGGCTTCAATGGGTATAACCAAATACAGACTCACCTAAGGATCAGGACAAGACTACCTTTACTTGTCCCTGGGGAAAATTCACTTACTAAGTGCTTCCCTTTGGAATCTGTAATGATATTGCTAGTTTTCAAAGGGTGATCCTAGATATTTTTGCTAACCTCAAGTGTGTAGAGATTTATATGGATGAATTTTTAGTATTTGGTGATTATTTTCAAGAATCCATTCAAAATATAAAGAAAGTACTAAATAGGTTCCAAGAGGCTCTCCTTGATTTGAGTGATAAGGAATGTAGATTTATGTGCAAAGCAAGGGTGGTCCTTGGCCATCTTATTTCTGATAAGGGTATCTAGGTAGATCCAACTAAAGTAGATGTTATTATACACCTTCCTACACCAAAAACACAAAGGGAAGTGAGAGGATTCTTGGGCCACACATGTTACTACCGAATATTCATTGAGAAATTTTCTAGGATATTTTCTCCTCTTTTTCGATTATTAGCTAAGGACAATGATTTCTCTTGGACTGAGGCTTGCCAACGAATTTTTGAGAATCATAAGGAGAAATTAGTATGTGAGCCAGTTTTGAGGGGAACTAATTGGTCTGTTCCATTTCATATATCCTTGGATGCCTGAGATACTACCATTTGTGTAACATTGGGACAAGAGGAAAATAAGAAATCATATGTTATCTACTTCGTTAGTAAAGACTTGTCATCTACCCAACTTAACTACACAGTACCAGAGAAAGAGTTTCTAGCTGTGGTTTTTGCTATTAATAAATTCAGACACTATATTACAGGTTATGAAGTATTTATATATACAGATCATTCTGCCATAAAATATTTGATGAATAAACCTTTACCTAGTGGTAGGACAACTAGGTGGTTTATTTTACTAAAGGAATCCAATTTTACTATAATTGATAGACCAAGAAAATCAAATATAGTAGTTGATTATCTTTCTAGATTTAACAAACTTGGTCAAGAAATTCCTGTAGATGATTCATTTCCCGACGAGAATATTTTTTCTATTTCGACAAAATATCATTGGTTTGTTGATATAGACAATTACCTTGTCATGGGAAAAAAACCACCACACCTATCCGCTAGAGAAAGGCAGAGGATAATTCGAAAACATGATTCACTCTCCTAGACCTAATGATACCTCTTCTGCACTGGACCTGATCTTATAATATGTAGATGTGTAAGAGAAGAGGAAGTGTTTGATATATTGAGAGTTGCCCATGATGAGCCTTGTGGGGGCCATTTTACTGATAAGAGAACAACATATAAAATTCTTTAAGCTGGTTAATTTTTACCTTCTTTGTTCAAGGATACCAAACAATATGTTAATCGTTGTGATAGTTCTCAACAAGTGGGATAACTTGGTCAAGTCGATGAGATGCCTTTATGCCCTCAAGTAATGTTAGAGCCCTTTGAAAAATGTGTCATTGAATTTTTGGGACCTATAGCCCAAACATCTTTAAATAAAAGACATATCTTGTTTTATACATATTTTGTAACAAAATGGGTAGAAGCTAGAGTTGTTTATTTCTAATTTAATGAATTTTTTACTCGATTTGGTGTTCCACGAGAAATCGTTACTGAAAATGGAACTCAGTTTGTTTCTAATCTAGTAAAAGGAATTGTAGATCAATACATGATTTGACACAAGAAGTATACATCCTACCACCCACGGGAAAATGGCCAAGTAGAATTTGCAAATTAGGTGATTGAGTCCATCCTTACAAAAACAATAAATCTTCATAAAAAATACTAGGAAAATAGATTACGAGAGGCATTATGGGCTTACAAAACTATTTGGAGGAATAACATAGGTTATACACCTTATGAGTTGGTGCCTGGAAAATAAGTATTGTTTCCAATCGAATTCCAGTTTAATACCTTTAAAACTGCAGTACAATTGGGAATGGATCTCTCAGAGGCATAACAACAACGCCTTTTGCAGTTGAGTGAACTTGATGAGATGAGAAGGGATTTTTTTCAGTAGACTAATTTGATGCAGCAACAACACAGTAAATGGCATGACAAGTTAATTAAGAAAAATTAACTTGAACCAAGTAATTGGGTGCTCCTCTATGATTCAAAGTTTAAAAATTTTAAGGGGAAGCTTCATACACGCTAGTTAGGTCCTTACAATTTTGAGAATGGTGTAGTGGAGATAAAAACCATTGATGGACAAGGTATTGTTTTCTTTGTGAATGGACATAGACTTAGAATATATCTTCATCTCGCCACTGAGGAAGATTTAATGCAGCAAGTACAACAAAAGTTAGATTTGAATATGGTAGTTAGGAGAGAGTACCAACTTGCTATGAGTACCTTTTGATTTTCTCTTTTCCTAAAATAATTAAAAAATTAATAATCAAAATTTAAAAAATTAATAATAATAATAATAATAATAATAAATAAATAAATAAAATTAAAATATAACATGACTGTGAAAACAACTTGTTGACGTAGTTGTATAGGAGGCTTCCTCAAAACCATCTTGCTGGCAGGCATGATCCTTTCTAATACAATGGAATGGCACTTGAATTTGAATGAATGAATAGCTTACTTTTGAGAAGAAGCGGATTTCTACAGGTACTTTTGGTGGAAATAGAAAAGTATCAATAGGAACTAATCCCTTATTAAAGTTCAAAGCAAGCATCATATTGAAACTTTATGTAGGTGGCATAAAAAGTCACGTTGTAGTTCATTGGTTTATACAGGTCACAACATTATTTGACGAAGGCATCAACCATTCAAGGTGGATAATTTGTCTTTCTTCCTTTCCATTTTTTGAAATTTCCCTCTGATTTCATATTTATTTCTTAATATATAATGATTGCCTTCCTATTATTCTACTAAATTCCCTGTTCCCCTTCTATTTTTCCCTCTTTTACCCTTATAATTTTTTTTCCCCTTGTCCCTCTTTCTTATCTCCCTCTGGATCATTCCGCCTTATTCTAAGTGTCCCTAATGATTTTCCTTCCCATTATTATGAAATATACCCATCCCACTTCTTTTACCCCTCTTATTTTTTTGGTTCTGTCATCTTTGAAGCCTTTTCTATTCCAGGACCAAAGCATAATAACACTTGATCCTGGCAATTCATGCTCCCTAACTCTACAATTTTTATACAGTATAGCTCGATTTTTCAAAGGAAACTGGTTGGTCACTATGGTACGTGAATCCTTTTTTAACAAGTGTAAGTGCAGGAATGATTTTTCATTACAGTACTAGAAATTTTTGTAACACGGTGCAAGAATTATTTTATATGCACAATGCGAGAAATTTTTGTCCCATTGTAAGAATTTCTTTGATTGCAACATGGGTCGATTTTTTTTATAGTGTTGGAATATCCTTTATAAATCAATTTTAATAAAAGTATGAGAATTTCCTTTTTAAGTATCGGGCGGATATGTGAAGATGGGTTACACTTTTGTGAGAATCGGGGGCCGAAAATTTTTTTCGGCAATAGTTTGGCCGAACTAGTTTCTATAAATAAATCACCCGCGAAGTTGATTTGTTTACCGGTCTCTTTATTTGCGCATATTTTTGTCACTGTTGCTGCTGTTCTGTTTGTTCGCGCGTTTTCTCTCTTCCCGTCCATGCTGTTGGTCTACTGCAAGTATTTTTGTTCACGCGTTTTCACTCCTCCCGTCCACGCTGTTGCTCCTCCCGTCCGCGTTGTTGGTCTACCGCAATACCAGGTATGTTGCTCCTCCCGTCCGCGCGGTATGGTCTACTGCAAATGGTGTATGTCGTTGCAATTTGTAACATTCAATATGCCTTCATATTTATTTAAATTTTTATAAATATTAACTTTCATATATTTTTATATTTAGAAGTATATCAACATTTAAGTCCTTGTCTGTTTGTTGGGGAATACATACCATTTGTAACATCTCCTCTTGTTATGGCATTTTTTGTGAATGAGTGTAATAGACATTTCTTTTAAACATAGCTACCATCATTTTGGTCATTGTAGGTTTGTCATGGTTGTTTCATTAATAGAAATTGCTTTTCATTGTACCTCTCAATTTGTTTTCTATTATTGCTAGCTTTCATTTCATGTTTAGTATAATCCGGATCATTTTTGGTTTGGAGTTTGTGGGTTTCCATTGTTTTTCTGAATTGACCAATATATTATCGAGTTAGTTTCTAAATCAATGATTTTGGACCCAGGCTTTTTTTCCAACACCACAAGTGGCTCAAACTCTTCATTAAATGTATTCATGCATAATTTTTTTAACGAGCAAGTAATCATCATAGTAGTATCAGTTTGATATAAGTTTAAGGAGTTTGATATCAGTTTAAGCAGTCCTCTCTGTCTGGACACGCCATCATTAGGTGTCAGTTGAATTTTACCAGCTCTGTAATGCTGGTCTATCTTAACATAGGATGAGTTTACTCTTTATCATTCCATGAATTCCCTCTACACTACTACTCCCCTTCACTACACTGCTTCTCCTCCTGAACCTCAAACTATGATTTTTTTTTAACTGATGTATGAAACCTTCAACTCTTCAGCTCAACTTGTAATTATGTGGCATAGCATTGGGACAGACTTTTGTAGTGCAGATTTCATATTATTGGATAGATTTGACAATATGGCAGAATCTCATATTATGCAATATCACTTGTCCAATTTAATGCTTTGGTTTGCGTTTTTTTAGTTGACTTTAGTACCACCTCAGTCTCTCTGATGCTTTTTAGTAGCACGGTCTCTATTGAGGCTATCCATGATGTATGAAAAGAACTATGACATTAGACTTGACCTGCTAGTAGGCCATGAATGTATGAAAATAACCAAAAGAATACTGGATAAGAAGTAATGTCAATCTCATTAAGGGAAAATCCCGCAAGGAAAAGAGTACCCATGAAAAGTGATATTAGAGTTGAAACTAAACATATAGGTAATTTACTGTAAAGTTAACTATTTTGCTTGTTATTAACTTAGAGGCAACCAAAATATGCTCTGTTTTTGTATGATTGTTTTTTGATTGGGAGCTATAGTAGTTTCTGTTGAAGTTAACTTATCTTAACATAGAAATTTTTCTGTTATCCACCCCATGGTTTAGTTTCAATTGATAGTTAATAGTTCCATATTTCATTTAATGTTAACTGTAAGTTAGCTCTATTAATTTACAGTTAACTTTTAACTTCATTAAGGAGCTTCATAGAAAACTAATAATTCAATTGAAACTACTAATTAATAGTAGGGATATAGAGAAATGTGAATTAGATAGAAAACTCCCTACTAAATGTCATTTAATACCTCAAAATGACTCCAAAAGGTTTTAGACTCCAATTCTCCACCCACCATTAAAATGACCCTACAATTTGATTCTTTCAGTTTTTTCACTCTATAAGCATCAAAATATGTGAAAAATAATATAATTATCCAATCTAGATCATTATTTAATAATTTGTTAAAATTATGAGTAAGATATACATCATGGAATTTAAATTTAGCGTTAAATCATTGAACGCCCTTGTACATTCCTTGTTGATACTTTGAAAGTAATACGTTTTGAAAAATAATTTGTTTATGGATTCTATTTTCCACATTCTCTCAACCATATAAAAAACCCTCTTATAATATTTGAAACCATCTATACAACTTTTCATTTGTTTTGATAGGATTTAACATATTGAAATATTAATTGTATTTATGTCTTGTGTGCTAAGGAAGGGAGGTCTTGAACCTTATGGGTAGAGATAGTATTTGTTAAGTTAGGAGGGATACTTTTTATGAGATAGAATTAATTTAAAATGCTTCTTAAGATTATGTAACTTTCGAACCATAATTACAAATTTATTTATTTTTTTACTTATCATTTAGTTGCTAAAAGTTGAAGAATTTATGTTGGTAAATAATTAATTAGGTCTATTTAAATCATTTACCACTTTTGGGTTTTTCGTTTTCGTGGTTTCATTCATAATTTCACTTTTTTACATTGTCAATTTCAATTTTTCACACCACATGTGCACAGTCAAAGGACCTAAGGTCTTTCCCATACCAAAGTATGTTCTTTTAAAACATGTTTTCTTGGTGATATGGGTGATTTAGAAATTATTGGGAGAGCGAAATTCCTCATTTAATACACAATATGTTTGGTTCATGCCACTAAGCCAAGAATTTTAAATTCAACTAACTTTTAATATAAGCAACTAAATCCTGCAAAAAAGGAATAAAACAATTTATGTTAGGGTTGTGGATTTAGGCATTGAAACAACACACCATGATATCTCAAATTTAAAAATAATGGTTTGAGTCCTAGGTAGCTTATAATCCTATCTAGAGGTTTGTTTTCAAAATAAGGATGCACTCCCATTTGATTCTCATGATTAGGTTGTAATCATGAGGCTCTCGCTCAAGAGTGGACCTTCCCAAAATCTTGTGACGTCTTGTCACAAACAAAACCATCAAACTAAAAAACACATCATGCAAGAAACATAGCTCGCTGACATATCATTTTTCTCCTTCAAAGAAAAAAAATTCACATCATGTGAATATCTCCATGTAATCTTACATATTGGTGTACAAAACCATCAACCAAACACAAGTCGACAAAACATGCCTCTTCAAACAACTGACTCTTAAGTCAAATAATAGAGCTCATGTACAAATTTCCATATTTGTTGCATTTATGTGTGTCTAACATAACTCTACTTTCAACATCTTGCTTCATGCAACATGCACCATACTTTGAATTTGCAAAGAAATTCATGAAACATCAAAATACATGCAAGGCCTTAATTGGATAAGAAATCTAACCATCCCTTACCAAACCATTTCAATGGCGCTTCTTTCAGCTGCACTTCATCATCATGTGAATCATCCTGACCCTCATCAATTATGGAATCCTCTTTTCCATTCTTGTCAATATCTCTTTTCACCTTCTTCAAATGTCGTGGATGACTTGTTGGATACAAAGTCCAACACTTGTCTACAAGGTGACCTTTCTTATGGCAATGAGTG
Organism: Pinus albicaulis; assembly: GCA_034641835.2. NCBI lineage: Eukaryota > Viridiplantae > Streptophyta > Pinopsida > Pinales > Pinaceae > Pinus > Pinus albicaulis. The sequence continues at coordinate 945,436,585 of CM076580.1, read as the reverse complement.
CAAAACAATTGCATCTTATTTTCAACATCATTTTCCTTGTCCAATGGGCCTTTGACTTTTTGCCTCATTTATTGAGAAAGTTTCATGTGCATGGATATATTCTTCCAACATCTATAAACATTATGATTATTCAAACAACAAAAGGAACATGCAAAATTTTCCAAATCTTATGTGAATATTTACCATGTTTATCATAATCAAAAGCAATTTGATTAAAGGCAAATTCATACCTTGAACATTCACCTTTGTCGCCCTCTTGAGGAGGTGAATTTGATGAGGTAGTGGCTCTCCTCTGAATACTAGCAATGAATTCAATGACTCTAGAGCTTTCAACATCCTCTTCTTTTACATTCTCATTAGCTGAATGATTATTAACATATTCTTGCAAAGTGGGTGTCAAACTTTTCCATTCATCATGAACACAAACTTAAAAAGCTTGAGGTAATGAACACGAAATGAAATTCCTTCTTGGAACAGCTTCATGTGCCTCCTTGGCTTTGGAGCATTCTCCATCATGTTTTCCATAACCAAGACCCAAATAATTAGGCCTTTCCTCAACAACATTTGGTCAACTATACCTTGTACATGTTTTCCTTTAACCCTTTACTTTCATAGCCCATTTTCATCAAAAATTTGGACCTTATTCCTCTAGTGTGTCTCTCAAAAGCACGTACACATTAATTTTGAGAGGAAATTGAAGAAAGAAACCAATAGCTAATTCTTCTAACTAACCTTGACTAAAATGAGCTAAATTGTACTTTGATACCAACTTGATTTGAATATGGACAAACTAGTTTTGTTGTGCTATCTCCCTCATCAGTTAAATAAAAATGTGTTTAGGATCATCTAAAGCTAGCCAATTGGGAAGGGGTTTATGTGTCAAGCTTTAAGTGTATTTTGTGAGAAATTTATGAGTTAATTAGCTTTTAAAAACTCATGTGTACAACAAATAAAATGAAAAATTTTTATTTTGGAAATTTTTTTCCCTCAATCCAGATTCCGATCATTGGACATGTAAGAGGAAGAAAGAGGGAATTCACTTTTCAAATTCTATACCCTGTCTAAACCAAAATAAACTAGAGGTTCAGTTTTCAAATACATTCTCTTATTTGGAAAAGTTCTAGCTACCAAAATTCCATATGCCAATCTACCTCCCAAGAAATCCATTTATTACACCACTGGTTAGTTTTTTGTCTTCCTATATTCTTTATCAACCTCTTCTAGTGATTCTTGAAATGTGGATACTTAAATCCTTTCTAAAAATTTGAGCTCTAAAACAAGAAGACATACAAGGTCATTTTAAGTCATTCCTCTATCCAATTATAAAAACCAAGTGAATATTTCTACATATTGATTTCTGTCCCATAAACTATACAATATAGGTCAATTTTTTTCTTTAACTTATTTAAATATTGTTAGCGCACAATTTTTCAATGGTCTAATGAAATTTCATTGATAAAGGCATGATTATGCCAATCCATGTTGTATATTTCCATTAACAATGTTTACTTACATGTAAAACAATGTTGTCTCTACTTTTATGTTATTTTGAGTTTGCTTTTAGTGCTGAAATTGGAATATATGATATTAATTTATGACTTGCAATTATAGCTGCTGAGATACTATTCTTTTTCTCTACTATATTGTTATTTCTAGTCCTCTGGGTGCTTTCTTCATTTTTTTATTTTTTTTTTTAACTAATTGAAGGGATTCGTAATTCTATATTTTACCATATTGCTTGCTGGTTCCATGTAGATTTAATTGACATATAATAGGTGGTTTCTATTTTTGGGATGTCTGTAAAGTTTTTGGCACATCATATTGAATTTCTATAATGTGTAGCTCCCTAACATTCAGATAGAACCTTCATTGAAAAATGTGAGGGGGGTTTCAAATTCACATTGGATAACACCCTCCTCTGGGATAAATTTTTTTAACAAACACAATAACAGAGAAACAATTAGTGATGTCACCAAAAGATGTAGCCTCTCCAATGTATCATATCCTCTCATCAAGGTCAAGAATCTATTCACCAAAAATGTCCTATGGAAATGATGGTTTAAGAAACAAAACCAGACAAAAACCTTTAGTGAGAACAACAAAATCTAAAACCTCTTCAAGGTCTTCAATCTGCTCGTAAAGTTAAATTGTGTCTTGATCAAGTCCAACAACAAAGAAACATTCAGTGAAAACACCAAAATCTACAACTTCTTCAACGTCTTCTAAACCATCTTCAAAGTCAATATTGTGTGCATCAAATTCCTCAGCAAGGTCATCAATGGAGTCATCAAAACTACTATTTCAAACTTCAATGCCAAAAATAAGTTGAAAGAATTCAATTTCTCCTCCAAAACCTTCTTCTCTAAGCAAAGCAAGCATGATGTCGTCGAGAAATTCAGTAATTCCACAAGGAAATTCTATCAAAGTTAAAACAAATCCTTTTCATCAATATTTAATGCCTACTTTTTTAGGTGGAACACCTCCAAATTTAAGGACCACAATGACATAAAATATGTAACTTTACCTAATAGGTGTAGACCTAGAACCCCCAACTTTGCGTGACATGTACAATTGAAGATCTTATATGGTATGTAGTGTGAGAAGAGAGTCATGGTCACTGAGTTGAGCAAGAGAAATAGTTTGTTATGACAACATTACTTGTGATAGGTCTAGCTAGCAGGCTACCAAATTACATGGTAATGGCATTCAAAATGTGAAAATTCCCATTTCACTTGGAAATAAGATGGTAGAGAAAGGTATAGATGAAAGGAGATATCCATTTATGGTAAAGAAATCAAATAGTTCTATCAATTCCACCTTGAAACTCTAAGAGACATTGAATTAAATTTCATCTCAAGACAGGGCTTTGAGAGGACACTCTCAAAGCCAACCTTCATTATGGCTTTGAAACACATGGTAAGTATCAAGACTTAGCAACCTTATTTCCGTACAATTGTTTCTAGCACAAATAATGTCATAGCCTTTTGCCTATAGGTGGTTTCGTTTTTGGAGTTCATAAAATTTTTGCATATCATATTGAATTTCTAATGTGTAGCTCCCTAACATTCAGATAGAACCTTCATTGAAAAATGTGAGGGGGGTTTCAAATTCACATTGGATAACACCCTCCTCTGGGATAAAAAAGTTTAACAAACACAATAACAGAGAAACAATTAGTGACATCACCAAAAGATGTAGCCTCTTCAAGGTATCATATCCTCTCATCAAGGTCAAGAATCTATTCACCAAAAATGTCCTATGGAAATGATGGTTTAAGAAAAAAAACTAGACAAAAACCTTCAGTGAGAACAACAAAATCTAAAACCTCTTCAAGGTCTTCAATCTTCTCGTAAAGTTAAATTGTGTCTTGATGAAGTCCAACAACAAAGAAACATTCAGTGACAACACCAAAATCTACAACTTCTTCAACGTCTTCTAAACCATCTTCAAAGTCAATATTGTGTGCATCAAATTCCTCACCAAGGTCATCAATGGAGTCATCAAAACTACTATTTCAAACTTCAATGCCAAAAATAAGTCAAAAGAATTCAATTCCTCCTCCAAAACCTTCTTCTCTGAGCAAAGCTAGCATCATGTCATTGAGAAATTCAGTAATTCCACAAGGAAATTCTATCAAAGTTAAAACAAATCCTTTTCATCCATATTTAATGCCTACTTTTTCAGGTGGAACACCTCCAAATTTAAGGACCACAATGCCATAAAATACAACTTTACCTAATAGGTGTAGACCTAGAACTCCCAACTTTGCGTGACATGTACAAATGAAGATCCTATGGTAAGCAGTGTGAGAAGAGAGTCATGGTCACTGAGTTGAGCAAGAGAAATAGTTTGGTATGACAACCTTACTTCTGATAGGTCTAGCTAGCAGACTACCAAACTACATGGTAATGGCATTCAAAATGTGAAAATTCCCATTTCACTTGGAAATAAGATGGTAGAGAAAGGTATAGATGAAAGGAGATATCTATCTATGGTAAAGAAATCAAATAGTTCTATCAATTCCACCTTGCAACTCGAAGAGACATTGAATTAAATTTCATCTCAAGATAGGGCTTTTGGAGGACACTCTCAAAGCCAACCTTCATTATGGCTTTGAAACACATGGTAAGTATTGACTCAGCAACCTTATTTGCATAATTTTTTCTAGCATGGACCTTAATGTCATAGCCTTCTTTTGCCTAAAATGAATGCAAATTTACTTGCAATTTGGCTTGCAACATTCATAATTCATGCTCATGGAACATGATTGTGTTCCAATTGTGATAACATCTGTTGTGTGCAGAAGCTTTAATAAAAAATGATCGAAAATGACATTTTTGCTCTGTTTTTTTCAAGATTTGAGGAAAATTACACCAAGTAGCTTCCAGCCTCATATGACCATCATGTCAAACTCATCTCAGGATATTGTCCAATTAAGAGCCACCAAAAGCAAGCAATCTAGTATACATGACTCTCCAATTTCAATTAGCAGCAATGACAGTTCTAAGTATGGTGCAAACATTGCTCCAAATCCTCAATGGGGCATGTTTGATGACAATAATTTGGGGAGTGAGAGAGGGAGGAGAAAAAATTCAAGGAATACACGGGAAATTGAAAAATATATAACTAATAAGTTTTGAATAAGATCAAACTAAAATTCCACAAGATAGGAAATAATTTGTGCCATTGAGTTGCTACCCAGATAATAGATGACATTTGGCATAATATTGTACACATTTTGTGCTTAACATCATGAATATTGTTAGTAATGGGTAGTTAGTGTGCATCAATTTCAATGTTCAATCATCATGAGGATCATGACATCATGTCCTATCATAGCTTTTTTCCTATTCATTTCTATAGTTCCAATGCGATGGATGTTCTATGGAAGAATGTTTGAACATGATGAATCCTAGTTTCAATGTTGAAAGTTTTTTTTCTAATTCATTTTCAATATAAAATGCTTCCTTTAACTATCAATAAAATATATTAAATGTTAGTAATGTCACACAAAATGGTTCCCAGCTAAGAAGTCTCAACGATTGAAAAAAGTCATGTGAAAATCCCTTGTATCTATAAAAAGTTGCCCAACAACATAAAGCCTATCAAAATTGACACATGGACATAAATTTTAGAAGCAACATTTCTTTAAATCTGCTTGAAATAAGAGGGGGGGAAACCAAAATTCGTTCCATAAAGGCACAAAAGCAGTTTTCATAGATTTCCAAACAATTCACTAACTATCATGATGAAACTTGCAATTAAAGGGGTAGGTATTATTTGTCTTTAGGAATGGACCACAACCATTATTATTTCCCTAAAAAATTGTGATAATGTAAATTCAAACATCATTAACATGATAAAAATATTTGGTTGGCTTCTTATTCTTTGAAATAATGAGGAAAATTGTTAACAACTTATCAATCTGGGGCAGTGGTGGAGGACTACATGGACTAGCTATGGTGATTCTCGCCTTTAGCAATCAAAAAAATTAGATTCATGACTTGGCCTTCTACTAGAATTTTGTGATTCCATAGAGAAAGCAGCTCGGGAGTATGAGAACCAATAAATTGTTTCCTGCTCATAGTGCAAAGAGATCCCCTAAATATTCTTGCAATTAGCATAGATATTGCACATCCTACTAACTTTTTCATTTGAAAAAAAAATTGCATCTAAATAATGAAGTCTTGCATATGTAGTTTATTTGTTTTCCGAAATAAAAATTTGACTATCTTAGCCATTGTTAAAATCTAAACAAGAATTATTTCTTCTCTTACACACTTGAGAAATAGAATTCCATCTCTAATAATCTATTGAGGTCTATGGAAGTTAATGGCCTAAGAAACTTTGTAACCTAAGAGAGAAAGTTGTTAGGAAATGGGTGTAGTTGGTATCACACACCCAATTGGATAACCTCGAGGAGAAAACATTTCTCCCACTTTATTTGTTGGCATAACCTAGTAAGTGTTATTCACTAGCATGTATTTTGTAAAGGCCTTGACCTAGTTCCAATTCAACTCCATCCACCAAGTTGTAGAGGATTCCAAGCCTAATTTCATGAAAAGTAAGTTGGGGATGATCACATTGACCTGCTTGATGACATGTCTATGAAGATTAACTACCTTGAACTATTTTTTTGCGTAGGGAAAGAGACACATTCCCATGTCTCAGCATGAAAACGTTCTTTGATATTGTTAATGCCTCTAGTGTTTACTTCTACAAGTTCTATAGGCAGAGTCTGTAAAGGGCCAGGTAGCCTCTGGATCTCATCTTTTATGAAAGGTGACATATCTAGTAAATGCCCCTACAGTCAATCTCTGGAATGGATCTAAATAGAAGTATTTCATTTTAATATCCATAAAACACAACAAATTTAAGGTAAACTATGTACATGTGTCATTTCTCCCACAAACTAAAGTGTATAAGTGGTAAATTTTATACCAAGTGTGCTCCCACCATGTAAAGCACAATTTGGTGAACTTATCATTTTTATAATTTCTTTTTTGCTTAAATTGAGTTTCACACATCAATTATTGATTTGAAAGTTGTGTTCTACATAATTTGTGTACACTAAATTACAAATTGATTTTCTAAAATCTATTTTGTGTAAATGTCCACCAATAGATATATATATCATGGAGGATGAATAACGAAGATCAGCCGAATCCCATATGGAGGTTCAGGGATTGGGGGATGTTCACGGTATTTAAATATAATCTTAAATCTCCATACATGTGTGTACATATGGAATTGATTTTTTATTAATTTTGTGAGTTAAATTAGTTGTTAATAAGTTTCATTTTTTAATTTTTAGGAGGTAAGAGGAGAAGGGTTTCTACTCCATCCATGGAGCGTGCCCATGGTTCAACCAGTCATGGTATGGTTCACGCAATTTAATCAATGAATATGTATATGTATTTATATGTACACATGAATGTATTTTTTAATTGATTATAAATTCGTATTTGTTTATGAAGCTTCTCTCTCGTCTCGAGAGGTTGGTGGTGGTTCAAATCCACTTAGAGGGCCATCAATGAGTGGTAGCAGGTTGCGTGAAGGGGGTGATATTTATTCCCCCAAAGGCCAATCAACGGCTGCTGGTTCTCAGCAGGGTCATTTTGGGTCTGGTTCTCAGCAGGGTCATTCTGGGTCTGGTTCTCAGCAGGGTCATGTTGGAGAAGATGCTAACCAACAACGTCAAGGTTGCCATCAATTTCAATATTTTTTTCATTAAATTTGTACAACTTTTTTTACATGTGTTTTTTCTAATATAAGAAATTTTATATATATTGATGCAAAGGCCGAAAATGTTCCAAATAGTGGTCAAAATAGGCGCAGGGCAGACCGCTACATTCAAGAAGAAGGTTTTCTACCCAGCAAAACTTATCCGGCTGACATTACTGATATACCATGGGAAACCAACATGGCGCAATGCATCTTACAAAGGTGTGAAATACTTTATGCAAAATTGCAGAGAGATCTCGTGGCTTTGTCTCTACCTGCTGAGAGTCGACAAAGCCTTGAAATAGTTACACATTCATTGGGCGAAATTTTAAATGTGTACAGAACTCTTGGGCCAACAAATGATACATTTGTAGAAGTGATGAGAAAGAGAAAGGAAACAGTAATGGGTCCAGATAAATGGGAGGATGTAAAACAAAAAGTTACAAAAGAAGTGGCCAAGTTAATGTTTAATTTCAAGGAAGGGCCAAAAAGAAAAATGTTGAAGGTGCAATATTTCAAGCACCCAAACATAGCTCGTTATTTGTATGATAGGAACCTTGCGGCCTATGGAAGGCTCGCATGGAACGATGAGGTTCTTGTTTATTTTGCACAAATGTTTTATGTAGAATTTTTTTTGGGTATGAAACCCAACTACAATGACCTTCCGTCAGAATTTTCCCGCGAAAGGTCGATTATATGACCGTAAGGGCGCTAAGCGAGATGTGGAGTTGCCTTACCCTAAGCCGCCATTGGTGAGTTGACATTTTCGGGTCGAAACTCTGTGGTCAGAGATGGATGCGACTTCTCAAATAAGTTGAGAAGTAAGGGATGTTATAATCGACAATGTTTACAACGGATTGGGTGGAGTCGATCTTTGTTTAAATCGACAAAGAGCACGTGAAAATGCATGTGCCAATTTTGTGTATTGTACAGATGAGGAGATTGACAACATGAATTTTTAAGATCTCCAAATATATATAAAAAATTATCACAATGGTTTGCAAGACCTAATTCTTCATGAGGAAGAGGGCACCGGAACGGTATGTGTTAATGACCTTAGGGTTTGAAATTATTTTAACATACATATACATGTGTACAATTTGTAATAAATGCATGTGTATGTACATGTATACATTTATTTGTATGTACATTAATCTAACAAAAATGTATGATTATATGTTAAAACACCATTTGTAGTTCTCACACATGATGCATGACGAAAATGTTAATATCACGTTCGGGACCTCTGGTTCAAACAATGCAGATGGGTCTGACCATCAAGATATGTTGGAAAATGTTAGTGTTTTTTAAGTGATTTTAAAATAAATAATTGTGCACACATGTACATGTATGTATATATAATTTGATAAAATGTTTTAACAGATACCGATTCCGTCCGATGTTTTTGGGATGGCGGTACCTTCTTCTTCCTTGGGAGATGTACCTTCTACTTCCTTGGGAGATGAGCCACAAGTATGGACAATTTTTCACAAGTTTAAAATTTATGTTTAAAATATATATATATATATATATATTCTACCTCAAAAAGTTCCATTAAAAATTGAGATATATATATATATATATATATAGAGAGAGAGAGAGAGAGAGAGATCTATATTTTGAGTTATTTAAAATTTTTTGAATTTAGGTTCCTATAGAAGATTTCTTTAATCCGCGGACTCTAGCGATGGAGATAGGAACATCCACAACATTTGAACAAGTTGTCTTTAGTTCCTTTTTTTAATATTATTGAAAATAATTTTATATATGTACACGTGCATTTTCATTTGAAATTTTTTAATATATATATATATATATATAACTGTACATGTATATTGTACAGTTTACCGCTGCAGATGTTCCTATGGGGGCAGAACTTGTTCATCAAATTGAGAGGGAACCTCATGAGGTATTGCATGATTTTTTTGTTATATTTTGTTTTTTACATGAAGCTCTAGATATATATATTCTCATTCATTTTTAAAACATCAAATTTTAATGTTCAAGTACATGTGCATTGTGTATGTAGGTTTCCCATGATGCTTCACATGATAGGGCGCAGATTGAGACCCTGATAGGAAAGACGCTAGATCCGTCTCTATTTGATGGACATGATTTGTAGATTTGATTTCAAGATTTAGATGGTCTTAAAATTTGTTAAACTTGATACAATTTGATACTTGTGAGATCTACAATTTTTGGACATATTTTATTACATTGTTAATATAATTTGTTTTATTTAATTTTTGGATGGTTTTAGTACTTTTGGCATGTGAATGTGAAGTAATGTTGTCATCTATAAATTAATGTTGTCATCTAAACTACATTTGGCATGTTTTGTAATGACATGTGTGATAATTTGTTTTGTTTTTAAAATTTAAGTTTTGGATGCTTGGAGTACATTTGGCATGTGAAGTAATGTTGTGATCTATAATTTTTTGTTAAATTAAAAGTTAAAAGTTTTGGATGGTTTCATTCTACATTTGGCATGTGATATTTAATGTTAAATGTTTTTATTGGATAGTTGAATTATAATTGGCATGGCATGTGAAGTTTTTAAAACTCAAGTTTTGGATGGTTTCAATCTGCATTTCGCATGTGATATTTAATGAACTTTAAATGTTTAATGTTTTAATGTTGCACAATATATAATCAAAAGGTTTTTAAAACTTAAGTTTTGGATGGTTTCAATCTACATTTGGCACATGTGGTATATAATGTTAAATGATCTAGTTGAACTATAATTGGCATGGCATGTGAAGTAACATTGCACGATATATATAATCAAAAAGTTTTTAAAACTCAAGTTTTGAATGGTTTCAATCTACATTTCGCATGTGATATTTAATGTTTTAAATATTTAATGTTTTAATGTTGCACGATATATTATCAAAAGTTTTTAAAATTTTAAAGTTTGGATGGTTTCAATCTACATTTGGCACATGTGGTATATAATGTTAAATGTTTCTATTAGATAGTTGTTCACTATAATTGGCATGGCATGTCAAGTAATGTTACACAAATCCCTTTTGGATGGTTGAAGTACATTTGGAATCTTAAGATTGCTTTTGATATCTACATGTAGTCTTGTTTGAATGAAAAAATTTCCAATAGGAAGAACATAGCTTTTCAATGCAACTAACCATGTATCAATTGAGCTCTAATTGAAAAAAAAGTTTAAAGAAGTAAATATATGTACAAATTATCCCTTTAATTTTGATTGGAAATATAAGTCTAGTACATATATATGTTTCTTGAATTTGGGTCAATGTCGTTAATGCACTCAAATAGGTAGCCTTGTTGATTTATTTCCATTGTGGAAACTTTTTACCAGAAAATCTAACTACTTTTTCATCAATGCACATAGAAAAACTGCTTGGAACAATTAATTGCATTCTAGAACATATCTATCCAATAAAAGTAACATTTTTCATCAATGCACATTGAACATATCCGACCATTGGACAAACAAATTTTGTACTAGATTTTCAATCACGAATAGAGATGTGGGTCAAATCCCACCAAAAGTCGAAGAAGTGCTCCGAGTCTCTTGTTTGAAATGAAACTTTGTACAAACTATACTATGGATGATTTATTTACATTGTGTCCATATTTTTTACCAGAAAATCCAACTAGTTTTTCATCAGTGCACATAGAAAAACTAGTTCCAGTTAATTGCATTCTAGAACATATATATTGAGTATGTAAATAATTTTTCATCAATGCACATAGTAAAACTACTTGAACAATTAATTTCATTCTAGAACACACACACACACACACACACACACACACACACATATATATCCAATACATGTAACATTTTTCATCAATGCACATGTATAGAAAAGCTACTTTTAGTTGATACTAGAGCACGTGCATGTACCAAAACAATGTGTACATGTGCAAACACTTGCACAAATAATATAAGCAACTCAATTTTTAGTTGAGTATTGGAATTTCTAAAACATATTTAATCCAAAGAGAATAAATTGTTGGACAATTCAATCAAAAAAAATTTAATGGAATTCCATCTTCAATAATCCGTTCATGATCGGATTTTGACATTTTCCATCTCTTAATTTCTGATTTTTTCTTTGATTGAACTTCTATCAACTTTATGCATGCTGCATACACCAAGTGACTATATTGACAACTTATGGAATCAGGTTCATAGTCTTCAAAGTAAACAAAGTCTCCACTTTGATGAGTTTGTCTGAAAAAATAACCTTTCAGTATAATAGACCCTCTGTCATATTGAAATCCGTGATCATTATAGTTTTGTAATAATTTCATTTTTTGTTCAGTGCAACGCATCAAATAATACTTTACATTTTCATCGTTGTCAATAGGTGCAATTACGACAAAAACATCTCCTGCACAATAAAATAAACTTAACAAAATTATACATATTTACATTTATTTCTAGATCTTTAAATCATTAGAAAGTAATTCAAATGTTACCTTCTCTAACAAGATCAGAAACTCGATCACCATCGGATGATATTGTAGTTTCCTCTGATTGCATTTCTTCAAACATTGCAAAAGACATTTTTCCCTTTGTATTTAGCTCTGTATGTTTCCAATCGTTCACATACATTTTGTTTTCACAAACGTCATTGGATTTTGTGTTGTCTATGCAAACATCACAAAAAAAAGAATATTTTCTTTTATCCAATGCAAACACATTTCTGGACGACTTTGTTTGAATTGAATGCAATTTTCGAGTCCCTTTTATTGTTTCAACGTCACTTCCAATTGATCTATCTACATCTTCGATCCCAATATGCCAGAAAAACCTTTATATGGAAAATTAAAAGAAGAATTTGTAAATATGATATCAAAATACAATCAAAGATAATCATTGCACGATAAATGTACAATGTTTAAAATTAGATTTCCAATATAAATTAAATTGAATGTACCTTCGCACTTCCCTTGATGGGTTAGTCTCATGGCTTAGAGCAGTGATGCACCATTGAACAACTTCTTTAGCGTTCACAAGTCGGCTTGCAGAGTGGTTCATTTGATATCTTCGAAGTGCTCGTTTTATGCATGCTCCTGCACCGTCATGTTCTCCTTTTCCATGGCCAGTCTCAAAGAAATTCCAACAATGTTTAATGCAGGTTTTCTTATGAAGACAACACAACCAAAAGAATGATCGTGCATATTTGAATTGACCTGCGCATCCGTCTGACCATATCCAATGTTCATTGAATGTTATTCCACGATTTTCAATGAATCATAAATTCTTCCAAAACAATGTTGTACAAAACATGTATCATGTGTACGATCGTCACTGATATAAAAGTGATATTCTTTAATGATATGTCGATTTTCATTCGTGCTTTCTATATGATCGACATTTTGTTCAGCATGTCTATATAGAATATGGACAAGCATGGAGACTTGGTCAGAGTGATAGTATTCACTCTGAATTTCTTTTTGTGGAACAAATGTGTAGTTTTCTGCAAAATCAATCACTGACAAAATGGTCCCTGGTGGAAAAACTTCACGAGATTTTTTGAATTGCAAGTCTTGCCATCGAGCTCTATGGGAATGCTTGGTGTATTTGTAAAATTTCTACCTCAAACTTTCTCAAAAATTCTATCTGAAAAATTTCGCCTTCTAGTAATTCAATTCTTTTAACACTATTTTCACCTTGAATCGATGTATCGATATATTCATATCTCTTCTAGTTCACTTTAATGTTGGACAATGATTGATCATTTATATCAATACAATATTTGTTTTGAAATTTAGTCAAATTTCCACAATCATCGCATTTTTTACCACCAACACATTTCTTTCTGTAAAATAGTTCATCGCTTTCTCTTTCACATAGAATTTGAGATATGAAATCACGGATAATGGAAGGAGGAGGTGAATCCTTCCATAATGTTCTACCGAAATCAAGGAATGTGTCATAATATAACTCAAATTCCACATGATAACGGCAACAACAAGTGTCGCGTACGGTGATAGGTTTTACATACCATGGTTTTTGTTGAACAAAAGCACTGAGTGAAACTTGAATTTGACGATTCTCTTCTTTGAACTTTTTGAATAACTCTATTTGAGTGGTTTCCAAGAGATGTTTTTCATGTTCTTCGTATTGATTTCACGCTATTCTTCTTCGCATCACATGTCTTGCAGTGGGTGAAACACGCGAATTGTTCTTCCAATATTCATATATTATTTTTTTAACATCTTCTCCAAGTCTATCTTTGTATGGTTGCCTACAAATAGCTCTCCAACAAGCGAGTTCATCATTTATATCTATTTGCAGTCGAAATTTTTTATGTTTGTGCAGATTTTTTCGCGAGGTTCCCGGTGCTCGTGCCATAGATGTTATCAAACGATTCTCTTGAGTACTTGGTGAAACCATTGCCATCTGTATTCCTCTACGTATATTTGAAACATCTTTATCTCTAGATCTCTTAATTGACTCTATAGCACTACTCATATTTTTTATCACCTCTTCTTTCATTTTTTATCTTTGGTTGATTTTCGAATACCCAATAGTGTCGTCGCTTCTTTTAATTTCCTTGATGATAGGAGACCTTTCAACATTTGAGCTTGAACTGTCACTTGCTCATTTTTGAAATACTTTTCAAAAATTCTATCGACACGATATCGTATAACATGGTCAGGTTTTATCTCCATATGTGTGAGTGTCGACATTTTCTAACATCTCATTATCGATAGTGATTTCATCTGTACATATTCGAAAAAATAGTACATATTCAATAAATAACTAAATTAATAAATATATCTATAATTTCAATAATACGTGCATGTGTTTAATATATATTATATATATATGTACATACCTTGTGATTCAATTTCTTTATTTGGATTTCTTTTAATATTTTCACCATCTTCAATCATTGGTTCAATATCTCTTTCACTTTCACTTTCAAAATTTTGTATCTCATCATCAATGTTTTGAGGAATATCTCTGTCTGTTTACATTAAACAAAATATTTTTCAAATTAGTTCATCAAATAAAAATTAAGCTTCACATTTTACACTAGGAAAATTTTAAATATATCAATAGATCATAATATTTACATTTACATACTTGCTTCAATTTCTGCTTGAGGTTGATTTTCCTCTTCAATATTTGAGAGGGCTTCTAACTTCTTTTTGTGATATTGTCTCGTCTCTTCTCTACGTTCCTCAGGGTCTCTTTTTCGATCATATTTTCTCGCACAAGTCCTTCGATTTCACATGATAATAGGGTATGAATTTCAAAAAATTTCCTTCAAAAAATTAGACAATAACTCAATTAGAAACATCATCACAAAAGATTTAATTTAAAAAAAAAATTCATTTTAATTTTTTTGCAAAAAATACATATTCCAATCCAAAACACTTACTTTAAAAAATTCGAGAAAAAAATGTCTTATAAAAATGAAACGAAGCTTAAAAGATTTACTTCAACTCAAAACACGTACTCTAAAAAAATGTCACTTCAAAAAATGCCTCCAACTTTTAAAAAAAAAATGTCACTTTAAAAAATACTTTCAAAAAATGTCTTTTTGAAATTAAGTCCAACTCCATACTTTCAAAAAAAAATGAAGCACAAAAAAAATCCAAAAAAATGTATCACATACCTCCAAGAAATGTTCTTTGAATGTATGTCCAAGAAAATTCCTTAAGCCCAAAACAATTTTTTGCAAAATCAGGCCGTCTCTAAGAAATGTCCTCCAAGAAAATTCTTTAAACCCAAAACAATTCTTTGCAAAATCAGTCTGCTTCTAAGAAATGCCCTTAAATCCAAACCTCGAAGAAATTTTTTTAAACCCAAACCAAGACCTTTGTAAAATCAGATGAAATGTGCAAAATGTGCGAAAATTATGAATTATTTCGTAGCAATTTATATTGCCGCGAAATGTGTTTTAGGAGGTGCTCCGCGAAATTTTCTGGCCGACGGAAAATTATACAAAAGTTCGGCCGAACTATTAAGTCATTATATTTAACGAGCTGTCGGCGCAAAAAATAGTTCGGCCAAACTTTTAATCAAAGTTCGGCCGAACTAACGCGTCACCAGTTACGCAGAACCAGGCTTTGAATACGTTTCTGCAACTTTGGACTGATTAAACTCCATGAAAGGTTTTTAATTAACTGTCGGAACCAAGACAAGCATTTTCAGAATTGAATCTACTTTTAGTAAATATAACTTTTATGAAATTTCATAAACGTTTACTAATTTTAATTAATTTTCTAATAAAATGGCTGCAAACAATTTCTGAGGGTCATTGTGATTCAGTGAAATCAAAATTTTGTATCTCCCAAAATACATTGTAAAAAAAATTGAAAAAATTATAGGGCATTATATTGGTTCGTCGTCTTTAATGGGTAGCTTTTAGATTTTTAGTTTATAACTTATATGTTCAGAAATTTGTTGCGTCGCGAAACATATCCAAAATATGCAATATTTCGTATTGAACCAGTTCAAAAAATTCTAGTAATTATGATATGCATCCATTGGCTTTGTAAATATGACGAAACTAAAATAGACTCTGTCTAGATTGTTGTAACACATTTTGTTTTCTCAAAAACACAAATTTTCAATGAATACAACATTGCGTCATAACATGACTTCTTATGAATCCTTTGATTGTTAAGAAACACACACTCAAAGAAATGCTAAGTTAACATATCAAATATGCATAAAAAAAATTCAAAAAATAAGTAATAGAAAGCTAACAAAATTTCTGACAACTTTTATTTTTATCGCAAAATGAAATTCTAAACAAAAAAATTGTTATAGTTTGTAGAAAGTTGAAGAACCGAAAAAAATGAAACTTTTTTCTCAAAAAAGGGCAAAAAGTGTAACCCAACTTCACATTTGTTGGGCTTCTAACTTTTTTTTTTTTAGAAAAAATGACAGAATGATGATCTTGTCCTGGGTATGAGTACCTAAACCTTCATCTATAAAGTGGACATTATTGTTAAGGGTTATGGAGGATTACGAATGGTTAGAATACTAATAATATAAAATATAAGCGACCCTTTATTATTATAGCAACATCCAACCCCATAGAATACCATTATTAAGGTTGAAATGCATGAATGGAGGATTATCCTTGTCATAATTTTCTAACGCTGCCACTAAATGGATTTACTTTCCCATCATGTGAATATCTACCATTATCTGATCACCTAAATCTCTATGCCTCAGATTTATTACTTGTATGAGAATTATCTTTCAAATATCGATGCTAATCATTGATTTTGTGTCTAATTTGGAAACGTTTCCGAACTCATTATTTCTAACTGAACCTCGTACCTTATGGATCGTAACTACTATCTTGATTTAAGCATGAGATGTCAATGTAGGAATCAAGACATGGGAGGAGTTTGTATTTTAATGAATGTATGGTTAAAGAATCGTGTGAGCCTTGAAATGAAATTATTCCCACACTATACCATTTTTGTTGTGGTATTATGTCGATTTGTAAATGCAACTATGAAGGAATTTGAATTGCGAAAATTTTAAGTTTGTAGGTTGAATTGGCATAACAAGCACCATGGAACCTCTGAGAATCGAACCGTTTCTTTTCAAATAAGTTGAAGGGATGGTAGAATATGAGGCGAGACTTCCCATTTTGTAGGAAGCAGGATGGATTCCTTTCCTATACAAGTTCAATGGCTATGATTCAAGTGTCACCAAAGATTTTGAGCAGAGTTTTGATGGTAAGGTGGTGACTATAGGTTCATTGAGATTCAAAGTGATAGAAAATCCCATTTATCAAGCCATTGAGCTATCTGTCACAAGGGAACAATGGTTTAATAAAGGTGAAGTAGTGATGTAGTGAAAGGTTTTTTGTGTGCCTTTTTTGCAAAGAAAGGATGCACAATTGATTGGAAAAAAGGGGTGGCAAGGAGTGGAATGATGGAGAAATGGAAACATTTGTTATATATCTTACCTAAATTGCTAACTTGCGAAGGTATATATAGTCTCTATGACCTACCTGTATCACATCTGTCTCTTTATGCACTTTGAGTCAGGGAAACTAATCAATTTTCCATACTTTCTATTAATGAGCCTAGCCAAGATGTCTAGGAGTTTCTAGAAAGCTTTGGAAGAACAAGTAGGTGACAAATTGTGCCAATATGGGTTGATGAAAGTTATAATCAGTGAAAAATTGAAAAACCAGGGTTCTACCTAGGAGAAATTTCTCGAACTATATTAGACTGGAGGATTCAAGAAGGTGATTAATACTTCAAAAAGAGGAATAAAAACGAGTAAAGTATAATTTTTTTTAATAATCTAGAACTAATCGGCTTCAATGGGTAGAGCAATAGGAGGAAAATAGTTAGAGAATGAAGAAAAGCATGACACCTGAAGTTGTGGTGTCAAAATCACCTCGAAGAATAACAAGAGGGTTGTTGAAAAAATGTCATGCTTCCTCTCATGGGAAGACATCAGGGCCTCCTGGTTTTCCTGAAGTGGAAGTTATTCGAGACTCTGAATCAGATGGTGATTCTTTGGGATAACCCCCATTGTAGATCCCTGAACGAAATGATCAAATTGACGGTGACATACTTTTAGTGTGTTGGAATAAACACGGGATTTATGAATAAAATAATTCTCTTTTAGAAGTGGTGGCAGCGTTGGGTACCCCTGTTACTAGTCAGAAGTGACGAGGAGAATAATATGGGGATGATGTTCCTCTCATACCTGTGATGAATAAATTTAAAAGGAAGAAGGTAACCCCAAAGGTAATTCAGGAACAGAAGGCAGAAGAGCATCGGGATTTTATCCCTCTTGCATCTGTAATGAAAAATATGAATAAACATAAAATATTTCACGAGAAAACAGAAAAGGAATTGAAGGAACCTGTTCCTAATGCACCTAGTGAGAAGAAGGCAGAGGAAAATCAAGAGTTGAAACAACAAGTCCAAGAGGAGGTTTTGAATAGAGTAATCAATTGACCCATTGTATTTTTTTATCAGATACAAAGCAACGAAGACATCCTTTTAGACATTTGTTCACTATATCAGTTGTCCCATCGGATTGAGGATGATAAGATGAGCTATGAGCTAGTTGAGTACCCAAACAAGAAAATAATTTTGTCCAAAACTTTCTAGTGAAAATGGGATATCTATCGCTTACAATAATCTTTGGGTTTCCATGTAGATTTTGAATTGTTTCCATAAATGCAGTAGCAACTATACTCGCTTTAAATGGATGAGGTAATGCACAAAAGTGTGCATACCTGATAATTCTATCAACTACCACCATGATGACATTCTTTCTTTCAAACATAGGTAAACCTGTGATAAAATCCATTGAAACCTCCTCCCCACGTTGACTTGGAATGGATAAAGGTTGTAGCAGGCTCGAGGTCTTAATTGTCTCAACTTTATTTTGTTGGCAAAACAAAAATTCCGCCACAAACTTTTGAATATCAGATTTAAAGCCATCCCAAAAAAATTATTTCTTCACCATGTCATAAGTTTCTAAAAATCCCTAGTGTCCCCCTAAGGGAGAGGTTTTCAGTTCCAAAAGAATATTTTGTTTTAGTTTGGAATTCTTACAAAGATATAAGTGATCTTTGTACCATAAGGAATCATTTTTCCAACTAAATGTATCAGATGTACTGGTATATTGCTGCAACGTTTGAATGAGTGTCCATACTTCTTCGTTATTCTTCCATTCCTCCCTTGCTTCGATTATCCAATCAGGTTGGATAATAGAAATGGCACAAAGAAATTCTTCCACGTCCTCATCCTTTCTTGGGAGTAGATGATTTCAAATTCATAACCCAACATCTTTGTGATACATTTTTGCTGCTCTTTTGAAGATAGTGTTTGTTCCAAAAAGTATTTAAGACTATCATTATCAGTTTTTACCTTGAAGTGTCTTCCTATTAGGTAAGGTCATCGTTTCTTTAGTGCATGTAGTATTGCCAACATTTCCTTCTCATAAATAGCTTTCTGTAAATATTTTCCTTTGATTGGACGACTTTAAAAAAAATAGGTCTTCCTTCTTGCATTAAAACAACACCAATTCCATTTCCTCGGCATCACATTCCATAATAAAGGTTTTTGTGAAATCTGGTGTAGCTAAGATCGGTGCTTGGCACATTGCCTCTTTAAGATGGTCAAAGGTCTTAGCTGCTTCAAGAGTCCATGAAAATGCATATTTCCTCAATAATGTTGTTAGAGGTGTTGTTATTCTCTCATAATTCTTAACAAACTTGCGATAATACCCTGTTAACCCGAAAATCCTCGCAACTGCTTTATGGTTGTGGGGATTTTCTATTCATTAATGGCTTTAATTTTGTTAGGGTCTATCTTAACACCCTCCTGAGATACAATATAACCCAAATATTCTAGCTCTTGTACTCTAAAGAAACATTTAGAGGTTTTTGCATATAATTGTTTCTCCTACAATAGTTCGAGCACCCTGTCAACATGTTGTAAATGATCCTTCCAAGACCCGTTGTAGATTAGAATATCATCAGAAAAAAACTAACACAAATTTTCTAAAGAAGGGTTTGAAAATAGAATTCATTAACCCTTGAAATGTAGAAGGTGCATTGGTAAGGCTAAAAGGCATGACCAAAAATTCATAATGGCCCTCATGAGTTCAAAATGTTGTTTTCGAAATGTCTTTAGTCTTCATTCTAATTTGATGATATCCTGAGCGGAGATCCAACTTGGTGAAATAAATTGCTCCATGTAATTCATCAATCATAGGAATGGGAAATTTATCTTTAATAGTGAAATTATTGAGCTCCCTATAATTCGGACACATGTGCCATGATCCATCCTTCTTGTGCACCAATACCACTGGAGCAGAGAAAGAACTTTGAATAAGTTGAATTATACTAGCCTCTAGCCTTTATGCAATCATACGTTCAATTTCACTCTTTTGGACATAAGGATATCTTTAATGCCTAATGTTTGGAGGAACAATTCCTGGAATCAAATGAATAGCATGATCATGATCATGAATAGGTGGGAGTCCTTTGGGAGTTTCAAACACCTTGGAATAATTATCCAAGACTTTTTGGAGATCTAGAGAAATAATTTATTTTGATGTTGGAACTTCTAGTGAGCATAATTCTACAATTATTCCTCGTTGTTCTTTCTTTAGAAGCTTTGTCATGACATTAGAGCCTATTATATTTCCCAGTTCCCTGCGATACCTTGTAATTCAACTTCCTTTACTTCTGAAAAAAAATTCAAGAAAATTTCTTGAAAATTAAAAGCTATTGTCCCCAAAGATTGTGTTGACCATAAATTAACATTAGTCATTCTTGTGGATTAAACTTTGAATAGATGTGTATCAAATGTTATGGCTGATGATGAAACATTTAAAGGAATCGGTAAAAAGAGACAAGGATGTGACAAGTATTGCACTTACAACAAAACAGGTACACAAGGGTCCAAAATATAAAACAAAAGGGCAAAGGTGCCGCAGAAAGGGCGCAAGTACACAGTGCAAAAGGTGTAAAAACAAAAACTGTTAAAAAACTGGCCGCGTCCCAAATGTGCACGTGAGGGAATTCTCCATATGAGAATTTCCACGAGGTTCGAGAGGCGGAAGAGGGAACAGACCCATACCCCCGCGGAATTACATGGACGTGCCACGGGGTGGGCCCAAGGTAAAAGGCGACGTGGCAGCTCAAAGTGCGGAGTTTCAGTGACGTGGAAGAATGGAATGTAGGCCCTAAAGACTGGTATGCAGTGTATTTAACCTGTCTTACGAATAAGATGTTTCAAGAGTCGTATGGTTTATTGCAGCAGAAAGGTAAGGTAAGTTTCTAGGTGAACTGGTACCGAGGCCCGTACTAGTATTAAACCCGGCACGCGGTGTTCACTTGTTCCCAGCCGACACCCAATCCCTACATGCCGCGTGCTCCACTATCAGTGTCCTTACGACACTTTCCCCCCGTTTATTTTACCTATCCGGCTTTTTACCTCAGAACGCTCAGTCGTAAGATAACAGTCCTCCTGTATTTTACTCCAGTAAAAGTCGCAGGTTTTCCAGCTACGGTATAAACTAAGTGGGAACTAGTGCCAAGGTCTACCCAGTCGCTATTAACACCCCCGCGTCATTTTCCTGAGCATATTTCCTTGTTGCACAGGTATTCCGACCCTCATTTGTTCTCTTCTTTCCTTTCGTCTTTTAAAAGTCTTATATGTCAGTCATGGGAAGGGGCACGGCCAAGAAAGCCGAACCAGAAACCCCTCAGGTCCAAGAAACCAGAAACCCTCCCGGGTTAGAGCCTTTCATCGACCTGCAAGCCAAAATCTGTGATCCCCAATACCCTTTTCACATTAGTAGCATTAAACCTGAGCTTTTTAGGCAACATAGTCAACATAGAGTCCGATACCGAGTGGTTGTGTCTGGTTTATACCATCAAAGTACCCCCCCAGTCTATTCTGTGGTTGATTTTATTTTCTAGCTCAGAGATACTTACGATGAGCGTCGAGGCACGTTTACCTCTCCTCAGGGGAATAAGATTTTTTCTCTTTACCCCAACATTATCATGCAAGCCCTCGGCTTTCCCACCAGCGCCACCTATATCAGTTTCAGCGAAGTGGCTTTAACCTCCCAGTTCACCAAACTGCCATGGGAGCACCAAAACGACTTCATTTCCTCCATCACCAGCAACCAGGCTACGTCTCTTCCTGCTGCAGAACCTTTCCCGCTCAGCCTGTTCAAAGAGGAAGTGCAGCCCATCCTTGCCATCATCGCTGGTATTCTAGGTGTAGGCGCTTTGGGGGAAATCACCAGGATATGTGTCTATTTCTTGTGGTTAATGTCTCAAAAGGGGGTAATGTTAGATATACCTGGTTTCCTTGCTGCTAACATTTGGACCCAGTTCCAGGAGCTTTCAGAAACCAGTCACTTCCGTTTCTGTTCGATGGTCTTCTATATTTTCCTACATCAGCACGCTGATAAGTTTGAGGGTTTGGGTTTAGATAGGGTATATGAGGAGAATTCCCAACCTCGACCAGTTTTTGACTAGAATTGTTCTGTACACCAATTGCCCAAGGGAGAGGGTTATTCCAGGTTCGTAAATGATTTCATGTCCATTGCCTATACTATTATCCACGATTCACCCTCACCTAGAGTTTTTCCTGAAATGAAGAGCTGGCTACAAGCCGGAAAATCCCAGAGCACTGGGGATTGGTATCTATTTGACAATTACACTGAAATTTGGGTCTACGGAGCCGAGGTTTCCCCTTACCAGCTGCCAGTGTTTCCTGTTCGACGAGTTTATGCTCTGGAGTATATTCGACAGACTCTCAAGGCCGACCAACTCCACTTTGTCCCTGCAAAGAAGGGTTTCATCCTGAGACTCCCTATCACTATCGGCCCTCTTGTTGTGAATTCTAGACATGCCCTTCCCATTGTAGAGAAACTGTTGCAAGGCATGGACCTAAGGCTGGGAAAGGGTTGGGCCTATGATCCTCGGGAAATTATCTCAAACAAAAAGAAGAGGAACAAATCCACACCTTATACACATGAATCAAGGCCTTTCATAGAGTGGAGGGCTAACCTTGAAACTTGGCCTTTGACTTCGCAGATGGAGACAGATTCATCTGCCACAGGGGAAGAAGAGGACATCAATAAAGGCCAAGGTGGAGAAGAAGCGGGTCGCTTAGGAGCAGGTTCTCCCCTTCGCAAAAAGCAGAAAACAACCTCCAGTGAGGTAGAAGTCATAGGGGAAGAACAACTGCTGGAACCGTTTACACCATATGGTCAACCGGACAAGAGTAAAGCAGGGATAAAAGTGCTGAGAGACAGTGCCATGTTGGAAATATTGTCATTGATGGCAAAGGAGGCAGCACTCAGGCAAAAGAAGGCAGCGCTGAAGCAGAGGAAGGCAAAAGAAGCACAGTGAAAGCAATAGAGGCAGCAAGAAGAATGTCAAAATGTAACAGTCATAGAAGCACAGTGAAGAACAGTTATCGGAAGATAGAGACAGAGGCAGAGCGACAGAAGCAGAGACAGAGGCAGAGAGCAGTTATAAAATTCCGGGAATCGCACTCTCCAACCGGCGCAACAGAGGCAGAGACAGAGGCAGAGAGCAGTTATAAAATTCCAGGAATCGCACTCTCCAACCGGCGGAGCACATATAACATATACAAACATTATTCCGGGAATCGCTTCACTCCAGCGGCAAAGTATATGTATAAACATATATATCAGTTATATACAGCGGGACACTTTATATCTATAACCAAGAGTTCTATCAAAATTAAATGGCTTATAATTCCAGCCCCTCACCCAATGCAATCGGAGAAAAGGGATTGATCGTAAGTCCTTTGTAATATAGATCAGATATAGCGGACCCGATAGCGATTATACGATGGAATGATGGAGTTAATCGGTTCCAAGAACTCGAGTAATGTCAACGCAATGAACTCCGATTGATCGCAAGTCTTTTGTAATATGCTCCGATCAAGTGGCGGACCCGATGGCGTTATACGATGGAGTTAATCGGTTCAATCGCGTCCGGGATCTTAATCGCAATCGGAACTTTCCCATTGATCGCAAGTCTTTTGTAATATGCTCCGATCAAGTGGCGGACCCGATGGCGTTATACGATGGAGTTAAAAAGTTCAATCGCGTCCGGGATCTTAATCGCAATCGGAACTTTTCGATTGATCGCAAGTCTTTTGTAAAATGCTACGATTGAAGTGGCGGACCCGATCCTGTTATATGCGGGAGTTAATATGTGCAAATCGCATCCATGTTCTGATCACAATTGGAACTTTTCTATTCTCTTTAATTGCACTTGTTCCAAAGTTAGAGCTGGAATTATTATGAGACATGTTTTATGTGGTCATCGCGTCCGTTTGATCAATCGCAATCGCAAGTTTTCGTTTGACACCACCGATTCGCCGACGGAGATGTGAGGCCCGACCCTTTCATATATTAGTGGTTGTGATTCGACTCATTGGATTGTAAAATAAGACCAAAGGCTTAAGGTGGAGGGCGATTTTTTATATATAAAAGGATTGTTGTTAGATATATAAAACACGGTTGAAGTTGTATTAAAATATGCCACATGGGCTGTGAACCCACGAGCCTCGGCTTAATGGGAGGGTGATTATCAATATACAATGACTGTGATATATGTCCGTTCCGCTTGCGGAATGTTCCACATCAACAAGACACTCGTAACAATTTAGAATATGGCCAATTAATTGTATATTCATTTATATATAAGCGACGATATAAAGATAGAAAAATGCGATTACACTAATACGGAATTCTGCCAGCGACCATAGCAAGAAAAACCTGGAAGAGCAGAGAAAAAGACAAAGATACAGTCGGAGAAAAGACAAATGCGCGACCAAGCCAAAGAGACAAAATGAAATTATCTGGTGTTCTCATTTAAATTTGAATGTAAATGTTTTATTTAAATTTATATTGTTGTGATGCATTGGCAAGTCTCCGGAAGAGAGCGAATATCCCACTGTAATATTAAAAAAAAAAAAAACACCTACAGTTACATTTTTCTGAGTGAGCTGAAAAGAGACGAGAAGACAGAAGGCAAAGAGACATGGCTGTCCATTTCGAATTCCCAGTGGAATACAAACAGCCATGAAGCTATTTCTGTATAAAACAGGGTAATATCCAAGGGGAGAGAGTTGACGAAAAAGGAGTGAGAGAATAAGAGAGTATGCAGCAGAATTAAGAAAGTTGAAGAGAATAAGCAAGCTGCAAGAAGAATATGAATAAGGAGGAGCTGAGCAAAGAAGAAGAAGGGGCTGAGCAGAGATGATGCAGGTCTGATATAAGATTTGATGAACATCAAAGAAGAAGGTACAGAACAGAGCTGATATCCAAGGTAAATCAGCAAGTGTTTTTCTTTTGAAAGAATAAGGAAGTTGGAGCTTCCCTATCAAGTTGTAGCTTGATAGATGTCGGTTGTAGCTGACTGAGGTAGGAGCCTCCTGTAGGTTGGTGCTTCCACATCAATTTGTAGCTTGATAAAATGTCAGTTGTAGACAACAGAAAAAAGATCATATATTCCTGATTATATCAAATTTGGAAGCCATCAAAGGAGATTCTTGCCTCCTATGAAGAATGCCATCTGTTATGTCTGCCACAAGCAGGGACACATTGCTGCATGTTGTCGTGCAAGGAGGAATGATTCAAACCAACAAAAGAGGCAAGCATGGAAGAGACAACCTTACATCAGGTATGCAAGTAATTTCTATGGTTATTGTTTTTATTGTAAGGATTTTTCCCATAGAATTATTGAATGTAGAAAGTATGGACAAAGACTGATGTTCAATACCTCAAGGAGGTTTATGAGTCAAAGCAATTTTGTTCATGCTCACAATTCTGCAAAAACTATAATCAAATGTTGTATATGCAATCAAATTGGGCATATATCTTCCAAGTGTTCTCTCAAGGGATATAATTCATCACCTCACAAAAGATACCAAACAAAAGAGGGCCTCCAATGGATAAAGAAGGTGAATAAATGTGACTTGGCTTTAACTGCTCAAGATTTGAAGAGTCAATGGTATTTGGACAGTGGCTGCTCTAAACACATGACAGGAGATAAAAACAAGTTTATTACTCTTGATGAAAAGAAATCTGGCAATGTTACTTTTGGCAATGATAAATCAGGTAAGATCAAGGGAAAAGGCTTAGTCAGCATAGATAATGGAAGAGAAAAGGCCCAAGATGTACTATTTGTAGATGGGCTGAAAGAAAATTTACTGAGTGTCAGTCAGATGTGTGACAAAGGCTATGAAGTTCTCTTTAGAGCACAAGACTGTGAAGTCAGATCAAGCACAACAGGAAAGACTCTACTCAAAGGTGTCCGAACAGAGAGTAATGTGTACATAGTAAGAGAGGAGGAGAATTCACAGATTATGACTTTGTAGACCTATGTAATGAACATGGAATAAAGCAACAATTTACTATTGCAGGGACACCTCAGCAGAATGGAGTAGCAGAGAGACAAAACAGGTCTGTACAACAAATAGCCAGAGCTATGATGCAAGAGAATAATATTGTTCAAACCTTCTGGGCAGAAGCAGTACACACAGCAGTACATATCCTTAATAAAGCTCACTTAAGGCCAAGCAATGACAAGACTCCCTATGAACTATGGCATGGAAAGCCAACCTCAATCAAACATTTCAGAATCTTTGGAAGCAAGTGTTACATAAAGAATAATGATGAAAATCTTGGAAAATTTGATGCAAGAGCAGATGAAGGGATATTTCTAGGATATGCCTCCAAAAGCAAAGGGTACAGGTGCTACAACAAGACCCTTCGGAAGATAGTTGAAAGTATTGATGTGAGATTTGATGAAGAACTTCCAAACAATACTAGAGATATATACTGCTGCAGTACATCAGACAACAATGAAGAAGAAGACGAGAATGATGATGAAACCAGCAAGACAACAGAAGATGCAGAGCTGAGCTCAAAAACCCCTCAAGATACACTCAGAAGAATCATCCTGAAGATCAGATCATAGGAGACAAGAAAGCAGGAGTCCAGACAAGAAGGCAGCTAACAGAACAAACAGAAGAAGTATACATAGCCATGTTATCACAACTAGAGCCAAAGAAATTTGAAGAAGCCAGCAAGGACAAGTATTGGATAAAAGCAATGAATGAAGAATTGGACCAAATTGAGAAGAACAATACCTGGGAACTAGTTCCTAGACCTATTGAGAAAAATATCATTGGTTCAAAATGGGTATTCAAAAACAAAATGAATGAGCAAGGACAAGTAATCAGGAATAAAGCTAGGTTGGTCTACAAAGGATACTCACAAATAGAAGGACTTGATTATGATGAAACATTTGCCCCTGTAGCTAGAATGGAAGCTATCAGAATGTTCCTGGCATTTGCATGCTATCAAGATTTCAAGGTATATCAAATGGATGTAAAATCTGCCTTTCTTAATGGTGATCTAGAAGAAGAAGTGTACATGGAACAACCAGAAGGTTTTTCATTGACAGATAAAGAAGACTATGTATGTAAACTGAAAAAGGCCCTATATGGACTGAAAGAGGCTCCTCGTGCTTGGTACTCAAGACTGGATAAATATTTGCAAAAACAAGGTTTTAAGAGAGGTGGAGTAGACAACAACCTATACATAAAAGCCCATGAAAATGAACTTTTGATTGTTGTAGTGTATGTTGATGACATTATGTTTGGAAGCAACAAAGATGATCTAGCAAAAGGGTTTGCTGATGAAATGAAAGCAGAGTTTGAAATGTCTATGATTGGAGAGCTTAGTTTCTACTTGGGACTACAAATTCAACAAAAGAACACAGGTACATTTATTTCACAAGAAAAATACATAAAAGAAATGTTTAAAAAGTTCAAAATGGAGGACTGCAAACCTGTGTCAACTCCCATGACCACAGGTTGCAAGCTATGTGCTAATGATGGGTTTGCTGACATAGATCAAAGACTTTACAGATCCATGATTGGAAGTCTATTGTATCTGACTGCATCAAGACCAGACATCATGCTAGCAGTAGGATTAGTGGCTAGATATCAAGCAGCACCTAAACAAAACGATCTTCTGGCAGTCAAAAGAATATTCAGATATCTACAAGGAACAATACAGTATGGACTTTGGTATCCTAAAAGCAAAAACTTCACTTTATCAGCATACACAGATGCAGATTGGGCCAGTTGTGTTGATGACAGGAAGAGTACAAGTGGAGGTGCTTTCTATCTAGGAGAAATCCTAGTTGCATGGTTAAGCAAGAAACAAACATGCATCTCTCTGTCTACAGCTGAAGCAGAATATATAGCAGCAGCAGCATGTTGTACACAAGTCATGTGGATGAAGAAAACTCTTCAAGACATGAAGGTAAGCATTGATGAACCTATTTCAATCAAATGTGATAATACAAGTGCTATAAGTATATCTAAAAATCCTGTACTTCACTCAAAAACTAAACACATTCCAATCAAGTATCATTTTCTACAGGAACAAGTGGCTCAGAAGATAGTAAAACTGGAGTATGTACCAACAAAAGAGCAGACAGCAGATATATTTACTAAACCACTTGCCAGAGAACCATTCGAATATTTGAGAGACAGACTAGGGGTAGTATCTGTAGATACTATTCTCTAATATGAAGAGAAAGTACAGTCTCAGGGGGAGAACAAAACGAAGATATCATTCCAGGGGGAGAACAGCCAGCAAGATAAGCATAAAACAAGTCCACAGGATCAGCATTATCAGTATTATCAGCATTATCAATAGTATCAGCATTCAGAAGCAACAAGAACCTTTCAATCGTAAAATGCATATTACAGACACTACAATGAAACACAACTATAAAACATATATCGGCTCACTATACCAAAGTGTTCTCTCAACAAGTTTCATACATCACTCTAGAGCAGCATAGTCCAATTTCAGCAGAAGAGGACCTAAACGTAACTCAGAGAAAGGAAATGCAACGACAGAACCCATACAGAGAGATGAGGCATCGTCCTTTGCCATTGATGTCAAAGGGGGAGGAAGAACAAACAACAAGAGGAAGAGCAGGCAAATAGGAAGAGCAAGCAACAAGAGAAAGAGAAAGCAAACAGAGAAAGTGGATTGCCATCAATGCCAAAGGGGGAGACTGTTGGAAATATTGTCATTGATGGCAAAGGAGGCAGCACTCAGGCAAAAGAAGGCAGCGCTGAAGCAGAGGAAGGCAAAAGAAGCACAGTGAAAGCAATAGAGGCAGCAAGAAGAATGTCAAAATGTAACAGTCATAGAAGCACAGTGAAGAACCGTTATCGGAAGATAGAGACAGAGGCAGAGCGACAGAAGCAGAGACAAAGGCAGAGAGCAGTTATAAAATTCCGGGAATCGCACTCTCCAATCGGCGCAGCAGAGGCAGAGACAGAGGCAGAGAGCATTTATAAAATTCCGAGAATCGCACTCTCCAACTGGCGGAGCACATATAACATATACAAACATTATTCCGGGAATCGCTTCACTCCAGCGGCAAAGTATATGTATAAACATATATATCAGTTATATACAAGCGGAGCACTTTATATCTATATAACCAAAGGTTCTATCAAAACGAAATGGCTTATAAGGTGGGACCTCTCACCCAATCGCAATCGGAGAAAAGGTTCAATCACAAGTCCTTTGTAATATGCTCCAATCAAGTGGCGGACCCGATGGCGATTATACGATGGAGTTAATCGGTTCAATCGCGTCCGGGATCTCAATCGCAATCGGAACTTTGTGATTGATCGCAAGTCCTTTGTAATATGCTCCGATCAAGTGGCGGACCCGATGGAGTTATACAATGGAGTTAATCGGTTCAATCGCGTTCGGGATCTTAATCGCAATCGGAACTTTCCGATTGATCGCAAGTCTTTTGTAAAATGCTGCGATTGAAGTGGCGGACCCGATGGCGATTATACGATGGAATTAATTGGTTCAATCGCGTCCGGAATCTTAATCACAATCGGAACTCTCCGATTGATCGCACGACTTTTGTAATATGTTGCGATTGAAGTGGTGGACCCGATCCTGTTATATGCGGGAGTTAATATGTGCAAATCGCATCCGTGTTCTGATCGCAATCGGAACTTTTCTATTATGCGCCCCGATTGCACTTGTTCAAAGTTCGGACCCGATTGCACTATGAGCCATGTTTTATGTGGTCATCGCGTCCGTTTGATCAATCGCAATCGCAAGTTTTCGTTTGACACCACCGATCCGCCGACGGAGATGTGGGGCCCGACCCTTTCATGTATTAGTGGTTGTGATTCGACTTATTGGATTGTAATATAAGACCAAAGGCTTAAGGTGGAGGGCGATTGTTTATATATAAAAGGATTGTTGTTAGATATATAAAACATGGTTGCAGTTGTATTAAAATATGCCACATGGGCTGTGAACCCACGGGCCTCAGCTTAATGGGAGGGCGATTATCAATATACAATGACTGTGATATATGTCCGTTCCGCTTGCGGAATGTTCCACATCAACAAGACACTCGTGGCATGAAAAGCGTTGGAATATGGCCCAGAATTACAGTCAGCATATTCATTTATATATAAAGCGCTGATATAAAAATGAAAAATGCAGTTACACAAAAACAGAAGTTACGCAGCAGCCACAAACAGAAAGGCATACAGAGAACAGAAAAGACAAAGACACAGTCAGAGAAAAGACAAATGCGCAGCAAGCTAAGAGATAAAATGAGTGAGCTGGTGTTCTCATTTAAATTTGAATGTAAATGTTTTATTTAAATTTATATTGTTGTGATGCATTGGCAAGTCTCCGGAAGAGAGCGAATATCCCACTGTAATATTAAAAAAAAAAAACACCTAAGTTACATTTTTCTGAGTGAGCTGAAAAGAGACGAGAAGGCAGAAGGCAAAGAGACATGGTTGTCCATTTCGAATTCCCAGTGGAATACAAACAACCATGAAGCTATTTCTGTATAAAACAAGGTAATATCCAATGGGAGAGAGTTGATGAAAAAGGAGTGAGAGAAGAAGAGAGTATGCAGCAGAATTAAGAAGGTTGAAGAGAATAAGCAAGCTGCAAGAAGAATATGAATAAGGAGGAGCTGAGCAAAGAAGAAGAAGGGGCTGAGCAGAGATGATGCAGGTCTGATATAAGATTTGATGAACAGCAGAGAAGAAGGTACAGAACAGAGCTGATATCCAAGGTAAATCAGCAAGTGTTTTTCTTTTGAAAGAGTAAGGAAGTTGGAGCTTCCCTATCAAGTTGTAGGTTGATAGATGTCAGTTGTAGCTGACTGAGGTAGGAGCCTCCTGTAGGTTGGTGCCTGCAGAAAATAGATGGGAGTTGGTGCTTCCACATCAAGTTGTAGCTTGATAAAATGTCAGTTGTAGCTGACTGAGGTAGGAGCCTCCTGTAGGTTGGTGCCTGCAGAAAATAGATGGGATTTGGAGCTTCCTTGCAAGTTGTAGCTTGCATAATTGAGGTTGGAGCCTCCTGTAGGTTGGTGCCTGCAGAAAATCAGTGGTGAGAGGGAGTTGGAGCTTGCCTTTGCATCACAACAATAATAAGATGTGGTTTTCTCCCTTTATGGGTTTCCACGTATATCTGGTGTCTATGTGAATGATGTCTATGTGTTGATATGATATATCTATTCTGCTAATACTTGCTGCTAACATATTAAGACTGCTGGTGCATTATCTAATCTTCTTATTAATTGCTGCTCATAAATAAAGATTGCTCACACATTATGTTGATCATTAAATGAAGGTGTTAATAAAGTAAAATAAGTTTTAAAGGAAAAAGTTTTTAAAAGTCCATGAATGTGTTAAACTGATTCACCCCCCCCCTCTCAGTTTAACTAAGAGTTCAACAATTGGTATCAGAGCGGGTTCCTTTGTACAAGTCTAACAACTGAAAGGAGATCCTAGGTTCCCAAGATGGCTAGTAAAGAAGGATGCTCAACCAATAAAGCCCCTTTCTTCACCAGTGAAAATTATGCCTTTTGGAAAATAAGAATGAAAGCTTATATAATGTCCTTAGGATTAGAAGCTTGGGATGCTGTGGAAATTGGATATGTCACAAAGTCAACTGATACAGAGAAAGAAGCTAAAGAAATCTTTGTAGCTAATGCAAAAGCAATGAATGCAATCTTAAATGGACTATGTGAAGCTGATTTTATCAAAATAATGCACAATAAGACTGCCAAAGATATGTGGGACACTCTAGAGAATATCCATGAGGGAAATAAAAAGGTTAAGACTGCCAAACTACAAGTATATAGATCCCATTTTGAAAATTTAAAAATGAATGATGATGAAGATGTTGGGAGCTTCTTCTTAAAAGTTGCAGAAATTGTTAACAGTATGAAAGCTCTTGGAGAAACAATACCAGAAGGTATAATTGTACAAAAGATTCTAAGATCTCTTCCATCCAGATTCAATCCCAAGGTGTCTGCAATAGAAGAAACAGCTTATTGGGAGACCTTGACCATGAACCAACTACTAGGAAATCTTACAGCATATGAGATGAGGCTCCCACAGAAGAATCCAAGTACAAGGGAAGCAGCATTCAAAACAGAAAAGAAGAAAGAAGAAAAGGAAGACATATGCTCCTGCTCTGATGAAGAAGAGGCTAAATTTGTCAAGAAATTGGATAGAGGATCAGGTAGATACAAAGGCAAACTTCCTTTTAAATGTTTTAACTGTGGAAGAGTTGGACATTATGCTGCTATATGTCCTCACAAGAAAGTAAGAAATCAAGCTCAAGAATCAGAGAAAGACACATCAAAGAATTGGCAGAAAGGAAAGAAATTCAGCAGAAAATCCTTCTATGCTCAGCAAGACAGCAATGCATCTGAAGACTCAGATGAACTCTCAGGAGAAGAGGGAACCTCTGAATTTTTATTAATGGCCATAGAAGATCTTGAAGGACTCCCGCTAGAAGAAGAAGAAGAAGGGGAAGTCAATCTTGAGGGGGAGCTAAGAAGTGCTCTCGAGGAGATTGACAGACTCAAACTAAAATGCAGAAAACAAAAAGAGATTCTCCTCAAATGTGTGAAAGAAGAACAAAATTTAGAAGTCCTCATGCAGCTGAAGGTAAAGCTTGAAGAAGCCAAAAAGATAGAAGATATATTACTTCAGCAAATCAAAGATAAAACTCAAGAACAAGAGAAGCTGGAAGAAGAAATTCTGTGTCTGAGAAGGAAATTAGAAAGTGCTCAACAGAAAGTTTCTATATACCCTTCTCAAATGACAAGTTCTAGTAGGTTGAATGAAATCTTGGATGCTCAAAGATCTCCTCTAATAAAAACTGGGATAGGCTATGAAGGAGAATCAAGTAAAGGCAAAGAAAAGGAAAACAAAAATATAATTTTTGTGAAAGCAAAGAAGGTTGATGAAGCAGCCCAAATAATTCCTACCAAGGAAGAAACATGTAATGAGAAAGACAGAGACCAGAAGAAACCTCTAATAACAAAGATTGTAACAAATACTAAGACAACAGAAAAAAGATCATATATTCCTGATTATATCAAATTTGGAAGCCATCAAAGGAGATTCTTGCCTCCTATGAAGAATGCCATCTGTTATGTCTGCCACAAGCAGGGACACATTGCTGCATGTTGTCGTGCAAGGAGGAATGATTCAAACCAACAAAAGAGGCAAGCATGGAAGAGACAACCTTACATCAGGTATGCAAGTAATTTCTATGGTTATTGTTTTTATTGTAAGGATTTTTCCCATAGAATTATTGAATGTAGAAAGTATGGACAAAGACTGATGTTCAATACCTCAAGGAGGTTTATGAGTCAAAGCAATTTTGTTCATGCTCACAATTCTGCAAAAACTATAATCAAATGTTGTATATGCAATCAAATTGGGCATATATCTTCCAAGTGTTCTCTCAAGGGATATAATTCATCACCTCACAAAAGATACCAAACAAAAAGGGGCCTCCAGTGGATAAAGAAGGTGAATAAATGTGACTTGGCTTTAACTGCTCAAGATTTGAAGAGCAATGGTATTTGGACAGTGGCTGCTCTAAACACATGACAGGAGATAAAAACAAGGTTATTACTCTTGATGAAAATAAATCTGCCAATGTTACTTTTGGCAATGATAAATCAGGTAAGAACAAGGGAAAAGGCTCAGTCAGCATAGATAATGGAAGAGGAAAGTCCCAAGATGTACTATTTGTAGATGGGCTGAAAGCAAATTTACTGAGTGTCAGTCAGATGTGTGACAAAGGCTGTGAAGTTCTCTTTAGAGCACAAGACTGTGAAGTCAGATCAAGCACAACAGGAAAGACTCTGCACAAAGGTATCCGAACAGAGAGTAATGTGTACATAGTAAAAGAGGAGGAGAATTCACAGATTATGACTTTGTAGACCTATGTAATGAACATGGAATAAAGCAACAATTTACTATTGCAGGGACACCTTAGACAATGGAGCTGAGAGAGACAAAACAGGTCTGTACAACAAATAGCCAGAGCTATGATGCAAGAGAATAATATTGCTCAAACCTTCTGGGCAGAAGCAGTACACACAGCAGTACATATCCTTAATAAAGCTCACTTAAGGCCAATCAGTGACAAGACTCCCCATGAACTATGGCATGGAAAGCCAACCTCAATCAAACATTTCAGAATCTTTAGAAGCAAGTGTTACATAAAGAATAATGATGAAAATCTTGGAAAATTTGATGCAAGAGCAGATGAAGGGATATTTCTAGGATATGCCTC
Organism: Pinus albicaulis; assembly: GCA_034641835.2. NCBI lineage: Eukaryota > Viridiplantae > Streptophyta > Pinopsida > Pinales > Pinaceae > Pinus > Pinus albicaulis. Next base: position 945,402,156 of record CM076580.1, on the reverse strand, counting down.
CAAAAGCAAAGGGTACAGGTGCTACAACAAGACCCTTCGGAAGATAGTTGAAAGTATTGATGTGAGATTTGCTGAAGAACTTCCAAACAATACTAGAGATACAGACTGCTGCAGTACATCAGACAACAATGAAGAAGAAGACGAGAATGATGATGAAACCAGCAAGACAACAGAAGATGCAGAGCTGAGCTCAAAAACCCCTCAAGATACACTCAGAAGAATCATCATGAAGATCAGATCATAGGAGACAAGAAAGCAGGAGTCCAGACAAGAAGTCAGCTAACAGAACAAACAGAAGAAGTATACATATCCATGTTATCACAAATAGAGCCAAAGAAATTTGAAGAAGCCAGCAAGGACAAGTATTGGATAAAAGCAATGAATGAAGAATTGGACCAAATTGAGAAGAACAATACCTGGGAACTAGTTCCTAGACCTATTGAGAAAAATATCATTGGTTCAAAATGGGTATTCAAAAACAAAATGAATGAGCAAGGACAAGTAATCAGGAATAAAGCTAGGCTGGTCTACAAAGGATACTCACAAATAGAAGGACTTGATTATGATGAAACATTTGCCCCTGTAGCTAGAATGGAAGCTATCAAAATGTTCCTGGCATTTGCATGCTATCAAGATTTCAAGGTATATCAAATGGATGTAAAATCTGCTTTTCTTAATGGTGATCTAGAAGAAGAAGTGTACATGGAACAACCAGAAGGTTTCTCATTGACAGAGATAAAGAAGACTATATGGCGAAAAAGGCCCTATATGAGTAAAACACAGGCTCCTCGTGCTTGGTACTCAAAACTGGATAAATATTTGAAAAAACAAGGCTTTAAGAGAGGTGGAGTAGACAACAATCTGTACATAAAAGCCCATGAAAATGAACTCCTGATTGTTTTAGTATATGTTGATGACATTATGTTTAGAAGCAATGGAGAAGAACTAGAAAAAGGATTTGCTGATGAGATGAAAACAGAGTTTGAGATGTCTATGATTGGAGAGCTAAATTTCTACTTGGGACTTAAAATTCAGCAAAAGAACACAGGTACATTCATTCACAAGAAAAATACATAAAAGAAATGTTGAAAAAGTTCAAAATGGAGGACTGCAAACCTATGTCAACTCCCATGACCACAGGTTGCAAGCTGTGTGCTAATGATGGGTCTGCTGACATAGATCAAGGACTTTACAGATCAATGATTGGAAGTCTATTGTATCTGAATGCATCAAGACCAGACATCATGCTAGCAGTAGGATTAGTGGCTAGATATCAAGCAGCACCTAAACAAAACCATCTTCTGGCAGTCAAAAGAATATTCAGATATCTACAAGGAACAATACAGTATGGACTTTGGTATCCTAAAAGCAAAAACTTCACTTTATCAGCATACACAGATGCAGATTGGGCCAGTTGTGTTGATGACAGGAAGAGTACAAGTGGAGGTGCTTTCTATCTAGGAGAAAGCCTAGTTGCATGGTTAAGCAAGAAACAAACATCCATCTCTCTGTCTATAGCTGAAGCAGAATATATAGCAGCAGAAGCATGTTGTACACAAGTCATGTGGATGAAGCAAACTCTTCAAGACATGAAGGTAAGCATTGATGAACCTATTTCAATCAAATGTGATAATACAAGTGCTATAAGTATATCTAAAAATCTTGTACTTCACTCAAAAACTAAACACATTCCAATCAAGTATCATTTTCTACGGGATCAAGTGGCTCAGAAGATAGTAAAACTGGAGTATGTACCAACAAAAGAGCAGACAACAGATATATTTACTAAACCACTTGCCAGAGAACCATTCGAATATTTGAGAGACAGACTAGGGGTAGTATCTGTAGATACTATTCTCTAATATGAAGAGAAAGTACAGTCTCAGGGGGAGAACAAAACGAAGATATCATTCCAGGGCGAGAACAGCCAGCAAGATAAGCATAAAACAAGTCCACAGGATCAGCATTATCAGTATTATCAGCATTATCAATAGTATCAGCATTCAGAAGCAACAAGAACCTTTCAATCGTAAAATGCATATTACATGCACTACAAATGAAACACAACTATAAAACATATATCGGCTCACTATACCAAAGTGTTCTCTCAACAAGTTTCATACATCACTCTGGAGCAGCATAGTCCAATTTCAGCAGAAGAGGACCTAAACGTAACTCAGAGAAAGGAAATGCAATGACAGAACCCATACAGAGAGATGAGGCGTCGTCCTTTGCCATTGATGTCAAAGGGGGAGGAAGAACAAACAACAGGAGGAAGAGCAGGCAAACAGGAAGAGCAAGAAACAAGAGAAAGAGAAAGCAAACAGAGAAAGTAGATTGCCATCAATGCCAAAGGGGGAGACTGTTGGAAATATTTTCATTGATGGCAAAGGAGGCAGCACTCAGGCAAAGAAAGCGTGACGAAGCAGAGGAAGGCAAAAGAAGCACGAGTGAAAGCAATAGAGCAGCAGAAGAATGTCAAAATACTGTGATCCCTTAGAAGCACGATGAAGAACCGTTACAAAATTCCAGGAATCACACACTCCAACCGGCGTTATACATATAATACAACACAAACATTATTCCGGGAATCGTTTAATTCCAGCGGCAAGGCAATGCATATAATACATAACCATATTCCGGGAATCGCACACTCCAACCGGCGTTATACATATAATACAACACAAACATTATTCCAGGAATCGCTTCACTCCAGCAGCAAAATATATATACAAACATATATATCAGTTATATATAAGAAGAGCACTTTATATCTATATAACCAAAGGTTCTATCAAAACGAAATGGCTTATAAGGTGGGACCCCTCACCCAATCGCAATCGGAGAAAAGGTTCAATCGCAAGTCTTTTGTAATATGCTCCGATCAAGTGGCGGACCCGATGGCGTTATACGATGGAGTTAATCAGTTCAATCGCGTCTGGGATCTTAATCGCAATCGGAACTTTCCGATTGATCGCAAGTCTTTTGTAATATGCTCCGATCAAGTGGCGAACCCGATGGCATTATACGATGGAGTTAATCGGTTCAATCGCGTCCGGGATCTTAATCGCAATCGGAACTTTCCAATTGATCGCAAGTCTTTTGTAATATGCTCCGATCAAGTGGCGGACCCGATGGCGTTAAACGATGGAGTTAATCAGTTCAATCGCGTTTGGGATCTTAATCGCAATCAAAACTTTCCGATTGATCGCAAGTCTTTTGTAAAATGCTGTGATTGAAGTGGTGGAACCGATCCTGTTATATGCGGGAGTTAATATGTGCAAATCGCATCCGTGTTCTAATTGCAATCAAAACTTTTCTATTATGCACCCCGATTTCATTTGTTCAAAGTTCGGACCCGATTGCGCTATGAGACATGTTTTATGTGGTCATCGCGTCCGTTTGATCAATCGCAATCGCAAGTTTTCGTTTGACACCACGTCCGATTCGCCGACGGAGATGTGGGGCCCGACCCTTTCATATATTAGTGGTTGTGATTCGACTCATTGGATTGTAAAATAAGACCAAAGGCTTAAGGTGGAGGGCGATTGTTTATATATAAAAGGATTGTTGTTAGATATATAAAACACGGTTGCAGTTGTATTAAAATATGCCACATGGTCTGTGGACCCATGGGCCTCGGCTTAAGGTGGAGGGCGATTATCAATATACAATGACTGTGATATATGTCCGTTCCGCTTGCGGAATGTTCCACATCAACAAGACACTCGTGGCATGAAAAGAGTTGGAATACGGCCCAGAATTACAGTCAGCATATTCATTTATATATATAAAGCGCTGATATAAAAATGAAAAATGCAGTTACACAAATACAGAAGTTACGCGGCAGCCATAAACAGAAAGGCATACAGAGAACAAAAAATACAAAGACACAGTCAGATAAAAGACAAATGCGCAGCAAGCCAAGAGAAAAAATGAGTGAGCTGGTGTTCTCATTTAAATTTGAATGTAAATGTTTTATTTAAATTTATATTGTTGTGATGCATTGGCAAGTCTCCGGAAGAGAGCGAATATCCCACTGTAATATTAAAAAAAAGAGAGGCACCTACAGTTACATTTTTCTGAGTGAGCTGAAAAGAGACGAGAAGGCAGAAGGCAAAGAGACATGGCTGTCCATTTCGAATTCCCAGTGGAATACAAACAGCCATGAAGCTATTTTTGTATAAAACAGGGTAATATCCAAGGGGAGAGAGTTGACGAAAAAGGAGTGAGAGAAGAAGAGAGTATGCAGCAGAATTAAAGAGAGTTGAAGAAAATAAGCAAGCTGCAAGAAGAATGTGAATAAGGAGGAGCTAAGCGAAGAAGAAGAAGGGGCTGAGCAGAGATGATGCAGGTCTGATATAAGAGTTGATGAACAGCAGAGAAGAAGGTACAAAACAGAGCTGATATCCAAGGTAAATCAGCAAGTGTTTTTCTTTTGAAAGAGTAAGGAAGTTGGAGCTTTCCTATCAAGTTGTAGCTTGATAGATGTCAGTTGTAGCTGACTGAGGTAGGAGCCTCCTGTAGGTTGGTGCCTGCAGAAAATAGATGGGAGTTGGTGCTTCCACATCAAGTTGTAGCTTGATAAAATGTCAGTTGTAGCTGACTAAGGTAGGAGCCTCCTGTAGGTTGGTGCCTGCAGAAAATAGATGGGAGTTGGAGCTTCCTTGCAAGTTGTAGCTTGCAGAATTGAGGTTGGAGCCTCCTGTAGGTTGGTGCCTGCAGAAAATTAGTGGTGAGAGGGAGTTGGAGCTTGCCTTTGCATCACAACAATAATAAGATGTGATTTTCTCCCTTTATGGGTTTCCACATATATCTGGTGTCTATGTGAATGATATCTATGTGTTGATATGATATATCTATTCTGCTAATACTTGCTGCTAACATATTAAGACTGCTAGTGCATTATCTAATCTTCTTATTAACTGCTTCTCATAAATAAAGATTGCTCACACATTATGTTGATCATGAAATGAAGGTGTTAATAAAGTAAAATAAGTTGTAAAAGGAAAAAGTTTTAAAAGTCCATGAATGTGTTAAACTGATTCATCCCCCCTCTCTCAGTTTAACTAAGAGTTCAACATGCCACCTCTTCTGACTTCTCAGAAGTCTCACAGACCATCAGAGATCATACCTCACCAGGGGCAATTACAAGGAGACAGGGAAACAGAATGATCAGGGATAAGTACAAAGCCGAGCTGGAAGGGTATGTAGAGAAATATCACACCAGGGTTTCCGCCTCCATGAATGTGGATACAAAACACCTGGTATTGTCTATGGCGCAGGCCATCTTGGATCCCGATACAGGTATCACTAGTTATCGGGTGCTAGAATATGCGATTGATATGGCCAAAGTACCAACACCCGACAAATGTAACTTGTTTCAGGTCATGGGTGATATGCTAAAGGACGAGGTGATGCGGGTCACCATTGCGCTGAGAAAACTGGAGAAAAACCATGAACAGGTGAGGGCGACCCTAAATAATGAAGAGGAAAACTCTCGCGCCTGGGCAAATCAAATACATGGCCTCCAAGAGATAATCAAAGGAAAGGATACGGGAGAGACAAACCCATAGCGCGCTTTGATAGAACAGTTGCAGAAAGAGGTCACGTCATTGAAAAGTAAGGTCAACATACCGGCCTCCCACCATGTGCAGATGGCCAAGTTGGCCCAAGAAGAGAAGGAAAAAGTGGAATTGGCTGACACACTGGCAAAGGAGAGGGAGGACAAAGAAAAAATGGATGAAACAATTACCACTCTGCAGAGTAGGTTGACGGAGTTGCAGAACACCTGGGACACGCACAGTTGTGTGCCTGCTACAACCCCACCAGAGATGAGTCCGTTGTCAGAGCAACTGAATGCAGCGAAAACCACAAAAGATATATTAGAAAAGCAGGCATCCATCGCTAGGCAGAGGATCACTGATTTGGAAAATTCCCTGGCTGAGAATGGCAGGAAAATAGAGACACTGCAGAAAGAGATCGAGCAGGAGAAAAATACAAGAGCCGACCAGCAGAAAACCATCACTGACCTCAAAAGCCGCATGAAGGGTAATATCACCCTCAGTGAAGCGAGAAGTATAATCTGGTCGGACATAACCTCAGCGGTGATAGAACAGTGGGGTTTCCTAAAAACGATGGGAGAAAACAAATCTGCTATACCCTATCTCAACAGGAAATTACAGGAGGCAGACCTCAACTTGTCCGGCAGAGCCCAGCACGCCAGAAACTATATGTCATTCTTGAAGGAGTTGGAATCTGACGAGGTGGAGAAGCACGACATACCAAGTCGATTCATGGAAGCCTTTGAATGCCAGAAAATCATTGACAAGGAGGCAGCCCGAGTTACAGCTTCAAGAGCCCTGCGACAGGTGGTAGCAAACGTGGATCGGTTCGATGCAGTATGGGATGAGATTACAATAGTTGGACTTCCTTCTTGCTGGGACCCAACCACTCCTTCCGTGCTACGTCTGTTGACAGAGTATAAGACACGTCTACAGGAAGAAAAAGACCGGACGGACCTCCTGTCAGATAAAACCGCTCGGCTAAAGGCTGAAACAATTGTCTTGTCCCTTCGCCAAGAGTTCACCCTCCTCCATTTGATAAAACACAGGCTCCCTACCGAGGCGGGTTTCAACACCCTCACAGAGGCCTATGTCAAGGTGGAAGGATATGCAGCAATGCCCGAACCTTCAACTGACAGCCAGCAAAGATGCACTCAGTTTGCCGGCCAGATCGCCAGCTCGTCAGCAAATGTTCCACCACCAGCGTCAGCAACTGCCTCAACCCCTTCACATCTGTGAAACACTGTCGACTCATGATTTGGCCTTAGTGGCATTTTTACTTTTTACGTAGTTAACTAATTTTAAGTTTCAAGTGGGCTTCATGTTCCACTTCAACGTTTTACTCTTTACCAGACTGTCTTTTAATATTTTTGTTTTAAAAACGGCCGAGTGCCTAATGGCCCATGATGAGAGGCCTTTACTCCTCATCATAAGTTTTGGTTGTTTTGATAAGGACCTTTAACAAATTTTGGGCATGCGAGGAAGATATTTCTCCCAAAAAATATCTTCTCTCTCATGTATGAAGGAGTCTATATAAGAAAGATCAAAATAGAAAAACGGGTTCCAAATTTTCTAAAGAATTCACTGTAAAAGAATGTCTTGTATGCATTTTGTGAAAGTTTTAATACAAATGTGAAGAGCCCGTTGGGTTTCAATGAGAAGGAGTTTGATCTTTAAGGAGGATTCTGATCTTGGTGCTTTACAGTGTGTACTTCTTTCTTATGTGTCGTAACTTAGCCGTTCATTTCGTTTATATCCATTTATCTTGTATCACATTTTGGAATGCGAGTAGCCCACTGTTTCTGATATAAATTTATCCTTGTCGATATTTATGTCATAATCTTTTCGGCACTTTAAATAAGGCTCAGGTGTGATATACTGTCTCATTTTCAATTCATCCGTATTTCTGCTATATTGACCGCTATGAGATGTTATTTACAAATGTTTTCTTCATGTGTGGATTCTTAATTTCACAAGCCCACTACATGCTGGTATATGCTTCTGGATGTTGTCTCAACAGCAGTTAGTATTCTCTTTATTCTACGTATGCAATAGATACTCTATGATTACCAATCTCTGTGAAGTATTTAGAATCCAGCCCTCTTTACAGTTAAGCTGCTTTTGAATTGTCTGCTAAAATTCGTGTTAGAGTTTCACATCTTGCCTCTGCAATATTGCTTTCTCTGTTATTAACTTCTGAAAGTTTTGGTCCCATTCAAGTTAATTTTCCTGTTACAAGAAACAGCATGAGAGCTTTGTCTTACTAATTATCCCTACCATATCCTTTTGCTCCTTGCTATATAAGATGTCCTAGGCACTGGTCTTTCACAACTCAATGTTGTCTCTAGGATTGACAACATCTTTTTGGCGTCGTTGTCGGGGACGAAGTTGAGAACAAATTTACATCCCTGGGCCTCGACAAAACCCTATTCACTCTTCAATTAGGTGAGCATGGAGAGTTGAGAGTTGTATATCCCTCACCTTGGCGACTCCACATTAGTTTTTCAGATAAATCGAATTGCAGTCCTGGCTCCTCGGAAGCCACGCCTTAGGTCAGATACGTCTCAGCCAAAGACACCCTCTGTGTCTGACCCAGAAAGAATCTTACATAGAAGAAATTGGAGGGAGAGACAGTTTATCCATACCGAGATTCCACAATTCTCTCTAGAAGACTTTCCTTCCTCCTCTTCTCAAGTGGCCCAAGTACAATATTCTGACTCCGCTGTGGGAGAAATCGGCTACTACTCAGACAGCTTACCTCTGGGAAATATCCATGTTAAGGACGAGGCTGAATCCATAGATACCACCCGTCACACATTTCACCCCACTCCAGAGGCTGAATAAGTCAAAGAAGTCACCGAAGTATCTGTTGTTAATACTCTGCTTTTGTATCCATCATCCCAAGCTGTTGTTCACTATATTCCCATCATCATCCACACCTCACTTCCTCCTCCTCCTCCGCTTACACATCAAATCCTTTTGTTACCTCCACCTCCTCCTCCAATGGCAAACGTTTCGGGCTTCTTGTTGAATAAATATGCCCCCCCGGCATTACCTCAAGTGCTAAACGACCTGCCACAGGACTATCTAAAAATCCTGCCTCGTTTCAATGGAGAGAACGAGACCGAAGCTCAAAAACACCTTGAGGTCTTCTGCTCCTTTGCAAAAAAATTCAACGTAGAGCATCTTGACGTAGTCCTAAGACTATTTTTGCAATCCCTTGATGGTGAAGCCAGGAAATGGTTCAAGATGCTGGGAGACCGTTCTATAAACATGTGGGAAGCAATGGAAGACACTTTTCTTAAAAAATGGGGCAAGAAGAAAGACCATGGACACTCTCTGACTGAGTTTAATACACTCAAGAAGAGGCACAATGAAGGGGTGGCCGAGTTTATTAAGAGATTCAACAAGTTGTACCTAAGCCTCCCCGTAGAAATGAAACCACACCAGACCGCTGCCAAGGTTGTGTTTGTGGCAGCCTTTGACTCTGAATTCAGCTTCTCTCTGAGAGAAAGAAAGCCAACCACTCTGGATGACGCTCAGACAGATGCATTGGAGCTTGAGGCAAAATTTGTCTCCACTGGTAAATCCAAGGGAAGATCTGAGCAAGATGTGAGAAGAAGGGGAAAGGAATAGGTATCCACCTCGACCCAAGACAGAGATTCAGCTAATGACAAGATTGAGGAGATGAACAAGATGATCAAGAATCTCTCAAGCAAGCTGGTAAAGCTTGAAATGGAGGCAAAGAATTCATCCTCCAAGAATTTCCAAAACGCTCCAAACAGAGGCTTCAACCCTCAATACAGAAATCCACCCTTGCAGATATTGCAAAGGGGATATAAGGAGCAGCAAGATCAGGTACCTCACCCTCTATACTTGGAAGGGAAAGTAGAGGGTTCTACTGAAGACATTGCTTATGAGCAAGAAGAGGCATACCTTGCTTTCTCAAACAGTGATGAAGTTGAATGTCCTTTACATGAAAGTGACGAAGGGGAGGTGCAGGCACACACAGAAGGGAAAGCTAGTGGAGATATTGAAGATCCTGAGATTGATGACTACTGCAAGCAGTTCGTCGATTTCATGCAAGCTCAATTCAATAGAAGATATGACCTCAGATCTTCCAGGAAGAGAACTTGCACTCAGGACTAGGAGGAGGACACACTTCAAGAAGAGGCTCCTGCTCAGAAAGAGGAAACATCTCAAAAGACCCCGGACAAAGGTAAGAGGCCCCTTAACCAATCCTTAAAGTTTGCTGATCAAGTTCCTTTATCTTCACAAGTGGCCACACCCCCTAGTGCCAAGCCAATCTTAAAAGAAGTCAAATCTCTCCCCCTGAACAAAGAATCTAAAGATAAAGAACCAAAAGAGGTGTTAGTAGATAATTCCTCCTCTGCCTTCAGCTTACAGAAGGAGCTGGAGAAGGTCAAAATCCCAGTTCCCTTGACCAAGTTGTTGAAACAACCTGCATATCAGTCTCAGGTCACATCCTTCATGCTCCCTCCAGAGGTAATAAACATTCCCGACAGTCTGAACTTGCAGGAAGAAAGGCCTATGGTTGTTTTTGGCCCACATGTCGAGGAATTAGATGCTGCTACTCCTCCATTTTATGTGTCTTTAGTAATACATGACCTGCTGCTACACAATTGTATGTTAGATTTGGGAGCCTCTCATAATCTTTTACCGCTTTCGGTCATGGAACAACTAGGACTACAAATCACCCGCCCATACAAAGACCTTTACTCATTTGACTCCAAAAGAGTTAAGTTCCTGGGCATGATAAAGGACTTAGTGGTTAATCTGGCTCAGATCCCAGCAAAAAGTGTAGTGATGGATATAGTGGTGGTTGACATTCCAGCCCGCTTTGGCATGCTACTGTCATGATCTTGGGGGACCAAAATTGGGGGATCGATCAAGTTGGACCTGACCTATGCCACTATCCCTGTATTTGGTGGTCAAGAGAGGAGGCTATACCGGGAAACCAGATTTGTCAAGACAATTACCAAGGCAGATGATTCAGTTGACTCTCCAGTTTATATCAGGGAGGGGGATTTCTCATGTTTAATGCTGGAGGAAGATCAGGAGTACGCACATGAACCATTATTTTGTCAAATCAAGATAGAGGAGTCCATAGAAAGGCCTGAATCAGTAATCTGGACACTTCATTTTGATGGGGCTGGAGTGTTATTGATTTCCCCTACAGGCCAATGGGTCCCTTTATCCTTCAAGCTGGAGTATGAAGCCACAAATAATGTGGCCGAGTATGAAGCACTTCTACTGGGCCTGCAAACAGCCAGGATCATGAACATACGAAGTCTAAAGGTTTTGGGAGATTCCAAACTGGTAGTCAGACAGGTGAGAAATCAGTGCCAAGCCAAACATCCTAGGCTAAGGGCTTATAGGAATGAAGTTTGGGATCTGGTGGAGAATTTCTTCCTGGCATTTAATATCCAGTTCATGCCCTGAGAGCAGAATAGAATGGCAGACTCCCTTGCAGTGGCTACCAGTACTTTTTCGTCCACCTCAGAATCCTCTCTTGAGATATGAAATTGAGGTACGATATCGGCCATCAATCCCAGACAATATCAAACACTGGCAAGTATTTGAAGATGAAGAGCAAGTGAAGAGATTTTTGGAAACAGTTGGGGAATTCTCCAACATGGAGATTGATAGTTGTGAAGAGGAAGAGATAGAGGTTACCCCAGGAGATAAGTGGGAAGAAAAGGTAGCTGGCCACAAATTTCTTCAGTTGAAAGGGAATGTCATTCCTCGAGGATTAGTGCCCTTGGAAAGGTTGTTTAACAAGAATGATGTTCCCTTACATCCGAACAAAGTTGTGGAGGAGAATCAGGTAGAAGATCTGAATCTTGGCACTGAGGCTGACCCCAAGATCGTGAAGTTGTCCAAGAAGGTCCCGGAAGAATATAAACAGCTTTACCAGAAGTTATTTCAGTCCGATAAAGATGTGTTTGCATGGTCTTATCAAGACCTAAAAACTTTTGATATCAGCATTATGCAGCACAAAATTCCACTGAAGGGAGATGCAAAACCACATAAGCAGAAGCTTAGACAAATAAATCCCCTGTTGCTACCCTCTATTGAGAAAGAATTAAGAAATTACTGAAGGCCAAAATCATTGTACCCTTGAGATATTCTGAGTGGGTAGCAAATTTAGTCCCTGTGCGGAAGAAAAATGGAGAAATAAGGTTGTGTTTTGATTTCAGGAATCTTAACAGAGCATCCTTGAAGGATAATTATCCACTGCTGAAGATGGATCATATCCTGCAGAAAGTGGTAGGGGCATCTCGAATGTCGATGATGGATGGATTCTCTGGGTACAATCAGGTGGTTGTACTACCAGAATACCAAAAGAATACTGCCTTTACCACTTCGTGGGGAACATTTATGTATGCCAGGATGCCTTTTGGGTTGATTAATGCAGGGGCCACCTTTCAGAGGGCCATGGACATTGCTTTTATCGGAGAGCAAGATAAGTTTGTGGTGGTATATTTGGACGACATTACTGTGTTCTCAAAAGATGATGTAGAGCACATTGAACACCTACGCAGTACCTTCGAGAAGTGCAGAAAGTATGGCCTCTCTCTAAATCTGCAGAAGTCCATGTTTGCACTAGAAGAGGGCAAGCTCTTAGGACACATTGTAACCAAAGATGGGGTAAAGATAGATCCTAAGAGAGTAGAAATCATCAATGGCATTTCCCTCCCCAGAAATAAAAAGGAAGTTCAAGTGTTTCTAGGACGTATACATTTCCTGAGGAGATTCATCCCTAACTATGCTGAGATAGTTAGGCATATTACTGACATGCTAAAGAAGAACAATGAGGTTAAGTGGTCACAAGAGTCACGAGAACCTTTTGCCAGGATTAAAAATGCATTCGTTGAAGCCCCTGTGTTAGCCGGGCCAGACTATGCCAAACCTTTTATGATCTTTTCCTTTGCATCACCTCACACAGTAGCAAGAGTTCTGTTGCAGAAAAATGAAGATGGGTACAAGCAGCCTATTGCCTTTTTCAGTCAGGTACTTCGTGACGTTGAGCTGAAATATAACATACTGGAAAAGCAGGCATATGCTCTGGTGAAATCCCTCAAATCCTTTTTTATGTATGTCCTCCAGTCCCACATCACTGCATTTGTACCCACAACAGCCGTCAAAGATATCCTTGTCCAGGGAGACAGTGAAGGAAAAAGAGGGAAATGGATAGCCAAAATACAGGAGTATGAGTTGGACATCCGCCCTACTAAGCTAATCAAGGGACAGGGATTAGCCAAAATCTTGTCTGAGTCAAATTACCAGGCTCTAGGAATAAATTTGTCCATGATAGCAAATGAGACATCTGAAGGGAAAGAAGAATCACAGGGAGTAGAGATAGCTTCCCAGAAGACACATATGAAGTACCTCACCAGCCAGTGGTACAAGGAAATAGTGGAATATCTGCTAACACTAAGTTTCCCACCCAGCGGTGAAAAAGCTAAATACAGAGCACTGAGGTTGAAGTCACAGAGGTATATGGTTGCAAATGGTCAGCTGTATTGGAGGGACCCTTCAGGCATCCTACTCCTATGCCTGACAGAGGAAGAGGTAGAGGGTATAATGGCTGAGTTTCATGAAGGAATTTGTGGGGGCCATTATAGTTGGAGGGCTACTGCTCACAAAATCCTGAAGGCTGGTTTCTTCTGGCCCAAACTATTTGGAGATGTATTTACCTTGGTTAGAGCTTGTGAGAAGTGCCAAAGGTTTGCCGAGAGATAGAAGCTAGTGCCTCTTCCCATGATCCCTGTCCATGTAGATGAACCATTCCAGCAGTGGGGAATTGACTTCATTGGAGAAATACACCCCCCATCCAGCGGTCACAGCATAAATGGATCTTAACCGCCACGGATTATTTCACAAAGTGGGTAGAAGCTATACCCACCAGGAACGCAACAGACACTGTGGTGATGAAATTCATAGAAGAAAACATTATATCCAGATTTGGTTGCCCTGCCAAGATTGTGACCGATAATGCACAGGCCTTTAAATCTGCAAAGTTTGTCAACTTTTGTCAACAATACAACATTGCACTAGGTCACTCTACAGCCTATTACCCACAGGGAAACAGCCTAGCAGAGTCATCAAATAAAACACTGGTGAGGGCACTGAAGAAGGCTATTAATGAAAACCAAAAGAATTGGGACTCCCAGTTAAAATTTTCTCTATGGGATAATAGGATTACCAGCAAGAGAGCAATCGGGAAGTCTCCGTACGAATTAGTATATGGGAGGGCAGTAGTTTTCCCCGTGTAGCTAGCATTACCAATGGCTCGATTCATGCAGGAAAGTCAGGAGGAACCGGATGATGTAACCAGGAGAATCAACCAGTTGGTGGAGCTATAAGAAACGTGGAACCAAGTGAGTCAGAGGCTAGTTGAATACCAGGAGAAAATGAAGGACCTTTTCGATCAACATGCCAAAGACAGAAAATTACAGATTGGGGATTTAGTGTTCATATGGGACATTCGAAGGGCTGATAAAGGTAAACACGGTAAATTCGACCCCCTCTGGTTCGGCCCCTTTAAAATTGTAGAACATGGTGGCAACAATACCTCCAGGCTGGAGAATTTACAGGCAGATCTGCTCGACGCCCCTGTAAACGGCCAGTTTCTCAAGCCTTATTTCCAATTCTGAAGCGGGCCAAGAAAGCCTAATGTATCATAATGTATATTAGTGTATGTTTTCATCTTTGCTTAAATAATGGATGTGTCTTGATGAATCATGAAGAGGAATGGTGTTCACGTAAGATAAACAGATGGTCTGCGAAATTCTCAACATGCTCGAGGACGAACGTGCCGTCCCCAGGTGGAGCCAATGTTGACCATAAATTAACATTATTCATTCTTGTGGATTAAACTTTGAATAGATGTGTATCGAATGTTATGGATAATGATGAAACATTTAAAGGGATCGGTAAAAAGAGACAAGGATGTGATAAGTATTTCGCTTACAACAAAACAGGTACATGAGAAGGGTCCAAAATATAAAACAAAAGGGCAAAGGTGCCACAGAAAGGGCGCAAGTACACGGTGCAAAAGGCGTAAAAACAAAAACTGTTAAAAACTGGCCGCGTCCCAAATGTGCACGTGAGGGAATTCCCCATACGAGAATTTCTGTGAGGGTCGAGAGGCGGAAGAGGGAATAGACCCATACCCCCGCGGAATTACATGGACGTGCCACGAGATGGGCCCAAGGTAAAAGGTGACGTGGCAGCTCAAAGTGCGAAGTTTCAGTGACGTGGCAGAACGGAATGTAGGCCCTAAAGACTGGTACACAGTGTATTTAACCCGTCTTACGAATAATATGTTTCAAGAGTCGTATGTTTTATTGCAGCAAAAAGGTAAGGTAAGTTTCTAGGCGAACTGGTACCGAGGCCCGTACCAGTATTAAACCCAGCACGCGGTGTTCACCTGTTCCCAGCCGACGCCCAATCCCTACGCGCCACGTGCTCCACTATCAGTGTCCTTACGACACTTTCCCCCCCTTTATTTTACCTATCCACGTTTTTACCTCAGAACGCTCAGTCGTAAGATAACAGTCTTCCCGTATTTTACTCCAGTGAAAGTCGCAGGTTTTCCAGCTACGGTATAAACTAAGTGGGAACCAGTGCCAAGGTCTACCCAGTCACTATCAACACCCCCGCGTCACTTTCCTGAGCATATTTCCCTGTTGCATAGGTATTCCATCCCTCATTTGCTCTCTGCTTTTCTTTCGTCTTTTAAAATTTTTATATATCAGTGATGGGAAGGGGCACGCCCAAGAAAGCCGAACCAGAAACCCCTCAGGTCCGAGAAACCAGAAACCCTCCCGGGTTTGAGCCTTTCATCGACCTGCAAGCCGAAATCCGTGATCCCCAATACCCTTTTCACGTTAGCGACATTAAACCCGAGCTTTTTAGGTGACATATTCAAAATAGAGACCGATACCGAGTGGTTGTGTCTGGTTTATACCATCAAATTACCCCCCTAGTCTATTCTATGGTTGATTTTATTTGTTGGCTCAGAGATGCTTATGATGAGCGTCGATGCACGTTTACCTCTCCTAAAGGGAATAAGATTTTTTCTCTTTCCCCCGACATTATCATGCAAGCCCTCCACTTTCCCACCAGCGCCACCTACATCAGTTTCAGCGAAGTGGATTTAACCTCCCAGTTCACCAAACTGCCATGGGAGCACCAAAACGACTTCATTTCCTCCATCACCAGCAACCAGGCTACGTCTCTTCCTGCTGCAGAACCTTTCCTACTCAGCCTGTTCAAAGAGGAAGTGCAGCCCATCCTTGCCATCATCGCTGGTCTTCTAGGTGTAGGCGCTTTGGGGGAAATCACCAGGATATGTGTCTATTTCTTGTGGTTAATGTCTCAAAAGGGGGTAGTGTTAGATATCCCTAGTTTCCTTGTTGCTAACATTCAGACCCAGTTCCAGGAGCTTTCAGAAACCAGTCACTTCCGTTTCTGTTCGATGGTCTTCTATCTTTTCCTACATCAGCACGCTGATAAGTTTGAGGGTTTGGGTTTAGATAGGGTATATGAGGAGAATTCCCAACCTCGACCAGTTTTTGACTGGAATTGTTCTGTACGCCAATTTCCCAAGGGAGAGGGTTATTCTAGGTTCGTAAATGATTTCATGTCCATTGCCTATACTATTATCCACGATTCACCCTCACCTAGAGTTTTTCCTGAAATGAAGAGCTGGCTAGAAGCCGGAAAATCCCATAGCACTGGGGATTGGTATCTATTTGACAATTACACTGAAATTCGGGTCTACGGAGCCGAGGTTTCCCCTTACCAGCTGCCAGTGTTTCCTGTTCGACAAGTTTATGCTCTGGAGTATATTCGACAGACCCTCAAGGCCGACCAACTCCACTTTGTCCCTGCAAAGAAGGGTTTCATCCTGAGACTCCCTATCACTATCGGCCCTTTTGTTGTGAATTCTAGACATGCCCTTCCCATTGTAGAGAAATCGTTGCAAGGCATGGACCTAAGGCTGGGAAAGGGTTGGGCCTATGATCCTTGGGAAATTATCTCAAACAAAAGGAAGAGGAACAAGTCCACACCTTATACACATGAATCAAGGCCTTTCATAGAGTGGAGGGCTAACCTTGAAACTTGGCCTTTGACTTCGCAGATGGAGACAGAGTCATCTGCCACAAGGGAAGAAGAGGACATCAATAAAGGCCAAGATGGAGAAGAAGCGGGTCCCTCAGGAGCAGGTTCTCCCCTTCGCAAAAAGCAGAAAACAGCCTCCAGTGAGGCAGAAGTCATAGGGGAAGAAAAAATGTTGGAACCGTTTACACCGTATGGTCAACAGGACAAGAGTAAAGTAGGGATAAAAGTGCTGAGAGACAGTGCCACCTCTTCTGACTTCTCGGAAGTCTCACAGGCCATCAGAGATCATAACTCACCAGGGGCAATTACAAGGAGACAAGGAAATAGAACGATCAGGGATAAGTACAAAGCCGAGCTGGAAGGGTATGTAGAGAAATATCACACCAGGGTTTCCACCTCCATGAATGTGGATACATAACACCTGGTATTGTCTATGGCGGAGGCCATCTTGGATCCCGATACAGGTATCACTAGTTACCGGGTGCTAGAATATGTGATTGATATGGCCAAAGTACCATCACCTAACAAATGTAACTTGTTTCAGGTCGTGGGTGATATGTTGAAGGACGAGGTGATGCGGGTCACCATTGCGCTGAGAAAAATGGAGAAAAAGCATGAACAGGTGAGGGCGACCCTAAAGAATGAACAGGAAAACTCTCGTGCCCGGGAAAATCAAATACGTGGCCTCCAAGAGATAATCAAAGGAAAGGATACGGGAGAGACAAACCCACATCGCGCTTTGATAGAACAGTTGCAGAAAGAGGTCACATCATTGAAAAGTAAGGTCAACATACCGGCCTCCTACCATGTGCAGACGGCTGATTTGGCGCAAGCAGAGAAGGAAAAAGCGGAACTGGCTGACACACTGGCAAAGGAGAGGGAGGACAAAGAAAAAATGGCTGAAACAATTGCCATTCTGCAGAGTAGGTTGACGAAGCTGCAGAACACCTGGGACACGCACAATTGTGAGCCTGCTACAACCCCACCAGAGATGAGTCCGTTGTCAGAGTAACTGAATGCAGCGAAAGCCGCAAACGATATATTAGAAAAGCAGGCATCCACCGCTAGGTAGAGGATCACTGATTTGGAAAATTCCCTAGCTGAGAATGGCAGGAAAATAGAGACACTGCAGAAAGAGATCGAGCAGGAGAAAAATACAAGAGCCGACCAGCAGAAAACCATCACTGACCTCAAAAGCCGCATGAAGGGTAATATCACCCTCAGTGAAGCGAGAAGTATAATCTGGTCGGACATAACCTCAGCGGTGATAGAACAGTGGGGTTTCCTAAAAACGATGGGAGAAAAAAAATCTGCTATACCCTATCTCAATAGGAAATTACAAGAGGCAGACCTCAACTTTTCCGGCAGAGCCCAACACGCCAGAAACTATATGTCATTCTTGAAGGAGTTGGAATCTGACGAGGTGGAGAAGCACGGCATACCAAGTCGATTCATGGAAACCTTTGAATGCCAGAAAATCATTGACAAGGAAGTGGCCCGAGTTACAGCTTCAAGAGCCCTGCAACAGGTGGTAGCAAACGTGGGTCGGTTCGATGCAGTATGGGACGATATTACAACAGCTGGACTTCCTTCTTTCTGGGACCTAACCACTCCTTCGGTGCTACGTCCGTTGACAGAGTATAAGACACGTCTACAGGAAGAAAAACACCGGACGAACCTCCTGTCAGATAAAACCGCTCGGCTAAAGGCTGAAAAAATTGTCTCATCCCTTCGCCAAGAGTTCACCCTCCTCCATTTGATAAAACACAAGCTCCCTACCGAGGCGGGTTTCAACGCCCTCACAGAGGTCTATGTCAAGGTGGAAGGATACACAACAATGCCCGAACCTTCAGCTGAGAGCCAGCAAAGATGCACTCAAATGTTCCACCACCAGCGTCAGCAACTGCCTCAACCCCTTCACATCTGTGAAACACTGTCGACTCATGATTCGGCCTTAGTGGCCTTTTTACTTTTTGCTTAGTTAACTACTTTTAAGTTTCAAGTGAGCTTCATGTTCCACTTCAGCATTTTACTCTTTACCAGACTGTCTTTTAATATTTTTGTTTTAAAAACAGCCGAGTGCCTAATGGCCCATGATGAGAGGCCTTTACTCCTCATCATAAGTTTTGGTTGTTTTGATAAGGACCTTTAACAAATTTTGGGCATGCGAGGAAGATATTTCTCCCAAAAAATATCTTCTCTCTCATGTATGAAGAAGTCTATATAAGAAAGATCAAAATAGAAAAACGGGTTCCAAATTTTCTAAAGAATTCACTGTAAAAGAATGTCTTGTATGCATTTTGTGAAAGTTTTAATACAAATGTGAAGAGCCCGTTGGGTTTCAATGAGAAGGAGTTTGATCTTTAAGGAGGATTCTGATCTTGGTGCTTTACAGTGTGTACTTCTTTCTTATGTGTCGTAGCTTAGCCGTTCATTTCGTTTATATCCATTTATCTTGTATCACATTCTGGAATGCGAGTAGCCCACTGTTTCTGATATAAATTTATCCTTGTCGATATTTATGTCATAAGATTTTCAGCACTTTAAATATGGCTCAGGTGTGATATACTATCTTATTTTCAATTCATCTGTATTTCTGCTATATTGACCGCTATGAGATGTTATTTACAAATGTTGTCTTCATATGTGGATTCTTAATTTCACAAGCCCACTACATGCTGGTATATGCTTCTGGATATTTTCTCAACAGCAGTTAGTATTCTCTTTATTCTACGTATGCAATAGATACTCTATGATTACCAATCTCTGTGAAGTATTTAGAATCCAGCCCTCTTTGCAGTTAATCTGCTTTTGAATTGTCTGCTACAATTCGTGTTAGAGTTTCACATCTTGCCTCTACAATATTGCTTTCTCTGTTATTAACTTCTAAAAAGTTTTGGTCCCATTCAAGTTAATTTTCCTGTTACAAGAAACAGCATGAGAGCTTTGTCTTACTAATTATCCCTGCCATATCCTTTTGCTCCTTGCTATATAAGATGTCCTAGGCACTGGTCTTTCACAACTCAAGGCTATCTCTAGGATGGACAACATATTGTAACCATGGTACTCCTAGTACAACATCAGCACCACCCATTGGAATGGAAAACATTGGACTATTCAATACATATTCCCCCATGGCTAGCTTGATATTATGGCACTTTCTAGAGCAGTTTATAGTTCCTCCATTTTCCACCATCACTTGACACTCTGGCGCTGGGTATAGGAAGAAATTCAATTCCTTAGCCACCTTACAATGAATAAAATTATGGGCACTATCTGAATCAATCGACACTATTACATTTTTTTTCTTCCTCTAGGGTTCGTTCTTGCTGTATATCCTCTTCTTTTGGAGTTTCTTGTTCCTTGTCTTCCTCCTATTCACAATCTATGTAAAACAATTTCTTATCATCACAGTTATGAACTTTAGTATATTTTCTATCACAACTATAGAAAAGCCTTTGTTCTCCTTTTTCTTCCAATTTTTGTGATGTCAAACTTGTAGGTTGTGGAAGTCGAGTTGTTGCAACACTTCCATATTTATAGTGTGAGTGGTAGGCTTCCTTGTCGCCATAATTTTGCTTTCAATCTTTCTTTCCAACCTAAATGTTGCCTTCTATACCACTCACACTATAAAGATGCATTCCTTCTTGCCACTTCATTCTTGCCATGTTGCCTTCTATACCATTTATCTTAGCTTCCAACCCATCCATCTTAGCTTCCATGTCATTCTTCAAACCATCTATCTTACCTTACATTTCATTTTTTTTACTCTTTGCGAGAGCGAAATTTGTTTCACTTGGTATTGTAATTTTGATATATCATGTTGCACTTCTCCCTCTTCATGACTCATAATAGAGCCTTATGAGAGCTTAATGGGTGTTGAATTATTTGTAGGGGTCATTTTAGAACCCAATACTAATATCTATTCTTTAGCATGCCCTTGGAATCACTTCAAACTTATTTTTCAAACAAGGCTTATGCAATTTTTTTTAAAAATACATACTTTTTTCTTGCTTTTAAGGAGCTCGATATTGAAACTGATGTATCTCTGTAATTTCGGATCCCCAAGTATGCTTGGTACTTTAGTAGCCCTATGAATCTTCTTTCCAATTCTAAAGGTCTGAACTGATTTGGATTCTTCAATACAAAGTTATGCCCAATCTCCCAGAATGACCTAATTATGGATTGGTTCAATAGAGCGAACTTGTATGGCATGCCATGTGTCACTGTTTCCTCCTTTTGCTCTGAAATCGATACACATGAAACTAAAGTTAGTGTAATTCCGTCCACTTTTTACATAATTCCAATCTGATGCTCAGAGAGAGAGTTATGACGATTTTCCCAAGGTCACCTCTTTGATATGAAATTCGAGAGCCTGCAAAAACCCTAACTGCCGTAGATCATATCTCCGAAAATATTGCGAACCAAGATCTGAAATTTTTCCATGAAGTTCATCTAGATTTCGGTGCATTTGGGTTTTTTTTAGCTTATGAACCTTCGTAGGAGAAACATTATAGTGAATATGCCACGATGACCTATTTGAAGTAGCAAACTCGTAGAATCCAAAGCTCTGATTCCAAATGTTATGAAACCAGCTCACAAAATAGAAGAAAAGAGAGATCAACAACTTATAAATCAACCACTTCGAGGAGGAAACATCATTTAATTTACATAAATAAAAAATTATTAGATGATTCAAATGACAAAACCTCCTTTCTATATATAGGAGTCCATGGGGTGACAATATAATCCTAGACGACCTAAAAATAATAATGCAAGGGCACATCAATAACAATAGTGGGTTATTATGGGGCACAATAATAACAATATGGGGACTATAGGGGTATAACAATAACAATAAGGGGGCTACACTAACAACAATAGGGAACTACACTAGTAATATAGGGCCCTAACACTCTTCATTTTCCTCAACCTCTGCAGGTGGAGATGGAGGATAATTGTCTGAGATTACTATTCCTGACCTAAGATTGATCTCATGTATCTCCACAACATAAGCTAGATAGGATGTCTCTCCACTATAAACCTGTTGTGTCTGCTAGTTGTTTGGGTTCGGATTGGGTTGAGCAGGGATCTGAGGCAGCTTAGGTGGAGCAGAATGGGTGAGTTGAGGTTGAGGTTGGGGTGGAGGAAGTAAATCATGTGGTTGATTATGTTGGGGCCTTCACCCTTGTGATGGGTTGCTCCACTGAGGTGGTTGAGTAACATATTGTTGGAATGGTTGTTTCACAGGCTTAGGGTGATGTGGAGGGTTTTAAGGCCAAGTAGGAGGTGTAGGGCATGATGGAGGAGTGGACTTTTGGGTATGTGTTACATTCTTTCCACGACTAGTCATGCATGGGGGGGATCATAGGGGGGGCGATAACCCCCCCTGTATGTTGTGTCAGGCGCAGCAAGGGGTTCACAGGGGGGGCGACAACCCCCCCTGTTTGGGGTTCGAGGCAGCGCCCCGGGAAAAAAAAATTTGTCCTTATTTTTCGGTGGGTGGACCCACCCATGGTTTTCTGCATGGGTTTGCACATGGTTTTGGGGCATGATGGTTTTCGGCCCCTCCTATTTTGTAGATCCGGTCAAGGGAACTATGGTTATGTTCTAATCCAGGGTTAATGGATTAGGGTTTATGTATGCTTTGGCATGTATATATATGTGTTGTAACACTAAAAGGAATATAATGAAAAATCAAGCTGGTCGTCCTGATTTGGGATCCAGGGGAAAATCTCTGTGTATATCTGTTTTATGTTTTATGCTCCCGCTATTGTTTATTTTCTGTTTTTAAGATTCGTTTGCAGATAATTTATGTACAGGGTTAAAACCTACATTTGGTATCAGAGATGTTTCGGCTTCAAGGGGACGTTTTTGCTGCTGAGGGTTTTTTTCTCGGGTCTGAGGTAGACCATGTTCAGTGGGAGATCTACGGTGAAAGAAGATGGCGAGCGGCAGGAAGATAGAGATCAAGAAATTTAATGGTTAGAGTTTTGAGTTGTGGAAGCTCAAGATGGAGGATCTGCTGGTCGATAAAGATCAATGGATCGCAATAGATCCAAGTACTAAACCAACGACAATGTCAAATGAAGACTGGAAGAAGCTGGATCGGAAGGCAAAGAGCACAATACGGTTGTGTGTCTCAGATTCAGTGTTGTTGAATGTATCGGGGGAAGTTATGACGAAGACCTTGTGGGATGAACTTGGGACTTTGTACTAATCTAAGTCTTTGGTGAATAAATTGTTCCTGCGAAAAAAGTTGTATAACCTGAGGATGAAGGATGGAGACTCGGGGACAGAGCATCTGAACGCCTTCAATACTATGGTAAGTCAGTTGTCGTCTGTTGATATTAAAATCTCAGATGAAGATAAGTGCATCAGTTTGTTGTGTTCTCTACCAGACTCGTGGGATAGTCTGGTTATTGCAATAGGTAGCAATACAACTACCTTGAATTTTGATGACATTTTCTCAGCCTTGCTGTCAAAGGAAATGAGACATAGAAATATGGAGGTTCAGAATGGAGATGCCTTATATGTACGAGGAAGGTCCCAGAACAGAAACAAGAATAAGGTTTCGAGTGGGAGATCTAAATATCCTAGAAATTTTGTAAAAGTGTGTTCGAAATGTGGAAAGGAAGGGCACTAAAAAAAAGACTGCAGATCTAAAGCTCCTCAGAAAGGAAAGAGATATGATGATGCTCCTTCTGTAGAGGTAAAAACCACCTCGGATGAAGGTGGGGATGTGTATTTGGCTTCTTCAAATACACATGTAGATCATGAGCCATGGTTGATTGACTCGGGTGTATCCTTTCATTTCACTCCCCATAGGGAGTGGTTCTGTGAGTATGAGAAATATGATGGCGGTGATGTCTTCTTAGGTGATGATAGGAAGGCCAGAATCATCGGACGTGGAAAAGTCAAGTTGAAGCTGTAAGGTGGAAGGATTAGAACACTTCTTGGTGTTCTGCACATTCCTACATTGGCCAGAAATCTGATTTATGTAAGCAAGATGGATGATGCAGGTGTAAAAATAGTTTTCGATAAATATACCTGTAAGATGGTTCAGGGAGCACTGGTATTAATGCAGAGAGTTCTGATTATACAAGCTTCATGGTATCACTGTTATTGATGGGTGCAACAGTTCTGTCATTCCCGAAAGTGGAGCAAAAAGCCTAGCGGTCTCTGGAGAAAAGACCATGCTATGGCATCAAAGGCTTGGACATATTGGAGAGAAGGGCCTTCGGATACTACATGGAAATGGTATGGTAGAAGGTATGTCTAATAGCTCTCTAGATTTCGATTTCTGTGAACATTTTGTATATGGGAAGAAAAATCAAGTGAGTTTTCCTTCAAGTCTGATCTGAAAATGGAACTATTTGTAAATGTTATGCAAAGTATCCATTTCCATTTAATTAAGTGTGCAAAGTATTCTCCATGTCTTGCAGGTTAAACAAAGTGTTTTTGGTAATTGTTTCTGAGTTTTTGTGTGAGGAAATGTTAATTAATTTTACTGTTTAACATATTATATCAGAAATGCACAGCAAGAGAAATTCACCATAGCATGACAAAGAAAATTGATGAGGCAGTTCACCCCTACTGGGCTACATCTGTCGGGTCCAAGGCTCCTAATGGGCATGTTCTTGCTCTATTAAGTTGCTTAAAATGGTTATATAGTGAAATATATGCCTAAAAAGAAAAAGCAAGCTATGAATTTGACTTCAGAAGACAGAAATAAGCTAAAAATGGCTTTTGTTTCACCTCAAACAGTGAAGTACAACCCAATACAGCTCCATCTCCCTGATGGCCCTGGTGGCTATTTCCTATTCTCTGAAGCCAAAATGGCTGAAGAACACCTCTGTTCACTCTGCAACTTGCCCTAAACACTCCAGAATGCTGACAAAACCCAAAATTGACTAAAATTTCATCCAAATTGGTTCAATATTGAGAAAGTTATGGCCTCCCAAAGAAAATTGCCCAATGTCACTTGAAAACCCCACCAAATGTGGGTGAACTCCACTTAAGCACGCTAAATTTGGCACAGAGGCCAGATTTGGTGGAACGCACCCAAACAAGGTGGAACCACTAGCAGTCATATTAAATACTAGGTTATGGTCACATTTGACCAACCGAACCGTCGGCGGAATAAGCTGTAACAACTAACGTGGCAATAAATGTTATGTTACGTTGGCCACATGGGCTCCGCCCTTAACTGCCAATGACTTTAACTGCCGGTCTGCTTAAGACCATGGTTCTTCATGCATGTTCATGTGCTGTCAACTAACATGGGGCTAGCCCTTCTTTCTACCATCGGATGCGACTTTAAACTTTAAATAAATGTTATGAACTATAGTAGTTAAGAACTACTACATAGCCCAGATGGTCGGGTGCTTGTGCTTGTGAGGGCTAGACCCGCGTTCAAATCTGGTGGAGTGAAAAGTAAATTTTTGAACATGAAATTTTCAACGGCCTGGGGCCACGTGGCGGCCTCCGGGCCTGCCACGTGGCAGCCCATGATTGTCCCTCAACCCATAAAGTCAAACCACTGTCAAATAAGCACTTTCCACTTGTCATCATAGGATTGGTTTGAATGGAATATTCTAGGGAATATTCTAGGGAATATTCCTTGAAATATTCTTCTTTAAATTTTTCCAAAGTCAAAAAGTCAACTTTGGTCAACTGGTTTTTGGAGTTTACTGGAGACTTCAAACCTTCATAACTTTCACATACGACGTCGAATTTGAGTCTCGTTTGTGGCACTAGAATTGCAGCGACGAGACCTTTACGATCATTTAGATTGCAACCATTTCTGAGCATTTCCATTTTTGAGCATTTTTTCCATTTGGACATGATCACATGATCACACCTTCCCAATGGGAAGCTTTTGGACTCCAAAAGTTCTCTGAATTACAGAAATTGAAGATGAGGAGACTGATTCTCCACTCTTCCAACCTTGAACCACTGAAATCTTTCTGACTTCATCAAATTGAGCTTCTCATAAAAATATAAATTCTTCCTTGAATTTGCTGACCAACTATTGCTAACCTTGACTGAGTCATGATGCAAAATCTTGAAATTTGTAGAACAACAACTGAAATTTGCAGAATACGTACTGCTCCTAGAATGGTCTACCTTCAAAGGAAACTGAAATTGAGATTCACCTTGCCAATTGTCCTTATGGCAAATTTTTGCTATTTCAGCCATGCACTTTTGTCGATTCCCGACTAAGTTTTCTCGCCATACCAATCTGCCATTCTGAAACCAACAATGACCCATGTTGAACTTTGTGTCCTCTTTGCTTGCATCCTTTTCCCTTTCTTGGATTTTTGCACCACCTTGCACCGACACTTTGTTCTCTGCACCGATCGACACCAAAGACACTTTTTGCAACATCTTGTCATCTTCTTCCAAAGATGACCTACTTTCAGACTGAAACATATCATTATTTACATCAGCAATAACATGAAAAGGATTGTGTACAAAATCTTTTTCCTTAACCATCAACAAAGTCAAATTTTGACTTGCATTGACAACCCTTTTCAATTGCCCTGCATTCACTAAAGAATATTCTAGCTTCTTCCGATGTGCTCTCACAATAAACCCCTTTCCATCCTTGAATAGATGATACTTGTTCTCATGGCAATGGAAGATCGCTTTTCTGTCATATAAATATGGACTACCCAACACCACACCTGTAATGTCAAGTGGTACTATATCTAGTTCAACCAAATCAACATAATGAGTTGTTATGGCGAAGCGCAACATGCACTTTCTTGAGACTTGTAAATTAGCATCCTTGAAAATCTATCCAAGTGGATATGGCTTTGGAAGTGGAATGGTCTCAAGTTTTAACTTCTTGACTAAGTCTTCTGAGATGAGATTTGCTTGTGACGCACTGTCAAATATTGTGTCTATCTTTGTGTGTTTTGAGATTATCCTCACATGAAACAGCTCTATCCTCCTCTCTTTATTTGGAGTTTCTATGTGACAGTTTAAAGTGCTAGAACTGGGATCTGTTTCGTTTACAATATCTTTCCCCGTTATGTTCTTTAGTACCATGGCTATGCTTTTAGTTTCATCTCCTGATTCAGACCCTAAGTCTTGTTCAGCAATTGCAACCATTTTGCCCTTTTCTTTGGCCTTATCTTTGGTTTTAATTTTTTCTGGTTTTAGCTCCAGATGAAGTTTCCAGCAATGGTCTTCATCGTGGCTTGTTTTGGAATATTTTTTACAAAAGAACTTTCCTTTTTCTTTCCTATAGTTTGCATTTATTTTTCTCCCTTTACCTTTAAATTCACTATATTCATTCTCATCAAAAGATTGTTTCCCTCTAGCCTCTAAATGCATGGCTTGGACACAAACCTCGTCTAGACAAGTAGGATTGAACATAAGGATAGTATGTATAAGATAGTTGTGTAAACCACCTATATATTTAAGAAAAGTCTCTTGGCTATGAAAATCAATTCCAAGTAATAAAGCCCTTCGTCTAAACTCTTAAGTGTAATCTTGAACACTTTATCGCTTAAGTTGTCTAAAACTTTTCCAATTCATGATAGCCTTTTGTAAATGAGCTAATGGATAAAATTGCTGCTTAATTGCAGAAATAAATTCAGCCCATGATAAAGTGATCTTACCATGTTTTTTAATTTCATCCTTGGTCTTGGATTCCCACCATACCAATGCTGCTCCTTCCATTCTCAAAGAGGCTAATTGAATCTTGGTGTCATCATCATGAAGGTTCTGTATCCTCAAGTAAACTTCCAACTGTCTTATCCAATTTTCAAGTTTCTCTGCATTGACCTCACCATTAAACATAGACAACTCAAATTTAACATCAAGCTTTAAAATAGACTTTTACCAGTAGTTTTAGACTTGTGAGATTGGTTCACTGAGGTAGAGGATGACGATGTAGAGGAAGAGGATGAAGATGGGGATGGTGGATCACCATTTCCTCTGTGTCCTTTCTTTGACTTGTCATCACTTTTTTTTCCGCCTGAAGAACCCTCTCCTTCTTTCTAGTGTCTAGACCCTTCTCCAACAAGCCTATCATTCCTTTCTTGGTATAGTATCCTCACCATCTCTGTAATGTCTAGGAAAGCCTTTCGAAACACCCATTCCTCTTCTCTTCAATGGCTCTTGGAGGTGGCTCTTTGGCCCTTCTTGGTTGAGGATTACTTTGTGCTCTAACCAAGTGTCCTTCACCTCTCTTGAGTTTAAGCATAGTAAGCATCAAAACTTGCAAACAATCAACTATATATTTGCACAAGAACAAATGCAGAGTAAAACTCTAGCTCCTAATACTCAAATCCTGGGCTCTGATACCATCTGATCTGAAAATGGAACTATTTGTAAATGTTGTGCAAAGTATCCATTTCCATTTAATTAAGTATGCAAACTATTCTCCATGTCTTGCAGGTTAAACAAAGTGTTTTTGGTAATTGTTTCTGAGTTTTTGTGTGAGGAAATGTTAATTAAGTTTATTGTTTAACATATTATATCAAAAATACACAACAAGAGAAATTCACCATAGCATAACACAACAAACTAATGAGGCAGTTCACCCGTCATGGGCTACATCTGTCGGGTCCAAGGCTCCCAATGGGCATGTCCTTACTCTATTAAGTTGCTCAAAATGGTTATACAGTGAAATATATGCCTAAACAGGAAAAACAAGCTATGAATTTGACTTCAGAAGATAGAAATAAGCTAAAAATGGCTTTTGTTTCACCTCAAACAATGAAGTACAACCCAATACAGCTCCATCTCCCTGATGGCCCTGGTGGCTCTTTCCTCTTATCTGAAGCAAAAATGGCTGAAGAACACCTCTATTCACTCTGCAACCTGTCCCAAACACTCCAGAATGCTGAAGAAACCCAAAATTGACTAAACTTTCGTCCAAATTGGTTCAATATTGAGAAATTTATGGCCCCCCAAAGAAAACTGCCCAATGTCACTTGAAAACCCCACCAAATGTGGGTGAACTCCAGTTAAGCGCGCTAAATTTTTCACAGAGGCCGGATTTGGTGGAACATGCCCAAACAAGGCGGAACCACTAGCAGTCATATTAAATTCCAAGTTATGGTCACATTTGACCAACCGAACCGCCAGCGGAATAAGCTGTAACAACTAACGTGGCAATAAATGTTATGTTACGTTGGCCACATGGGCTCCGCCCTTAACTGCCAACAAATTTAACCGCCAGTCTGCTTAAGACCATGGTTCTTCGCACCTGGTCGTGTGTTGTCGACTAACATGGGGCTAGCCCTTCTTTCCGCCATCGGATGTGACTTTAAACTTCAAATAAACGTTATGAACTATAGTAGTTAAGAACTACTACATAGCCCGGATGGTTGGGCGCTTGTGCTTGTGGGAGCTAGACCCGAATTCGAATCCGTCGGAGTGCAAAACAAATTTTTGAACGCGAAATTTTCAACAGCCTGGGGCCATGTAGCGGCCTCTGGGCCTGCCACGTGGCAGCCCATAATTGGCCCTCAACCCATAAAGTCAAACCACTGTCAAATAAGAACTTGCCACTTGTCATCACAGGATTGGCTCGAATGGAATATTCTTGGAATATTCCTTGGAATATTCTTTTTTTAAATTTTTCCAAAGTCAAAAAGTCAACTTTGGTTCACTGGTTTTCGGAGTTTACTAGAGACTTCAAACCTTCATAACTTTCACATACAACGTCGGATTTGAGTCTCGTTCGCGGCGCCAGAATCGCAGCGGCGAGACCTTTCTGTTCATTCAGACTGCAACCATTTCTGAGCATTTCCATTTTGAGCATTTTTTCCACTTGGACATGATCGCCTAATCACTGGTGCTAAGAGGGCAAACAAGATATTAGAGCTTGTGCACAGTGATGTGTTTGGACCTGTGTCGGTTCCATCACTGGGTAAGTCTATGTACTATGTTTCATTCATAGATGACTTCTCAAGGAATACATGGATATATTTCTTGAGGAAGAAATCTGAAGCCTTTGACAGATTTAAAGAATTTAAGGCTCTGGTGGAAAACCAGACAGAGAAGAAGATAAAGGTGCTGAGGACAGATAATGGTGGGGAGTTCTGCAAGAAGGAATTTGAAGAGTTATATACGAAGTGTGGTATAGCACAAAAAAATACTACTCCATACACACTCCAGCAAAACGGAGTTGAAGAAAGAATGAAAAAAAAACGTTGATGGAAAAGGCAAGAAGCATGCTTAGTGGTACCGGGTTAGGACAAGAATTCTGGCAGAGGCAGTGGAGACTGGATGTTACTTGGTTAACAGATCACCTTCATCAGCGTTGGAGGATAAAACTCCACATGAGGTATGGACTAGTAAGAAACCCTCTCTTTCACATCTGAGGGTATTTGGATGTGATGCATATGTACATGTTCCAAAGGAGAAAATGACCAAGTTGGATAATAAATCTAAAATGTGCATCTTTATTGGGTATAAGGGTGGTTTAAAGGGTTACAATATTTGGAACCCGGAAACAAAGAAGGTTGTGTACAACCGAGATGTGGTGTTTAGAGAAGATAGAGAAGATAGAGTTGAGCTAAAGGAGGATGAATCAGACTCTACAACAGAAGAGGAAGAGCCAAAAACTCCAGCTGTGAGAATATCAATTCGGGAAAGAAGACAACCAAAAATGTATAGTCCATCTGCTTTCTGTTCAAATTTTTCTTTAACTATAACTGATGATGATCCCAAAACTGTCAGGGAGGTGGTAGATTCAGAGGATGGAAAACTCTGGAAGGAGGCCATGGTTGATGAAATGGAATCCTTGTATAAAAATGAGGCATGGTGTCTGGTGAAGTTGCCGGCAGAAGGAAGCCCATTGGGAGCAAATGGGTGTTTAAGAAGAAGATGAATGTAGAAGGCAAGGTGGAGAAATACAAAGCTTGGTTGGTAGGAAAAGGTTATTCCCAAGTGCTGGGAATTGATTTTGGTGATATTTTTTCTCCTGTTGCCAAAGTTACTTCTATTATATTACTTTTATCTGTTGTTGCTGCATTTGATTTTGAGGTAGAACAGATAGATGTGAAGACAACATTTATTCACGGGGATCTGGAAGAGGAGATCTACATGAAACAACTTGAAGGCTTCATGGTGAAGGGGAAGAAAGAATTGGTATGCAGGTTAAAGAAGTCTCTGTATGGGTTAAAACAGTCACCAAGGATGTGGTATCAGAAATTTGATACCTATATACGGGAACTTGGCTTCACCAGAAGAAAGGAGGATCACTGTGTTTACTTTAAATTTATTGGTGATCATGTTATTTATTTGGTCTTGTATGTTGATGATATGTTGTTGATTGGAAATGACAAAGAAATTGTCCAAGATTTGAAGACCCAACTGTTCTCCAAATTCGATATGAAGGATCTTGGTGCTGCAAACTATATTTTGGGCATGGAAATTAAGAGAGATCGGGCAAAGAGGAAGCTCTGGTTAAACCAGAGGAAGTATGTCGAGACTATATTGCAGAGGTTCAATATGTAGGATAGTAAATCAGTGAATGTTCTGATTCCTATAGGTGTAAAGTTGTATGCTGAACAGTGTCCCAAGACACAAGAAGAAGAGGAGGATATGTCCTGTGTTCCATATGCAAGTGCAGCGGGTAGCCTGATGTATTCAATGGTCCGTACTAGACCAGACATTGCACATGCAGTGGGAGTATTCAGCAAGTTTATGTCAAACCCAGGGAAGGAGCATTAGACAACAGTGAAGCGAGTTTTCAGATATTTGTGTGACACTAGTGATTATGGCTTGTTCTACCAGGGAAGACCAGGATTGGAAAGAGTGTTGGACATTCGTGGTTTTGTTGATGTAGACTAGGCTGGAGATCTGGACCAAAGAAGATCTACAAGTGGGTAGGTGTTTAGCCTATTTGGAGGTGCAGTCAGTTGGATGAGTAAAAGACAGTCTGTAGTGGCTCTTTCAACTACAGAGGAAGAATACATGGTAGCCACTCATGCAAGCAAGGAAGCAGTTTGGTTGCAGAGATTGTGTTCAAGTATAGGGTTGGTGCAGCAAGCTATAAGGATAGATTGTGATAGCCAAAGTGCAATTTTCTTGGCTAGGAATCCTACTTATCATTCAAAGACAAAGCACATTGATGTTCAATATCACTTTGTGAGATATATGGTTGAGGCTAAAAGGGTGTTGCTGATAAAGGTGGACACTTTGAATAATGTTGTAGATGCATTGACGAAGTCTGTGAGCACTCAGAAGTTCTCTTGGTGTAGAGAAACAATGGGTGTCACAAAGTTGGGCTAATAACGTATCTCTCCTGTGGCCCCCTACGGAAATAAAACAACAAGTGGGAGAATGTTGGGTATGTGTTATATTCTTTCCACGACTAGTCACGCGTGGGGGGGTGACAGCTCCCTCTGTACGTTGTGTCAGGCGCAGAAGCAGTGGCACAGGGGGGGGGGGGGCGCCCCCCTGTTCGAGGTCCGGGGCAACGCCCCAAGAAAAAAAAAATTGTCCTTATTTTTCGATGGGCGGACGTGCCCATGGTTTTGTGCATGGGTTTGCACATGGTTTTGGGGCATGATGGTTTTCGGCCCCTGGTATTTTGTAGATCTGTTCAAGGGAACTACGGTTATGTTCTAATCTAGGGTTAATGGATTGGTGTTTATGTATGCTTCGGCATGTATATATATGTGTTGTAACACTAAAAGGAATATAATGAAAGACCAAGTTGGTCGTCCCAATTTGGGATCCAAGGGAAAATCTCTGTGTATATCTGTTTTACATTTTATGCTCTCGCTATTGTTTATTTTATGTTTTTAATATTTGTTTTCAGATAATTTCTATACAGGGTTAAAACCTACATGGAGATGTACCAAGACAGCATAGGTGCATTCTGATTGGTATGATAGTAGGAGTAAGGTGCACCTTGCATACCATGCTAATATGACCGAGGCCCTTGAAGCCTTCTCTGATTTATGAAACAGAGTTGCTCAGGTCCTACTTCCCCACCTTGATATACAAATTTGAGCCCAGGCAAGGAGGGACGCTTATCTAGGGCATGATTCTCTTCAAAAATTAAGCAAACCTCTATGACATTTAGTGGACATTCATTCTGGGGTGCTTTTTAGTACATATAGGGCAAAATATAGCCAAGGCCCTTTCTTCTTCTTCTTGCTTCCTCTTGATCTACATTGTGTCCATTTGCAAAGAAAAGGTGTGCAACATCTCACTTTTGAAGTCCACCAACATATTTCCAATCTCATGCTTGATAGAGGTGGAATAGGAAGGGGTGTTGGTCATACTTTGGCTAGCTCTACTTTTCTTCCTAGCTTCCCTAAAGTGGTTCCTTAAGACAATTTTGATGTCCTCATAAGGCAGTTGGTACATATCTCATCCTGATAGCATATTAAGGGTTTATATCACCTCCTTATCGATCCCTTGGAGACGTACCAGTTTAAGTGATCTAGGATCAAGGGTGCAGTTGGCTCTTTTATAGTTTAGTTGGAATCTTTCTTCATAATATTCTAGGGATTCATCAAGTCCTAGATTCATCCTAAATATTTCCTCTTTGGTTTTTTTGGATCTATAGTAGTCCCTGTATTTTTTGTTAAAGGACTCTTGCATCAGTGCCAAGGTAGTGATGTTGTTCCTAGAAAAACCCACGAACTAGTGCAAGGTTGCATCCTTGAGGGTGGATGGGAACAATTTCAACTTTTGGTCATCTAAGGCATAGTCATAGGTCCTGCAAACCAAAAAAAAAAGCAAACATGAAGGTGTTAGGATCCTCAGAGCTTAAGGGGCTGATGTTCTTCATCTTAGTTTCCCCATTTGTTTCTCTAATGGGAAAGACTCCTTGGGTCCCAGTCTCAACCATCAGGTGAAGCAAGTTCCTCTTCTTCTCTAATAGGTTCTTCAAAGTTTTCATGTGACTCACCCATGGTGCGTTCAACCTCACATTCACTGAAGAAGAGTGAAGGGTGACTGTGTGGGGATGTGGGGGTTTTTGGTAAAAAAATTCTTTGGTTATCCCTACTCCTACGAGGCATGAAAGTCAAACTGTTTTTTTTTCAATATTTTGGAACTAAATGTAAAAGAAAAGAAGAAAAAAATGCTAAAACAAAATCAAAGCATCTACTTAGACACCTCCTCAACAACGGCACCAAAAAAGTGGTGAGCAACTCCCAGAGGCTACTCTACTTTACTTTATCAACCCGGGGTTCGTAGAAACTTGGAGGTGACAGTAATATATACACATCAGATGCATTTTACTCATGTCATCCTCTTCTCAGTCTTATGATGGAGTGCTACTGCTAGGGTTTCTTCTAAGGAATGAAGTTTGTCACACTTCTGAATGAAACCTAAGACTGGAAATAACTCATGATCATTACTATATCAGTAAGAAAGAAACTCTTCTAGAGAATAAAGACTCATCTAGCTATTTGTAAGAAAGGAAATCCACAATTAGGCTAATGCAAGAAATAGAGTTAAACTGTGTGGCATTCATAAAGTAAATTGTTGAATTGAACTTGCGGAAAGGGAAAATAATCTAAGCACACAGTGGACCAGATGGTTGATGAAACTCTAGCTACTTCATGCTTGACTGCTATGCTTAACAATTCATATATTAATGAGCTAGCTATGCTTGTAAATACTATGTTTTGCAGCAAAAGAAGGAGGCATTGAGATGGCTTAAGAAGGTTTTTGACTCATGGTTTCGGAGTCGAAGGTGTCTTGGAGGTTGTGCTAGGTATAGGTGAGGTTGAAGAGAGGTTTTGGGCTAAAGAAGTGGATAACCGACGCTGCTACAGGATCTGCTACAGGATTTCTTGTAGTGCTACAACATGTCCTGAAACGCTACAGGAAACAGGCCGAGGGTAGTTTAAGGCCAGAAATGTTGAGGAAATGGGTAGGAAAGGTGGAATGAAGGTGGACCTAGGTGGATGGAAGGTAGCTGACCCTTTGGACAAGCTCGAAACGTCTTTCAAAGCCCGTCTTGCACCCCCAGGGTGACTCTTGGTGTTGTGGTGAAGATCTCAAAAAGCATATCTGAAGGCGATTAAATTGAAAGTTGGTTGGTGAAGGGTGGAAACTGAAGCTAAGGATGTTGGTGGAGTCCTCATATGCTGCTCTACTCATACTTGCAACCAAACTACATGTTCATGCATTTATCATTGATAAATATAGGATGAGAATGGTGGAAAAGATGAGTCGAATTTAAGCAAACCTACCTATGCAATTGAAACAGAAAACTAACTCAACATTCAAAACATGTTCATGGTAAACAAAGAAACATATCTATTCTTTCCAAAAAATCATAAATTGAAAGAAATTTGGGCATGTGGTGATGATCTACACTCCTCATGCTCCAATGAAAGAGGTGAGAGGAGGCTTTAACACACAACTTTGGATTTTTATATGCTATTGTACTATGACCTACAAGAGTCTAACTACAACAACATGAAATGGAAGCAAACTAAACACAACAAGATGGAATGTAAGAAAACTGACTACAACACATGAAATAAACTAACTACAATGACATGGAAAGGAAACATAAATACATAAGAGAGATTGAGGCCAATGGATTGGGCCCTAACCCACAAGCTTAGCTCTCTGAAACTAAATCAATGAAGGAGAAACTGAATACTCATTTTATTGCATAACCAATCTCATTACATAGCATATGAAAGTCACAAATGTATATTATAAGAGTTAAGAGTGCTCTAGCTATCTCCAAAAATTGAATCCTAATGAGCTCTTTCTCTGCCCTATTTATCCTAAAGGGTAGCTACCAACAACTCCCTAAAAAGTAGGTGATTTGTCCCCTTGGACTTCAAGAGAAGTGGAGCTTTGGTTCCTTTAATCTTCCACTTGCTTGGTTGCCTTTGATTTCAAGTTGTTGAAGGAGAATCTAGAGGATCCCTTGGCTGCCTTTAGGCGTTAAGGAGGTGGTCAACCCCCCTATAAATACTCCTTGTTGTCTACTCTGAGCTTTGATTGCACAATATTCAACAAAAATGGCATATCTTCGTGATTATCCTGCATTTAAACCATATAAGCATTCAAAGTATGACAACCCTTAATTCACCATCTACACTAAGCAACATATTAGCATAATGTAATTAGATGTGAGAAAGAGAGACTAATAAGACCAAAAAGGTTACAATTAACCCCTTAAAAGATACCTAATTATGGTGCTCATCACAAATATGTGCATTGATGTTATTTTCATTGCACTTACTTGTTGAAATCCATGATACAGGCACACATAATATAGAGTACATTAAAACAAATGCATGGTTGAAATAAAAATGTATGTTTATAACACATGAATAATTCGATGTCATTGATTTTGTTTGGCGGATCAAAGTGAGATAATTTTAATTCAATAAATGGAGACATAATTTTGAAGATTCCATTTAATTGGTTATAAAGTACACCAAATGAACATGAGGAAACAAATGTTATTGAACCACATGAGTATCAATGTTATGTCTCTTCATGACCTAAGGCAACAGAAATGCATATTTGGTATATAGGATCACATGTAAGACATGAAGCCATGGAAGACCTTTGTAGATAATGGTGTGCAATATTAAGGATGGTTGCATAATTTTCACTTTAACCATTGCAGATCCACTTATTTATCCTTTCTGTATTACAAATGTTATGAAGGTCAACAAATAAAATGAATATGTTATATCAATTGAACTGCATTTGTGTGCAACAAGTAAACACTCATTTCATGGTGTGTACAAGCCAAAGATAGTAGCCAATAAATAGACTAGTAGAAAGAAAAAAAGTAAGAGTCAAAATATAATCCATCTTTATGTTTACATCTAAAAATTAGAATATGTTAACATACATTTTATGACTTCCATTTGACAAAGTGAGGTACTTTTTGCTCAAATACTATAAATATTATCAAAGGGTTATTGGCACGATAAATTGTTGAAAAATGGGAGTCTGGTCAACCTTGTCACGAATACATAGTTCTTCTAACATTTGAAATGTGGGGGGGACATAATGTAACACACCCCCTACTATCTCTAGCCCCTAGTAATGGTGGAAGGAGGAAGTTACTCTAATGACCTGACCTCCAATGTTCTGTTATGGAAATGGAATCTAAGTTTTTCGATATTTTCAACTTCCTCAAAACTTAAAGTAGATAACATCATTGCATTTGTCTCGTCAAGACCTTTCCCACAATACAAAATTTGTTTCAATTTGACTCCCATATCAAAATATATGGGTGATTAAAGTATAACCTATAAGGTCTCGCCATGTCTTCTAACCTGCCATGTGTCACCCATGTGGTCCCCACGTGGCTACACAAGTCATAGTCACATCACCACCTACATAGTGATTCTACCCCAACTCCCAAATCAAGCATGTCGTATTAAAACCTTCCTTAACCATGGTTATTGATACACCTATATAAGCGTATATATATATATATATATATATATATATATGCCATTCAGGCCACCCTTGTCATCCCATCTTGTAAATAAAATCCTGCGAGTTTACCCAACAACACAGGAAACCGCAAAGGTAAAAATGTCAAGGTGACAAGGATTCCATGCAAGCACGTACACCATTATTGCAGAATGCATGAACCCCTCCACATGTGTGTGTTCACCTCCAAGTGGGCCCCTCAGCGCCACATCACCCCAAGGCTTAAATCCTAGTCATTCTACTAGCCCTCCGTTCAAATCTACTAGGGTGACATCACCCACCTTTATCCACAAAGTGACATAGAAGTCCACCTAGCCATACCACCAACTTAATCTATTAAATTTCATCCCATCAAATCACATAGGGTCTAGCCCCTTTATGGACCCCTCCTCCTTGCCTTACATTTCCTCTCCCTTACAATTGTGCATGTGGGTTCCACCACTGTCACCTCACCCCGGGAATAAAATATTGGCAACAATGCACCCAACAACATGAGAAATTGACAAGGTAGAGGTATCACTTTGATGTCACCAACTTTTATCGTCAAGGTGACATCACACCCTCCATATGGTTCCCATTCAGGGATGCCATGCTTCAATCGTTTAAAGGATACTTGGCCCCACAAAAACACTAATTCTAAGTGAAACGTGTCTTGCCTCCCATGTTGCCACATCACTCTGAGGCCACATCGCCTATAATGCTAGCCATGTGTCCCACTAAATCCTTCACTAATTTTTAAATTTTACATTCACGTTATAATTGAATTTTGGGTCCTCTTCCTTGATACACTGAATCCCTCATAGTTGGTCGCACATCACCACATTGTCCCGGTAGTAAAATCCTGACATGGTTTTCCTAATATCCCTTCGAAATTTTCAGGGTAAAACTTTTGAGGTTACATGGATGGTGAGGAATGCACTTACCAAATCAATGGCCAAGATCAAATGTGGAGTATGCCATGCCAAGAGGCCCCACAATTCCACATCACCTCAACAATTAAATCTCGAATAAATTTGAGCATTCCTCCACTTGAAACTTATGGGGTAATTCCTCTAAGGTTATGTGGATGATTTTGATTCTCCTATGACATCCAATGGCTCAGATATTGTTGATTTTTAATGTACATTGAACAAGTGATATCCCATGGGTTAGTCTCTACCTAGGGAAAAATGTCCAAAATAATTATTTTCCTAAATGTGACTTTATAAAGTGAAAGTGACTTTATAAGTTGTAAAGTCAATGTTAAATTATAAAGTGAAAGTGACTTTCTAAGTGGTAAAGTCAATGTTAAATTATAAAGTGAAAAGTGACTTCAGACATAAAGTACAATGTGGGTACTTTATTTAATTGGTGAGTTAAAAAACAGAAAGTGAGAATTAATGCACATTTATTCTCATCCCTTGATCTAAATAAATCTGAGCCATTAAATCTTAGGGTTGCCCAAAAGTCATTTAGCGAAACAAAAGGGGGAAAAGGATAGAGAGACTGCATTCATTCATTTTTCATGAGCAGAATGGAGAAAGGAGGCTGAGGGCTGGAGAAAAGTTCTGAAGGATAAATTTGTTGCAGCAAGCTGGAGTGGTTTTTGGGCAAAGTTGGGCACGTAAATCAAGACATAGAAGACAACAGAAGGTATAGTACGAAAAACATTTAATGTTGTGAGATGCACACAATTCTAGAGATTTTTTCAAAAAAATTGTACAGACCGTGTCTGTACAATACATATTTTCAGCTTCAAGTGGGCATAGAAATCGAGGAAAAGTGGGCATGGTTTTCAAGGAATTTTGCGTTGAAGAGATAAATTGTATTTCGTTGTTTTGTTTTGTCTACAAATGCATTTTTTGAACTTGGAAGATAAATAAATTTTAAGAGCTCTCTAACATGTTTTCCCTGGAGAAGATTGAAGGGTTTTGCTTGGGTCTATGTTGACCAAAAATATGTGTATTTTTATGTGTTGTTGGTTTGCGTATGTCTATACTTATTTTCAACATGTGTTGACAGTCCCATGTGTTTAAATATGGAAATTTAATTTCCAAAATTCTACATGTTGAATGTATGTTTATGGGAAAGAAAATTAACTGAATCGGAGTGATAAGGTGAAATTAAAACCGGGTTGAGATTTTAGGAAACTTCGTATTCATCAAATTTCAACATGGTATCAGGGCTACAGGTTGAAAATTGTAGTTTGAACAACAGACAGTAGTTTGGGACATCAAACAGTGGTTTGGACAACAAACTCAGTTTGGACAGCAAGGTGAAATTTCACACAGACTAAACTTTTGAGATAGCAACGTGTACTGGAAAGTTCATTTCTCCATTTTCTGGTTTTGTAAATTTTGGATAGCAGCCATGGCCATGTTCTTAAGGATAGAGGATAGACTGGATGGGATATCCAACTGTCATTTGGAATGAAAAAATTCAGAGAGTGTTTGAGGAGGCAGTAATTTGGGACATAGTGCGACAAGAGGTTGTACCTCTTATTGCTGCAGATGAACTTGTTGAATTCACAAAAAATAATGCAAAGGAAAAAATGATTTTGATGGACAATTTTAAGGATCATGTGGTTCCTCAGGTGAGAGGAAACACATATGCATATCAGATGTGGGCAACTCTAACCACTCTCTATCATATTACCAATGAGAGTAGGAAAATGGTACTCAAAGAACAATTGAAGAACACCAGGATGACAAAGGCTGAAAGTGTAGTTCACTATCTTGGCAGGGTTAAATGGGTACGTGATGATTTGACTGTTATTGGTGAGGCAGATACACCCACAAAGTTAGTCAGGATAGTTGTAGCGGGACTTCCTAAGTCTTGGGAGGTATTTGGGGATATAGTTACCTCCAGGGAGAATCTTCCCAATTGGGACAGATTTTGAGATGATTGGGTGCGGCATGAGATACGAAAGACTAGCAGTGGTGAGGGTGAAGATAGCAGATGAGGAGGATGTAGCCTTGATAGCCAGGGGGAAGAACAAAGGGAAGGTCAAGAAAGGGGCCTCATGAGATGGGGCTAAGGGAAAGGAGAAGAATAAGAAGAATGATACGAATATGTCCAAAGTCAAATGTTGGGCATGTTAGAAGATGGGACATTATGCTGCTATGTGTACTGAAAGGAAAAACAAGGGGAAAAAGGGTGTTGCAGCTTCAACAGAGGTGGAGCAGTTTGCTTCACAGTTTGACACAGACTTTGCATTTATTACTTCTACATCTAGTAGGAGTACATCATCTGATGTGTGGTACATAGACAGCGGGGCTTACTGCCATATGACAGGTGCACGAGAGTTATTTTCAGATTTTGTAGAGAGGGAACTTGATATTAAGATTGTACTAGGAGATGACTGCACTATGAGAGTTGTTGGGGTAGGGACTATGACCTTTGAGAGAGAGACTTTTCCTCCTTTGAAGGTTATGGATGTTTTGTATGTTCCGGGGATGAAGAAGATGTGAAAATTTCAATCCTGAAAATACTCCTACAGTGATAGATTTATTTCTCCTACTTACTATTTCAAATAAGTTATTTATAGAATTCTTCCAATAAATTGTGAAATAAATACTACTGCAACATTCACTCAAGTGTATGCAAAGAATAGAATAGTAATAAATACAAGCATAAGAATCAATCACATAGACAATTATTTTTGGACAATTGTCCCTGGAGAAACCCAATGCAGGAAAACTGGTACAGCAGATGAGGGTTTATATATTATTCTTTAGAAATGACATTATTTACAAGGAAAATAATGGCAAGCTTATTTGGAAAACACTTGCGATAAATTCTCACGAACCCTCTCGAGAATTTATGACACTCCTAAGACTAACAACTCCTCTATGTGTCCCTCTGCATGTCTCTCTGCGCAGTCCCTGCGTGACACTGTGTCACCCTGGGCGATCTCTCTATGTTGCTACTTTGTGTTGCCTTCTCTAGCCTTCTGCATCCTTCTTTCCTTGACCCCTGTCACTGTTGACTCCCTCTTCTTCCTCTGCCCTACAACTCTCTCTGAAATCGAATTCTATTCCTTCGTAATCGACTTCTTTCGGGTTATCGAGTGTTTTCCCAGCGTACTTTCCAAATGACCCTCAAGCCTTCTTTTATAATCTTCTCATTGATGAATCAACGGCCCATATTAGAAGTTTGTCAATGGCTAAGATTAAAACTTGACTTGATCTTCGTTCTCTAGAAAATACACACTCTGTTTTATTAATACCCATTAATGATTTAATTTCCCGAAATCCTTTAAAATAATCAATTATTTTAATAAAACATGAACCAAGTGGAATTTCCACAAGCAGTTTCTCGGTTCTTTGGAATATTTATGTCTAAGCCTCCTTACAAATTTTGAGACTTGGAACACTTTCTGATGCTACAAAAATCAACACTCACTCTTAGCAAGGAAAGTGTTCGAGCAATATGCATGTTGCATGATGCTCTGTCTTGAAGTATCCTATGCGTTGTTGATGCCTGGCTGTTGCCCCTCATATGTTGTGTTTTTTCCCTCTGTACTGCTGTCGATGACACTGTCACTGCCTCATCTATACTGCAGCTCCCTCTGAATCCTAAGCCTATCCATTCCTGCTGCTGCAATGGATTCTTAATCATCCCCATATTTTCTCTAAAGTAGACAAAATTTGTCTTCCCCAGAGATTTTGTGAGGATATCCGCCACTTATTCCCCTCTAGGAGTGTACTGCAATTGTACAGTTTCCTGTTGGACACAGTCTCTGATGAAGTGACACTTGATGTCAATGTGCTTCGACTGATCATGAAACACAGGATTTTCAAAGAGATTGATGCAACTCTGATTATCAAAAGAATTTTTGTCGCCTCCATCTTTTCCTTGAGTAAGTTCACAAGAAATTTCCGAAGCCATATGGCCTCACATGGAGCCGTGCTTGCTGCCATATATTCTAGCTCTGTTGAGCTCAGAACCATGGATTTATTTTTTCTACTGCACCGGAGGTCATTCCTGATCCAACAATGAAACAGTCTCCACTAGTACTTTTCCGATCTACTAGGCTCCCATCCCAATCTGCGTTTATGAACCCACTCAACTTGATGTCATTTCCTCGGGTGTATTTTAGTCCAAGCTTGATTATTCCTTGTAGATATCTGAGAACATGTTTGGCTATTTCCCAATGAGCCCTCCTCGGTTACAAAAGACTCGACTAAAACAATATGACTCACCTAAGACTTTGACGATAAATTCCACCCTAACTTTGGGGTGAGGCTAGAGGG
Source organism: Pinus albicaulis (assembly GCA_034641835.2). Classification (NCBI taxonomy): domain Eukaryota; kingdom Viridiplantae; phylum Streptophyta; class Pinopsida; order Pinales; family Pinaceae; genus Pinus; species Pinus albicaulis. The sequence goes on along the minus strand of CM076580.1, from coordinate 945,359,786 downwards.
AAAAACTTTTTCGATCATCTGTGTTTAGAAACACAGATAAATCAGTGAGATGAAAAACATTCTAGGATGATATTTATCACCAACATAATATGCTTACCTAGGTTGTTACATACATAGACGATCTTACTAGCATCATCTACATTACAAAATTTTCAAAATGGGTTTACAATGACTCAAAATGTTGATGCCTGGTGATCTTGATCCTTTGAAAAATATGGTACAATTTCTTCCTTGGAACTTTGAGAAGATGTGTGCAATAGGTACCATGAGATCATTTTTTTATGCCTGCAGCCTTGCAAAAAATCCAAAGAGGCAACAACAACAAGCCGAGTTATTCCTAGTGAGCCAGCACGGAGGACTGCGCAGATAGCTTCAGAGGGAAATTCGATTTGGTTGTGAGAAAAATCAATTCAACTTCTAGAGGCTTGGAAATTCTTCGAGGGGGTTGGAGAAACGTTTGTAGCAGCAAAGACAGGCAAAGCGACTTGATCAAAGGCATTTTTAGGTTAGACGTCAAAGGCATGTGCAAGGGGTTCGAGAGGACAAGCTTCTAAAGCTAAGTTGTGTAGGGGTTGCTTTTGGAGGAAGGGAACTTCTCTTAGATAATTTCAGCCATATTTTCTTTTTGTGGATTGCCAATTTTTTAGCATCCAATTTGTACTCAAAATTTCATTGTTTCTTAATAATATAAAACCCTCAGATGTTGCATCGGTTTTCCTAAGTTTGGTTTTTCCGGGGACATTTGTCCAAAAATAATTATGTCAATTTTTCTGTGTGCTAGAATATTTCTCAGTTTCCAGCCCTATTATTTTCTGCAGTTTTTTTTTTGTGAAGATTGCAGTGTGTTTATTTCGTTGTTGACGTAGCAATAAACTATTAATTTAGTTATTAATTAGAATACATAATACCACTTGTTGCAATAGAATTTCAGACATGAAACTTTCACATGGTATCAGAGCGAAATTGATCAAGCAGGAAGCTCATAAGTGAGAGGAAGAAATCGTCCAGATTCAAAGGGGGTCTGGCAGTTCGATTTCCAGATTTGCCTAAAGGTTGGCCAAGCAGTTCGAATTGTTGGGTAGTGGGTTCAACTTTTTCTAGTGCATGTGGCAAGAAAAATTTAAAGAGCCTAGGAATAGTTCCAGCAGGCAGTTCAGAAGTCGGAAATTAATTCCAATGAAGAAGATCAAATTTTCATTGAACAGATTCCTTGCTTGGACGCAGAAGGGTTTTGTAGCAGCGGAATCAACGTCATGTGGAAGAGAAAAGCACACACAGAGGGAAATTTCTCTAAATGAATCTAAAGTTTTAGGGATCTGATTCTTCTAATTATAGATTTTCAGTAGGTGTGAGTATATTCTTACACTCCAGAAGGGAGTGTGAATAGCAGATTTAACAGCCAAGCAACCGAAAAGAGGGAGATTTTTGACCAGATGTAGAGATGGTCGTTGTTGGGCTTAGAGATCGGGATCGGTTGGAGGGAGCCTCCAACTTCATCATCTGGAAGGTCATGATGACCTTCCTGTTGGATGAACATGGCCTCAAAGCTTATGTGGGCAATGTGGTCGCAGTACCTGAGGATGTCAATCAGCTCGAGGAGTACAAGAAGGAGATGGCGAAGGCGTAGAGATTGATCCTAGATGGAGTCTAGGATCATGTAGTCTCACATGTGGAAGAACGAAGAAACTGCCAAGGAAATGTGGGATGCTCTTGTCTAGTTGTATCAGGGCACTTCTAAGCAACGAAAATGTTCCTACAGGAGAAGCTGAGGAGCATCAGTATGATGAAGTGTGAAGGCATAGACTCCTTCCTCACCAGGATTCAAGAGTTCTGAGATTAACTTGCAGTCGTTGGGGAGGCACCTCAACCAACAATGCTTGTATGGTTTGGCCTGAATAGTGTCTCAGAGGATCAATAAGTGTTTGTCCAAATTATCTTGGGCAGAGACACATTGCCTAGATGGGAGAGGATGGGGTCCGACTTACAACAGGAGGAATTGATGCATGCTCTACTAAAGAGTACCATCAACGGAAGCAACAACAATGGCGTGAAGGGTGTTATGAAAACAACTCACAAAATAGAAGAAAAGAGAGATCAACGACTTGAAAATCAACCTCTTTGAGGGGGAAACCTCCTTCACAATACATAAATGAACAATTATTGGATGATACAAATGACAAAACCTCCTTTCTATATATAGGAGTCTATGGGGTCATAATATAATCCTAGCCAACCTAAAAATAATAATGTAAGAGCACAACAATAACAATAATAGGATTTTATGGGGCATAATAATAACAATATGTGGACTACAGGGGTACAACAATAACAATAAGGGGGCTACACTAACAACAATAAGGGACTACACTAGTAATATAGGGACCTAACATGCCCCTCTCCTTCAAAAAAGTTTTGTCTTCAATGCTTGAGTAGTTCTAGATGCTTCTGTATAAAATTCTCATCCTCCCATGTGGAATCTTCAATGGGTAAGTTCTTCCACTTGATGAGATACTCTGAAATTGATCGATTTCGTAGTTGTCGAGTTTTTATTTCCATCACTACTTTAGGTTCCAATATGATTTTTCCTTCCTCATCAATTTCTAGCAATATTGTTTGAACTGGAAATTTGTCACCTATAACCTTCTTTAAGCATGAAACATGAAAAATTGGGTGCACTCGGAAATAAGCAAGAAGCTCCAATTTGTATGCCATAGTACCAATCTTTTGCAACACCTTGTAAGGACCGTAGTACTTTGGCGATAATTTATTATCCTTCTTAGCTTGCTTGAGGGACATTTGTTTGTATGGTTGTAGCCGTAAAAATACCCAGTCTCCTACACCAAAACTTCTCTCACTGCAATGTTGATCTGTCTGTTGCTTCATTAAATTTTGTGCCAAATTTAGGTTATCCTTTAAGAGTTGGAGAACTTGTTGTTGATGTTTGATGTGAACTTCAACTGCTTGAACCATATATTTTTCTCTTAAATATGATGTGATTGGCGGTGGATGATATCCATAATGTTCCATAAATGGGGTCATTTTTGCTGTAGTGTGGAAGGAAGTGTTATACCACCATTCAGCCGGAGATTGAGAACCATTAGTGTGGGTATAAAAGCCACTCACAGGAGCATCTCACTTCACATTGAATGTTATAGTTGACCGGGACTATCAGTTATCCTGATCCCTCCTAGGCGTGGGCGTCGAACTGGAGTCCTCAAATTACCCATATATAATAATGATTCACCAGCAGCGGGGGCAGAGCCCACCCAACTGAAACAACACCCCAACCTTATCCTTCACACCTTCCCCCTCAGAAGAAGAAGGGTGGGAATGTGGTGGGCTGCGTCTGCAAGACTAATTATACCTTTGAGGCACAGGTGGAGAACTGGTTTGAAGTGTTTATGAACGATGAGCGTATGAAGATGGAAAATTAAGGAGCCCCCTCACTTCAAGTGATAGAACTAGTGGTTGTGAAAGAAGAAAGATGTTCCATGACCTTTTCCCTAGATTTCAATCTGATTCTCTTTCTATGACTTCCCATTTCCACATATGACATCGCATACACCTTATTAGGGATCTAGGTATCATTCTAGCTACCAGAGACCTATCTTTTGATTCAGTGCCACAACAGATACTTTGAGATTTAGCTATAGCTAGTGACTTTCTCGTTTCCATAAGCTTGCTTTTCCCTTCTATTATTATAAGTCGTGGGAACATTTCCAACAAGCAATGGTAAATAACACTTAGTCTCGTTGTAAGTTGGACTGTATAAAAGTAGTAAAGGCAATAGGACTGGTTCTGACTGTAGTATTAGTGTTCTTCCGTGTTTCAATGTTTCATTTCCTGTTATTCTCAATCACGTTTAAAGGTAACTACTTGACCCATTGTGTTTGTTTATCAGATACAAAAAGATGAAGATATCCTTCCAAACATTTGTTCACTATCTCGATTTTCCCATCGGATTGAGGATGATAAGATAAGCTATGAGCTAGTCGTTTACCCAAACAAGAAAATAATTTTGTCCAAATATTTCCAGTGAAAATGGGATCTCTGTCGCTTACAATAATATTTTGGTTGCCATGTAGCTTTTGAATTGTTTCCATAAATGAAGTAGCAACCGTACTTAATTTAAATGGATGAGATAATGCAAAAAAGTGTGCATACTTGGTAAGTCTATCAACTACCACCATGATGACACTCTTTCCTCTGGACTTAGGTAAACCTATGATAAAATCCATTGAACCTTCTCTCAACGTTGACTTGGAATGGATAAAGGTTGTAGCAGAACCAAGGTCTTAATTGTCTCGACTTTATTTTGCCGGCAAACCAAACATTTCGCCACAAACTTTTGAATATCAGATTTAAAGCCATCCCAAAAAAATTATTTCTTCACCCTGTGGTAAGTTTTTAAAAATCCTGAGTGTCCTCCTAAGGGAGAGGTGTGCAATTCCAAAAGAATATTTTTTTTATTTGGGAATTCTTACAATGATATTAGCCATCTTTGTACCATAAGAAATCATTTTTCCAACTAAATGTAGCAGAAGTACTGGGATCTTGCTACAACTTTTGAATAAGTGTCAACACTTCTTCGTCATTCTTCCATTCCTCCCTTACTTCGGTTATCCAATCTAGTTGGATAATATAAATGGCACAAAGAAATGCTTCTACCTCCTCATCCTTTCTTGAGAGTGCATCTGCAACAACATTTAACTTCCCTTTTTTGTAGATGATTTCAAAGTCATAACCCAACATCTTTGTGACCCATTTTTGCTACTCTTCTGAAGATAGTCTTTGTTCCAAAAAGGATTTAAGACTATCATGATCAATTTTTACCTTGAAGTATCTTCCCATTAGGTAAGGTCGCAATTTCTTTAGTGCATGTAGTATTGCCAACATTTCCTTCTCATGAATAACTTTTTGTAAATACTTTCCTTTGATTGTACGTCTTTCAAAAGCAATGTGTTTTCCTTCTTGCATTAAAACAACACCAATTCCATTTCCCTGGCATCACATTCCACATTGAAGGTTGTTGTGAAGTATGCAATCGCTAAGACCGGTGCTTCACACATTGCCTCTTTAAGATGTTCAAAGGCCCTAGTTGCTTCAGGAATCCATGAAAATGCATCTTTATTCAATAATGTTGTTAGAGGTGTTTTTATTCACCCATAATTCTTAAAAAACTTGAGATAATACCATGTTAACCTGAGAAAACCTAGCAATTGTTTTATGGTTGTGGGGACTTTCCATTCCTTAATGGATTTAATTTTGTTTGTTAGGATCTATCTTAACACCCTCCTGAAATACAATATGACCCAGACATTCCACCTCTTGTACTCCAAAGAAACATTTGGAGGTTTTCGCATATAATTGTTTCTCCTCCAATAGTTTGAGCACCCTATCAACATGTTGAACACGATCCTTCCAAGACCTATTGTAGATTAGTATATAATAAAAAAATACTAACACAAATTTTCTAAGGAAGGGTTTGAAAATGGAATTCATCAACCCTTGAAATGTAGAAGGTGCATTGGTAAGGCCAAAAGGCATGACCAAAAATTCATAATGACCCTCATGAGTTCGAAATGTTGTTTTCGGAATATCTTCATTCTTCATTCTAATTTGATGATATCTTGAATGGAGATCCAACTTGGTAAAATAAATTGCTCCATGTAATTCATCCAATAATTCATCAATCACAGGAATGGGAAATTCATCTTTAACAGTGAGCTTATTGAGCTTCCTATAATCTGGACACATGCGCCATGATCCATCATTCTTGTGCACAAATACTACTGGAGCAGAGAAAGAACTTTGACTAGGTTGAATTATACCAGCCTTTAACATTTTTGCAATCATACGTTCAATTTCGCTCTTTTGGACACAAGAATATATGTAAGGAATCAAAAGAATAGCATGATCATGATCACGAATAGGTGGGAGTCCTTTACAAGTTTCAACTATCTTGGAATGATTGTCCAAGACTTTTTGGAGATCTGGAGAAATAGATGCTTTTAATGTTGGAACTTCTAGTGAGCATCATTGTGCCATTTCGCTTCATTGTTCTTTCTTCAGAAGCTTTGTCATGGAATTAGAGCTCATTATCTTTCTTGGATTTCTTGCGATACCTCGTAATTCAACTTCCTTTCCTTCCGAAAAAAAATTCAAGAAAAGTTCTTGAAAATTAAAAGTTACCATCCCCAAAGATTGTAACCATTGTACTCTTAGTACAACATCAGCACCTCCCACTGGAATGCAAAACATTGGACTATTCAATACATATTCCCCCATGGTTAGCTTGATATTATGGCCCTTTCCAAAGCAATTTATAGTTCCTCCATTTGCAACCATCACTTGACACTCTAGTGCTGGGTATAGGAAGCAATTCAATTCCTTGGCTACCTTACAAGGAATAAAATTATGGGTACTCCCCAAATCAATCAACACTATTACATTTTTCTTCTTGACATGTTCTTCTATCTTGAGAGTTTGGGGAGTGGTAATTCTTGCCAATGCATTAAATCATATGGTCGGACTCATTTCTTCTTTCTCTAGGGTTGGTTCCTGGTGTATATCCTCTTCTTTTGAAGTTTCTTATTCATTCTCTTCCTCCTCTTCACAATCTTTGTAAATTGATTTCTACTCAGCACGCTTATGATCTTTAGTGTATTTGTTATCACAACTGTAGCAAAGACCTTTTCCTCTTTTTTCTTCCAATTTTTGTAGTGTCAACCTTGTAGGTTGTGGAAGTCTAGGAGTAGCAACACTTCCATCTTTATAGATGTGATTCGTAGGATTCATTGTAGCCATAATTATACTTTTAATTTTTCTTGCCAACCTGAATGTCTTCTCCAATGAATCAAGTTCCCAAAGGTGAACCTCATGTTGGATGTTATCTTTTAAAGTCCCTATGAAGACATCAATCACGTGTTCCTCTAGAATATCAATTACCCTTATATTAAATTTTTGGAAGTCCTCAATGTGCTCCACCACTGAACCCTTTTGTTTGAGATTTATCAATTGGCTAAAGAAGGTGTTTCTCTTTGTAACATCATAATGTGCTATCATTTTCCTCTGTAACAATTGACAAAATGACAATTTTTTTATGAGAGCAAATTCATCGATACCATACAAATGTATTTTATTCTAAATATAAAGTTGCAATGCGTACCTTTTGTGTGTTTTGCACATTATGGAGATCAAATATTGTTCCATATGTAATATCCATGTTACGAAATCCTTGCCAACAAACTTCCTCATATCGATCTTTGGAATATGGTGGGTCTTCAATCCAACATTAGAGTTTATGAAATCACGATTAACATTTATTTTGTTTTCATCACGACTTTCCTCTACTACCTTTTTCGCCATTAGGAATTATTTATGGTATCAACTTTATCAAACCTTCCTTTCCATGTCTGCTTTTAGATCATTCTTCATGTCTTCCATGTTGTCTTTCATTTTTTCATCGATCTTAGCTTCCATGCCATCCATCTTAAGCTTCTATGTCATTCTTTAAACCATCCATCTTAGCTTCCACATCTTTCTTCAAAACATCCATCTTAGCTTCCATTTCATTTTTTTGTGACTCTGCGAGAGAGAAATTTGTTGCACTTGGTCTTGTAATTTTGATATATTTTGTTTCACTTATTCCTCTTCATGAGTCATAATAGAGCCTTTCGAGGTCGTAATGGGTGTTGAATTCTTTTTAGGGGGCATTTTGGAACCCAAATACTAATATCTATGCTTCAATATGCCCTTGGAATCACTTCAAACTGATTTTTCAAACAAGACTTATGCATTTTTTTTAAAACATACACACATTTTTCTTCCTTTTGAGGAGCTCGATATTGAAACTGATGTATCTCTGTAATTTTGAATCCCCAAAATTTTATCTTTGGTCCTTTAGTATCCCTCGGAATCAGTTGGATTCTTTAAGACAAAATTATGCCCAATCTCACACAATGACCTAATTATGGACTGGTTCAGTAAAGCGAACTTGTACAGCATGCCACGTGTCACTGTTTCCTCCTTTAGCTCTAAAATTGATACACAGGAAACTAAACTTTGTGTATGTTCGACCACTTTTTTCAGAATTCCAATCTGATGCTCAGAGAGAGAGTTATGACGATTTTCCCAAGGTTACCTATTTGAGTTCAAATTCAAGAGCCTACAAAAACCCTAACTTCCACAGATCATATCTCTAAAAATATTGCGAACCAAGATCTAAAAATTTGTACACGAAGTTCCTTAGGATTTCTTTGTAAATGGGTTTTTTCTAACTTTTTAACCTTCGTATAAAAAAAGTTATAACGAAAATGCCACGATGACCTGTTTGAAGCAGCGAAACCCTAGAATCCAAAGCTCTAATAGCAAATGTTATGAAACCAGCTAACAAAATAGAAGAAAAGAGAGATCAACGACTTAGAAATCAACCTCTTCGAGGGGGCAACCTCCTTTACATAACATAAATGAACAATTCTTGGATGATACATATGGCAAAGCCTCATTTCTATATATAGGAGTCCATGTAGTCACAATATAATCCTAGCCGACCTATCAATAATAATGTATGAGCACAACAATAACAATAGTGGGCTTTTATGAGACAATACTAACAATATGGCGACTACATGGGTACAACAATAACAATAAGAGGGCTACACTAACAACAATAAGGGACTACACTAGTAATATAGGGACCTAACAAAGGATGAAGAGGAGAATGTGGCCCTAGCATCGAAAGGTCTCAGTTAGGGACAGGGGGAAAAGAAGAAGAATGACCTATCTAACGTCAAGTGCTTCAGGTGTAGCGAGCTCGACCACTACAGTACTCAGTATCATCACAACAAGAAGAACAACCAGGAGAAGCATGACCAGGCAACAACATCCATAGAGATAGACAAGTTGTCCTCCAGGTTGGAGGAATATTTCGCGATGTTTGCAGCTAAACCTCCCGAAGAGAGGTGGGGCAATATGGAGCTATAGTCCCAATGCATAGCAGACTTGGGCAAGATCCTTGAGGTGTCCTCCTCATGGATCATTACCTTGATATAGGTTTCCACAATATTTAGTAGAAGGATAGATAAGTGTCAGTGATGCAGTCGGATTCCGTGGTGACAACTGCAAACTAGTAGCAATCAAGTGTTGAGGAGGGCAGTCCAGTGTTGGAAGCAATGGAGTGTTGCACAATGTGGTGTTAGAAGTAGCATAGATTCTTCAGTAAACAGTGCAGCAGCTAGTAGCATTCATGACCGAGGAGACATATGCATCAGACACATTTGATTTAGTATTTAGGATGCTTCTCAGTTACAGTACTTGCAGTTGCAACAACAAAAAATGAGAGTGAGTTGCAATGCAAATGCAGAGTTGACAATAGTACAACAATGTCAGCAATAGCACGAATGTAGCATCAGAGTTGCACAGTGGTTGGTGCGCAGTGGAAGGAAATCACAGTGGCCATACATCAACAATGTTAAAAAGGGTGATGTAGAGACAGGGTGTTGTAGAAGCAGTGCAACACTAAAACACCTTCCTCACTAAGAGGGAGCCTTAGTGTTTGTAGCATTGGAGGTGTTCTAGTCTCAAAAATTTGTGGAGAGGCTAAAACACAGGAGTTATCCATAACCCATAAATCGTTTCTAGAAATTCCACCTAGAAGTGTCTCAATTAGATTATTAGCCTATTTTTAAAATTTTCCTAAGTCTAAACTTAGGAAAAGAGGTTAATTAATCAATATTAATTGAAAAATGTGTGAATCATCTAGATGTTGAAAAGTGTAACTAGGATCGGTCTTCATATTGACTATGTAATTATTTATTTATGTAAATAAGAAGACAAAGATAATAAAATATATTTTTGTTGTACTTTCTTCATGGGTTTCATGAGCAAGATTTTTATTATAGGTAAATAGACTTCTTGTTGATGTCTATTAGGGTTATCTTCTGGTTACAAGTATAATTGAGTGTCATGTATACGAAGAGTCTAGTCATCAATATATGCTCCAAGACCTTTTCATGAATCCTTGAAGGAATGGCTAAAGACAACCTTCATCCTCACCTTATTAATGCTAGAAATTATGCTCTCCAAGTCGGCCTCTATACAGTGATGAAGTCGGCCTACTAACTGGATGTAAGGTCGGCCTAAAAAGGAGGAAATATGCCATATATATACTCAGATCCCACGGCTCATTTGGATACCAACCAATACGGATCTCTCTGAAGTAATTACATGGTAAGTGCAGATTTCTATGTGATAGTTACAGCGTGATAGAGTATGGTATAAAGGTGAGTTGAAGGAAGTGTGGATCTGTTTTTGTGAATCATACTGAAGCAGTGGATGTGTATGAAGGAGCTGCGGTCAAGTGGTTACGTGCAGACTTCAGGAAAGAGTAAATTCTGAAATGCATTTGGATCATATCACAGGCAAAAGGAAGTGTGGATTAGTCTGAAGTAAGTATACATACATACAACAAGAAATTGTGATAAATGCTCTAACAGGTGTACGGATAGCTCTAGAGCAGCAAAGCGGATATGCCAGAGATCTTTGGTCTATTCTATGGGAGGAAATTCGAATAATTCACAGTGATATTTAGCAAGGAAGTAAAGGATACAATACGAGAAAGAAAGGAAGGTAAATATGTGATTTACCTTCTTGTTCTACAGTGCATAAAGAAGAAATATTTCATCTCAAGTGAAGAAGCTTCAGATATATGCAAAGTGAAAGGTTCTAGTGTTGGTGTAGATAAGTGCAAGTTGGTGCAGAAAAGAAGGATCAACATTGGAGGCAGACAAAGAAGCAATGACAAGATCTCAGAGGCATTCATAGGTCAAGGGTCTGTGTCTTGGTCATGGTACTTGTCATTTGAAGATCTATAAGAAGAATTCCTTATGAGTTTTCCTCTCCAAGGAGAGATTTTGCCCTAGATTTAGGAGCCTAATTTTTGTGTCTCATGTATTTTCATAATTGACTTGATGAAAGACTAAATAAGCTAAAGAAGAAAAGACATAAGTAACTCAAGCAAGCTCACAAGTAATTATCAAGAAGTGAATTTGAATTAATCACCAGCCCTCTAAATTCTCAACATGGTATCAGAGCTAAAGGTGTTGAACGCAAGGGCTACTTGACAAAGAAGACACTCTGGGAAGCGAAGATCAAAGTTTGGGTTGAAAAGTCAAATTAGTTTGCAAGGAAGACTCTCAAGCTATTTCAAGAAGATATTCTATCTCATTCAAAGGATCAAGTCATTCAAGAAAATAATCTTTGCCATCAAAGATTTACATTCAAGACATTGTTAGAAGAGGGCATCATCTTTTGAAGATATCCTTTATCATCAAGCATCAAAGAACACCTACATTGAAGTTTTCAATCTTAGAAGAAGCCCTTGACTTCATCTTCATCATCATCAAGGAAGCTGCAAGCCACTCTACTCAAGTAAGTATCTATGACCTTACTTAAATCTGTCAAGATGACTTATTGTAAAGAGAGCAACAAATTGGTTGAGTCATCAAACTTTAGTGCTAGGAAGAAGAGGACAAATTTGAATCTAATTGAAGACGAAGTTATGGACTACATCGAAGGATCTACAATTCAACCCTCAAAATAAGATGCTTCAGCTCATGCCAAGTACATGAAGGGAGAAATCAGAGGCCAAAGGATTTTCATAGAATCCATTAAGGACTCGCTCATTCCCTACGTATCAAAACTAAAGTCTACAAAAGAAATATATGAGAAACTAGTAGAGCTATTCTCTGTGTGTACTGCAGCATAAGCAATCTCTTTGAGACAAGAACTATACAAATGAAATTGTCAAGAGAAGGAATCAATTCATACTTTAGGAGGATTTCTGAAATAAGAAATCAACTGCAAGAACTGGGAGAAGTAATGTCTGACACTGAGATGACTACTATGGTGCTAAATTCTCTACCGGAAGAATGAGGAAACTTCACTTCAAGTTTATAGAGGAAGAAAGAAGCAACACCATTCCATGATTTATGGTCTCTATTTAAAATAAACGAAACAAGATTGAAAGCCAAAGTTGATACAGGATCAAGTGAAGGGAATCAAGCCTTTGCAGCCATATCCAGGAAGAAAGGAAGATTCGGAAAATGTTGACCTCAAAATAAAAGAAGAAAAATGGACAAAGTATGATGCTTTGGATGTAATGAACTTGGGCATTATAAAAGAGATTATCCTAAATCTAGAAAGGACAAGAGGAAAAAGGAAAAAGCCCATGTTATAGATGAAATGGAAGACCAGATGTTAAGAAATCTAAGAAAGAGGAAGCAAGAGATCTCTATTATGATTGGGATCGTCTTCTTCTTTAAGTGATTTCTGCTAGTTGTAAATTATTATGATAGAAAGCAATGCATATTAATAACATCATGGTAGGAGCTCTTAGTGAAACGGCTCCTGGAAAACCTCACTCATAACAATGATGGAAAACAATCATCAAGATCAAGGGTCATCATGGAAACATGTGCTCACACTCTCTAATGGAATTCTCTATGGATTCATTGATTAGAAAGAAAGCAGAAAGGTTTCATCAAGAATTCTATGCTACAGAATTTTGGGATTAGTGTGTGAAGACATATTGATAAAGTAGGTCAATGGAATGAGGTTCTTCATTCAAGTGAAATTGCTACAGGATGACTCAAAGGAAAATGGAATGAGGTATGTATATATATATATATATATATATATATATATATGTTGACACTAGATGTTGTGAAGTCGTGTCATATGGTTGCAGGTAATGGACTTCTATATTTAGAAGTATGATCTATGGAGAAGGATCTCTCACGGTGCACTGACAGATGAAATCAACATAATATATCCTCATATGGAATATGAGGTGGTTGTATATGAACAACGAACTAGAAATTGGAAGTTCCTGGGAATGAATATGTGCAGAAGGGAAGAGATCATGAAGTGCAACCATGTCAAGAGGCAATAATCATTCGGAAGCCAAGAAGATGTGACAGGAATATCTCCTGGAGGATATGTAGACCCTAATAGAAGTTTGGCAAAGAAGAAGGCCCTTGACAAGACATATCATGAGGAGATGTGTCAATCTGAATAAAGGATGTTGATGCCTATAGGAAGATGTCATGATGAAAGATCATCACTGAGGTAACTTTTGATTTAAAATTTCATATGTATATGCTTATCTGGATGAATTTATGCAGGGCTGCAATCATGTGAAAGGATGTAAGTTCCTTGGATATGGTTCGAAAGAAAGCAACATGGCATAAAAGGTGGAGCAGATAATGAAGACAGATAAATCACTAATAGCTGACATGACTCATGGATGAAAGTGATGGATGATTTGAGCTTAGGTACATTCCTTATACAAGAATGAGTACATTCCCTTGTGGAATAGATCCTCCCTAGCTGAGAGGGAGAGATAGAAACATCATTCTGGTCTTCACTTGGGAAGACAGATTGGGTAATCATCTGGCATTCGATACTCTTTGAGAATGTGATAGGGCATTCAAGATAAGAGTAGTTGGGGACCGATATTCTTTGAGGGCTAGCTACCCAAGAGAAGAATAGTCCAAAAAGGTCATAGTTTGGGAACACCTGGGTGGAGTATGTACCTTGGAGAGACAATAACTACGGTGTCTATAAGTCATGTGTCTTGCGAGCATTGTATTCCAATGTCTCGTTGAGAGATGGGGTTGTTAGTCAAGGCCTTGCACTAGGACAATGATGGTTGATATGATGTTATACAGATGTGATTACCAATCTGATTCTTCTTATGAGATTCTTCAGTTTGAAAGTGACCATGTACGTATATAAATACCTCCCTAGTTAAGAGGAAGTGTTGAAAAGTGTAATTAGGATCGATCTTCATATTTACTATGTAATTATGTATTTATGTAAATAAGAAGACAAAGATAATAAAATGTATTTTTGTTGTACTTTCTTCATGGGTTTCATGAACAAGATTTTTATTATAGGTCAATAGACTTCTTCTTGATGTCTATTAGGGTTGTCTTCTAGTCACAAGTATTATTGAGTGTCATGTATACGAAGAGTCTAGTCATCAATATATGCTCCAAGACCTTGTCATGAATCCTTGAAGGAATGGCTAAAGAAAACCTTCATCCTCACCTTATTAACGCTGGAAATTATGCTCTCCAATTCGACCTCTATACAGTGATGAAGTCGGCCTACTAACTAGATGTAAGGTCGACCTAAAAAGGAGGAACTATGCCATATATATACAAATCCTATGACTCATTCGGATACCAACCAATACGGATCTCTCTGAAGTAATTATAGTGGTAAGTGTGGATTTCTCTGTGATAGTTACAGTGTGATAGAATCTGGTATAAAGGCGAGTTGAAGGTAGTGCAGATCTGTTTTTGTGAATCATACTGAAGCAGTGGAGGTGTATGAAGGAGTTGCGGTCAAATGGTTAAGTGCAGAGTTCAAGAAAGAGTAAATTTTGAAATACATTCGGATCATATCACAGGAAAAAGGAAGTGCAGATTAGTCCGAAGTAAGTATACATACATACAACAAGAAATTGTGATAAATGCTATAACAGAAGTATGGATAGCTCTGGAGCAGCAGTGTGGATATACCAAAGATCTGTAGTTTGTTCTAAGGGAGGAAATTCGAATAATTCACATTGATATTAAGCAAGGAAGTAAAGGCTACAGTACGAGAAAGAAAGGAAGGTAAATCTATTATTTACCTTCCTATTCTACAATGCATAAAGAAGAAAGATTTCATCTTAAGTGAAGAAGCTTCAAAGTTATGTGAAGTGAAAGGTTCTAGTGTTGGTGCAGATCAGTGAAAGTTGGTGCAGAAAAGAAGGATCAGCGTTGGAGGCAGACAAAGAAGCAGTGACAAGGTTTGGGAGGCATTCATAGGTCAAGGGTTTGTGTCCTGGTCATCGTACTTGTCATTTGAAGATCTATAAGAAGAATTCCTTACAGGTTTTCCTCTCCAAGAGGGAGAGGTTTTTCCCTGGCTCTAGGAACCTAAATTTTGTGTCTCGCATATTTTGATAATTGACTTGATGAAAGGCTAAATGAGCTAAAGAAGAGAAGACATAAGTAACTCAAGCAAGCTCACAAGTAATTATCAAGAAGAGAATTTAAATTAATCACCAGCCCTCTAAATTCTCAACACTATAAACTCACACGGATCAATCTAGATATGATCTCAGTCATCGATTATGTTTTAATCGTAGTTGTTGGAGTCCCGACTAGAGATTATAAGAGGAGGTTGATGGGTAGATGGAGAACATACACTTGAAATTGATTTCCTTCGGCAGTTCGATTTCCAGAGAGTAGCAACAATTGTCGGAAGAGTTCGAGTTAGAGAAGGGTAGCAAAGACAGAGAGGGGTAGGGACATTGATCCAGAGGAAGATTTCCAGATCCAGAGAGGAAGCAACAAGAGGCCAAATTATTCCCAGAGAGGCAACGTAGTGGATTGCATAAGAAACTTCAAAGGGAAATTCGATTTGGCTCTGGTAGAAATCGATTCATCTTCCATATGCCTGGAAAGTCTTCCAGAGGGTCGGAGAATCGTTTCCAGTAGCAAAGACAAGCATACTGATTTGATCAAAGGCAATTCCAGGCTAGACGTCAAAGAGTCTGTGCAAGCATTGCGCAAGCAGTCCAAGAGGACGAGTTTCTTAAGCTAAGTTGTGTCAGGGTTGCTTGTAAAGTAAGGGAAATTTCCTTAGATAATTTAGGCCATATTTTATTGTTGTGGATTGCCAATTTTTTGGCATCCAGATTGTACTCAGAATTTCACTGTTGCTTAATAATATAAAACCCTTAGTTGTTGCATCGGTTTTCCCAAGTTGGGTTTTTCCAATAACATTTGTCCAAAAAAATTGTGTCAATTTTTTTGTGTGCTAGAATATTTCTCAGTTTCCAGTGTTATTATTTTCCGCGGTTTTTTTGTGAATATTTCGGTGTGTTTATTTCGTTGTTGCCATATCAATAAACCGCTAATTTAATAAATAGTTAGAAGAAATAATATTAGTTGTTGCAATAGAATTTCAGACATGAAATTTTCACACAATCGTGGTACATGAGCCACCTCGACCATTGTTTTTCCACCCTTCTTCACATGCCTTTTCCTTTTATAGATTTCTCTTTTGTAACTGCTCGGGGCTTCAAGAGATGAGAGAGCATGATATGTAAGATACAACAGTGAATACCCCCCTAAATGTGGGGCAATTCATCGCCCACCAAGGGTTGGGACAATCATGGGTTCCCTAATGATGAGAGGGGCCAATATGAGGGGCCCTAGGAACCAGGGTGATGGCCATGATGATAGGGGTAGAGCTCATGTTTGGCTTTTGCCCACATGCTAAATTTGTATGTCTCAAACATCTTTTGCATTTTATAGTACATTTCTATTTAGTGGCCAAATTATTATTTTTCTTTTCTTTTAGCTACATCATCCTCTGGGGCATCGTTCCATGCCTTACCCAAAGTGTGGACAAGGGAAAAGGGAGGCTAACTTCTTGTAGACCCAATGGACAAATATGAACCTGGATGGGAAATATGGTGAATGGGGTTATAATGAGCGGAGAGGGGTTATATGGTGTTGGGAAGCAGGCCCACACAACCAAAATTAGGGTTTCCAATGTAGTGTCACCCCTAAATCTAGTAGCCAATAAAGGAGATCCCACTGGACTAGGATACAAGGTTAACCATCAAATTGGATAGAGGAGACAAGAGTACAAACCAATCCCACTCTTTCCATTGAATCCCCCCAATAATCCATGCCCAAAAAATGTCCATGATAAGTAAACAAAAATACCCAACTACACAATAAAAAGCCATACCTTCAGGGTTGGAAGGCCCACGTTTAAACATACAATCATAACAAATGGGTGAGGGAGCATATGGTTGGCTCAGGTGGCGTAGATAGTGGCACATAGAGCTATCTGGTGGCTATAAGGGGATGTTGGTTGTCGGCTGAGAACCATCCAGGAGAAAAAAATTATCCTATTTATACTACCCACGAGTGGTGGGTAACAGGACCACAAATGTCTGAGTGCAGCAAGTCTAGCACTCCCTTAGACTAGTCTTACGGTGAGGAAACACAGCCTTGGGTTGCTTGCAAAGCACATACCTTTGCACACTCCTTGCTCCACCCTAATCTTCGAAAAACCTATAACCATTCTCCATAACATAGGAAGAGCCCTATAACGTAGGTGTCCCAACGTCTTGTGCCAAATCTCACTCTAGTTATCATTCTCATGTATGAAATCCTTCACCAACTATCTTCTCAACATATACCAATTACACAATTTTTGCTAGGATCGGTTCTTTTCAACCCAACAACCACTCCACCTCCCGTGAAATTGACTTCTAATCCTTTGTCTTCTATGGCCTAAACTAAAAGGAGATTCTTTTCCAAACCCAGTACAAACAACATTTCATTCACCTCCCTCAGACCACTTGAGTCCATTTTGCTAATGAACAACATTAGATTTTGAAAAATTTTGCATTAGCTAAAGTTGGGCAGAAATAATGTGGGTTGGGACCCGCAAATTAGATTAAAGCAACATGATGCATTTTTCCTATATTTAAATACAAAGATTGCGGCCTTGGTGGGGACAGGGAGAGCCAATGAGAAGGCTCTGCGTAATTCTGAGTGGCAATGTTGTGAGTGGGCCAGAAGGGACAGCACAGGAGTGGTCAGTGAGGAAGCAGCGTTGTCTAAGGTGGGGCCCAAGAGGAACGTTGGGATGTTGGAGACAAAAGGAAGGGGGAAACTCATTCCTCTGGATTCATTCATCTCAGATTTTCTTGTCTTCTTGACTGAGCACGCTTGAGTCGGAGAGCCAAGTCTGCAGTGTTGTTTAGCACAAGAGATCTTCAAGCAGAGATCTCAACCTTTGCCTCGGGGGACTTTGAGTGCCCACTCAGGAGAGGGATTCCACCATTTTTTGAGAGAGATTTACAACATCACCAGCAAGGAGAGCATAGTCCCTTCAGAACAGCGCAAAGACAGCCCAGACTGCGAAGGGATTATGCAGTCCAACCTAGAGGAAGTGTCGGAAGTAGGGGAGCAAAGAGGAGTTCAGCTGGAGGATTTGGAGGGGAGGCTTACCACCTCCTACCAAGGATTTTGGTAGTGATTCAAAGGCATTTTCAGCAGTATCAGTCAAGAGGTCGATTTCCCTAGCAGAGCAGCGTGCCAAGCCCAGAGGGGAAAATTTTCGGGCTCAAGCTTCCTACAAACCCTTTACAGGTTTTTGTGGGTTTAGTGAGAGGTGTCTGGTGACCAATTCCCAAAATTTTCTGAGCACGGGAGACAGGCTAACCAGCAATCTGAAGTTAGGCAGGAACAACATTTCCAGGACTGGGCAACGCAGTGGGTGAGCCATGCAGAGCATACTTCAACGAGAATTTTGCTAGGATTAGAGTTTCTCTTCAGCTACCTTGTGCAGGCCCAGGGGTTATCTTTCCAAGCACCATATTTATACTCTTTCTGGCATTATAATAAAATGGCTCAACGCTGAATTTGGTCTCTTATATGTGTGTTTAATGGTGTTTTTATTTTTGTTGTACTTTCTTGTCTATTTAACCCTTTTATTATTGTTCAATCCCAATTTGGGATATAATAGTGGTATGAGAACTCATAGACTCGGCTCAGCCTGTGGAGCACGCAGTCTATGACACCAGAAGATAGGCAAAACATGAGCTATTAGAGACAGAGGTACAGGAGCAGGGAAAGGAGGCACAAAATCACTCATGACTAGGTGGACAATGTTCCGGAGGTCGAAGAGAGAGAGATGGCACACATGGATGACATGAGAAATGAGGAGGAGGAGTTTTCCCACCTTCTTCTAAAGTCGGTGCAAGACCTCTCCAAGAGGATTGAGGAGATGGGTCAAAAGCTTAGAGGCAGTAAGAAGAAGGGAATTCAAGGGGAATTACATATTGGGAAGGATTTGGCACTTCACACCACTAGACCGGTCCTTACACTATGCACCAGGTGGTACGACACACTCCACCACGCTCTACCATTCCCACGTTCCTAGCCTCAGAAACAGGAGGGTAACAGGAGCCGAAGGTGGCTCACTATAGAGATTACTTTGCAGAGTATCTGTCCTATGGGACGGAGTTTGGAGGAGCTATCACCTTCAATGAGTTTTTCTAGCTCAAGAACAACAACAGACCCAAGGGCTAAGCGAGAGGAGGAGGGTACATGCAGGGGAGTGACCTGCAACGTAATGTGGGTAGGCTTTTTCTACCAACATTTGATGGGTCATCGAAGAGTTCAACTAAAGCATGGGTGGAGAAGCTGGATATCTACTTTCAGCTTAACCAGAGGATGGATTTGGAGGCCATCAAGGTGGCTACGCTGCACTTGGAGGGAGAAGCCCATGACTAGTGGTTTCATGGGTTGACTACGCTAGGTCACACAGGGGCGACAACATATGATGACTTTACCAGGATAGTGTTGGAGAGATTTGATCGGAAGGAACATGAGGAGCACTTTGGAGAGTTGACCAAGCTCAAGCAGACGGGGAGTCCTGAGACATACATATTAGAGTATCAGTGATGGTTTCGGATCTGTCAGAACCCAAGAGGATTTTCATGTTTATAGATGGGTTGACAGAGCCATTGCATGGGATAGTGAGGTCAACTCAACCCACTACGCTGCAGGACGCAGTTGGGCGGACCTGGGATTTGCAAGATGCACTACCGAGGGCTAGGACCACTATGCTCAACAAACCAGCTTTCCAGCCAAGGGGAAAGGACACGAGAGCTCCACCCCCGAGAGGTAACCAGGGTCAGGGGCCATTAGATGATGATACCAGGAGGGATCTAAGGAGGAAGAAGTTTTGCTTCACTTTCCAGGAGCCATGGGCACCAGGCCACAGATGTGTCGGAGGGAAGGCGCACTACATCGAGGTCTTCTCAGACAGTGTGGGAGAAGAGGAGACACTCTATGAGATGGGAGGTGATGACAACACATCACTACAAGGAGAAGGTCCTCCACCTCCACCACCTCCAACAACAAGAGGATCAACGTTTGCATCGGTCAGAGGGGTCCTTGCATCTTTGCAGGGAATACCCAAGTACTTAACGCTGAGGATCCGGGGGACAACTCAAGGACAGTGTGTCTCAGTGCTCGTGGATAGCAGGGCCACACACAATTTTATAGATGCCCAGATGGTGCAGAGCAGGGGATTCCAGATAGAGGGGTTTGATGGATTTTCGGTACTAGTTCCAGGAGCTAGAACAATGGAGTGCATGTGGTATGTCCCAGCCTTGACAGTGACCATGGGGATATACTCAATGATAGACCATTTCTTTGTGGTCGACATTCCAGACACCAACATAGTGTTGGGGGTCGAATGGCTTATCACCCCTGGTAGAGTCATTACCGATTGGAAGAAGTTGGAGATGGAGTTCCTGGACAAGAGTGGG
This sequence comes from Pinus albicaulis, assembly GCA_034641835.2. Classification (NCBI taxonomy): domain Eukaryota; kingdom Viridiplantae; phylum Streptophyta; class Pinopsida; order Pinales; family Pinaceae; genus Pinus; species Pinus albicaulis. Next base: position 945,339,364 of record CM076580.1, on the reverse strand, counting down.
AAACTGGTGATGCTTAGCGGTATGCATACATACCCACCCTAGACAGCTTCTGCGCATAGGATGGAGGTAAACTTCAAGCGAGGAGACATAGAGTGGGTAGTTGAGCTAAGGATTTCAGAGGCAGATGGTACAACTCGACCCATGCATCTAGACGTACAGGTCATCCTCGACCGTTATTCCACGATTTTCAGGGACATACCACCGAACCAACCACCAGACCGAGGGTTTGAGCATACTATTGAGCTAGAGCACGAGATGCAGGCAGTAATCACAACACTTTATAGGCATCCCAAGGCTTACAGGGATGAGATTGAGAGAGTTATTCATGAGCTCTTGGCGTTGGGACACATCAAGCCCAACTCTAGTCCTTTCGCTTCTCCGGTTGTTCTAGTGAAGAAAAAGGAGGGACGCTGAGGATGTGCATTGACTACAAGGCCCTAAACAAGAAAACCACGAAGAATCGCTACCCCATCCCCAGGATCGATGAGTTGATGGATGAGTTGAGGGGAGCTAAGTTCTTATCCAAGATTGATTTGAGATCTGGATACCATCAAATCCAGGTAAGGGATAAGGATGTCCCCAAGACTGCGTTCAAGTGTCACTATGGACACTTTGAGTTTTTGGTGATGCCCTTCAGGCTGACCACTGCTCTTGCCACATTCCAGTCCTGCATGAACCATATCTTTCGTGGCCAGGTGAGGAAGTTTGTGTTGGTGTTTTTCGACGATATTCTGATATACATCCAAACATGGGAGGAACACTTGGAGCACATAGAGGTAGTATTGTGTATCCTGGAGGAGCAACAGTTCAATGCCAAGTTGTCCAAATGTGAGTTTGGTTTGACGGAGATGCTCTATTTGGGGCATATCATCGGAGTTGATAGAGTGAGGGTCCATGAGGAGAAGATTAGGGCCATCCGAGATTGGCTAGAGCCCAAGAATGTGACAGAGCTTCGGGGATTTGTAGGCATATGCACCTAGTACAAGAAGTCCGTAAAGGTCTTCTTGTAGTTAGCAGCACCCCTTACAAATCTAACCAAGAAGGGGGCTTTCAGTTGGACCGAGACAACGTGAGAGGCCTTTGATCACCTCAAGCAGGTGATGAGCAACTGTCCAGTACTCACTCTCCCTGACTTCACACAACCCTTTGTTCTGGAGTGTGATGCATCCGGGGAGGAAGTAGGCGTAGTATTGATGCAGGGGGGACACCCTATATCTTTCGAGAGTTAGAAGCTATTGCCTCATGAGAGGTTGTGCCCTATCTATGACAAGGAGATGCTAGCCATCAAGCATGCGCTAGCCAAGTTCCGACAGTATCTAGTGGGGAACAGATTCCAGGTGAGGACGGACCACAACAACCTCAGATTTTTCCTAGAGTAGAAACAGTTGCAGGAGAGGCAGCAAAAGTGGGTGAGCAAGATCCAGGCCTACGATTTCGACATTGAATATGTCAAGGGAGAACACAACGTGGTAGCTGATGCATTGTCCAGGAGGTCTAATTCTCTCTCGTTGACGAATATTGAGCCGGACTAGAAGGCTCATTTTTTGGTAGAGTACGCCAAGGACCGCTTTGCATGCGAGGTCTTAGAGGGACAGGTGGCCACTACTGGGTGATGGATGAGGTGATATACTACCGAGACCGAATTTATTTGGTGGCCAACTCCCAATTGCGGGAGAAGATCTTACACGCACCCCATGACTCACCATTGGCCAAGCACCAAGGGTTCACAAAAACTTACAGGGCCATCAAGGAGAGGTTCTCATGGAAGGGCCTCAAGGATGACGTTTTACGGCACATCCGAGAGTGTGAGGTATGCCAACGGAACAAGGGGGAGATGACACATCCAACAAGTTTGCTACAACCACTTCCAATCCCCAAGGGGAAATGGGAAAGCATCTCGATGGATTTCATCACTGGGTTGCTCACAGTGCAGGGGAAAGATTGCATTTATGTGGTTGTGGATCCCCTGACCAAGTATGCACACATCTTCGTGATCTCAGCCAAGTACATGGCTTCACAGGTGGCCGAGCTGTTCTTTAGAGAGATATTTCGGTTACATGGTCTCTTGAAGACCATTGTCAGTGATGGAGACAGTCGTTTCATGGGGAGGTTTTGGCAAGAACTATTCCAGTTGGTGGGTACGGAGCTCACTCCTAGTACAAGCTACCATCCCCAAACGGATGGTCAGACGGAGATAGTTAACAAGTGGCTAGAGGGCTACTTGCGAAACTACGTCACCAGGCAACAAAATGCATGGTTGAGGTGGCTACACATGGGGGAACACTGCTACAACACCACCTACCACTTGTCTATAAGTATGTCTCCATTTCGTGCTTTATATGGTTATGATACTTTGACTTTCGTTGATGTCATGTTTGGAGATAGTAAGGCCCCCAGGGACAAGGATTGGATCTAGGAGAGCCAAGACATCTTGAGGGCTCTCAAGGAAAACCTGTGGGCAGCACAAAATCAACAGAATATCTACGCTGGCAGCGACCACATGGAGGGACACTTTGAGGTTGGGGACTTAGTGTACCTTCGCCTCTAGCCATACAAGCAGTCCACGCTGAAGCAGAAAGGGGAAGATAAGTTGAAGCCGCGCTTCTATGGATCTTATAGGGTCACTTGGAGAGTGGGGGAAGTAGCATATCAGTTGGAGCTACCCCCGGGGAGCTGGGTGCACAACATATTCATTGTATCTTGCTTGAAGAAGGCTTTGGGCCAGCAGGTGACAGCGGTAGTTGAGTTGCCTCCCATGGATGATGAGGGGCACTTGGTACTTCAGCCAGAGGCTATATTGGACACTAGGGAGAGGCAGTTGAGGAGGAGAGTGATCAAAGAATTTATGATTAGGTGGAAGAACTTGTCAGATGAAGGTGCCACTTGGGAAGGAGAGCAAATCCTTTGGCACCCATCATTGCAGTTGCTTGAGGACAAGCAACATTTTGGCGGAGAGGACTGTAATATTCCTAATTATCCATTCTGCTAATTCGCAATATTAGATTTTGATAAATTTTACATTATCTAAAGTTAGCCAGAAATAATGTGGGTCGGGACCACAAATTAGATTAAAGCAACATGATGCATTTTTCCTATAGTTAAAGACAAAGATTGTGGCCTTGGTGGGGGCAAGGAGAGACAATGAGAAGGCTCTGCATAATTCTAAGTGGTAGCATTGTGAGTGGGCCAAAAGGGACAACACAGGAGTGGCTAGTGAGGGGGCAGCGCTGTCTAAGGTGGGGCCCATGGGGAACGTTGGGTTGTTGGAGACAAAAGGAAGGCGCAACTATTCCTCTAGATTCATTCATCTCAGATTTTCTTGTCTTTTGACTGAGCACGCTTGAGCCGGAGAGCCAAGTCTGCAGTGTTGTTTAACACACGAGATCTTCAAGCGAAGATCTCAACCTCTGCCTCGAGGGACTTTGAGTGCCCGCTCAGGGGAGGGTTTCCACCATTTTGTGAGAGATTTACAACATTGCCAGCAGGGAGAGCGTAGTCCCTTCAGGACAATGCAAAGGCAGCCCAGACTGTGCAGTGGTTGCGTAGTCTAGCCTAGAGGAATTGTTGGAAGTAGGGGAGCAGAGAGGAGTTCAGTCGAAGGATTTGGAGGGGAGGTGAGCCGCCTCCTACCAGGGATTTTGGCAGTGATTCAGAGGCATTTTCTAGTAGTATCAGTCAGGAGGTTGATTTCCCCAGCAGAGCAGTGTGCCAAGCCCAAAGGGGCAAATTTCTGGGCTCAAGTTTCCTACGAACCCTCCGCGAGTTTTGTGGGTTTAGTGAGAGGAGACTACTAACCAATTTGCTGAATTTTCTGAGCGCGGGAGACAGGCTAACCAACAGTCTGAAGTCAGGGAGCAGCAACATTTCCAAGACTGGGCAGCACAATGGGTGAGCCATGCAGAGCATACTTCAGCAGAAATTTTGCTAGGATTAGGGTTGCTCTTCAGCTTGCCTTGTGCAGGCCCGGGTGCTATCTTTCCAAGCACCATATTTGTACTGTTTCTGGCATTATAATAAAATGGTTCAACATTGAATTTGGTCTCTTATATGTGTGTTTAATGGTTTTCTTTATTTTTCTGTAGTTTCTTGTCTATTTAGCCCTTTCATTACTATTTAATCCCAATTTTGGATATTACATTCTACTACATACTTGGCATTATCACCAAGTTATATGTCTATATCCCTAGGTGTTGGAATTGTAACTAGGTTTGGTCCTCATAATTGTCATTATACTTGTATAAACAAAAGAAGAAAAATCATTATTATTATTTTGATTATTAAGCATGTTCTTCATGCCTTATTTTAGTAAAAATGAAAATTCAAAGGCATGTTCTTCATGACCCTATGGAAAGAAGAAAATTTGAAATTTTGTAAATATCATTTGCCTCTCCAAGTAGCCAAGTCGAGCCTCCAAGAAGTCAAGTTGACCTACACAAAGGACATGACCCCTCGCAGGGACAAACAACTATATATTGGAACGTGTTCTCCTTTGTTTTGGAAATCCATTTTTGGATGTTTTGTGGAAAGCTAAAAGACTTATGTGTGAGTTTTTTGAGGCATAGGATCTAAAAAAGATTGCCAGTTTTTTTTGTGACATATGACATGCAAAAGATGCGAGTTCCTGAGGCTAGAATTCGTGAAGTTATGTGATTTACTGAGACTATATTTGTGATGATATGCAAGTTGAAGGACTGTAATGATTGTGATATGTGAGATATAGGAGGACTATAAGGTCTGTGAAATGCGAGCTACAAGAAGGACAAATATCTCTATGGAACAAAGCATCTAAAAGGCAGACTTGTGACAGATTAATTGACCATATTGAGGATAAACATGACAGAGTTTGAAGGGTTGTCTTGGCACTTGGATCTCTCGTTAGTTTGGCCTGGATTTCTCTTGTTGACAAGGACTCTATAAGGAAAGGATTGATGGATTTTCCCCTTGTGGGATTTTCCCTAGCTTGGAGCCTAATCTTTGGTGTATCTTGTCTTTTGCATTGTATTTGTATAATTGCTTGATGATCTAATGAATGAAGTAAAGAACTAAATGTAAAACATAAGCGTAAATAATCACAAGTAATTGTGATGATAAGAAATTCTCTATTGCTCTTGAACTTCAACACTAGGTTCCCTGGTCATGTTGGTGAAAATGTATCGAGATCCCATCATGTGATGAGATGGTCTACTCTCCACAAACCAATATCTCCTTAAAATTCCAGAAAAGCATGACACCAAGGCAAAGTTCTTCTCGAACATTTTAGTCATTGCATCCATTTGAGCAGTGGTTGTTGTGGTCATCTTTCCCTTGGCCTTCTTCGTGTTTTGACACCATCTAGCAACCTGCCTAAACTTGTGACATGGACTTTGCTCATGTCCTTATCCTTTTTACTCTGTGAAGATCCACCTCCACTCTAGTTTTGTATGGTCTTTCCTTTGCCCATTTTTGCTTGTGTAACAAGAGCAAGTTCATCCTTCTCACTACTCCTTCATTGCCCTCCAGTCAATTAGTTCTCCCAAATCTCCTTCTAGATGAAGTTATCCCACAACTGGCTCTAATCAAGATGTTTCCTAGCAAGGATCTCATTAACAAAGGTGGTCCAATGCTCAATGCAACCCTTCAGAGCTACCTTCACCGGCTCGAAATCATTAACAATTTCGGCAATAGTTGAAAACTCATCATGAAATTGTCGAATCCTTGTGAGGTAAAATGCTATGGTCTCTAATATGTTCATCTGATGTTGTTTAATTTCTTCCGCAACACCATCTTCTTATTTTCGTTTGTGCTCTGATAGAGACTGGTTAGGACTACCCACATCTCACGTGTCATTACCTTCCCTAATATGTGAGGAATTATATGCTCCGTCACACCATCCAAAAGTTAAAACTATACAACTTACTTTCTTATCCTTGAGATCATGCTCGACTGCTAGGTCTAGATCTAAAGGAACCTTTATGTTTGTATTCACAAAATCCCACAAACCAATATAATCTTCTCCTTCCAAGGATTGAATTTAGTGGCCCCATCCAACCTGTCTTCATATCACAAACTACTCAATGATGTCATCTACACAAATCAACCTTGCCAAAATAAAAAAATAATTATGTTGCCATAAAAAGAAGTCATTGTTGCAAACACTAGTGATCTCATATCTCTCTCTTACCATGTTAAATCTCCCAATGCCATCCTAGATTTATTTTCTCGTGACAATTATTTATTCCCAACAATTTATTTAATTAAAAAAAAATTGAATTACTAAAAAATAAAAATATTGGTAATTTAACCTATAGGAATATATTCAGCAGAAAACAAAAAATTAGGAGAGATCAATCACACATTGCAACAAATAAGTATCCGCAACAATTCACTGTCATTCATTAATTTGGAAAATCAAGGTTTTCAACCTATAGATAATTACAAGCAAAAATACATTTACTCGAACCTGTAACCCCCACTGGATGAACTTGGCCCAAGGAAATCAGCCTCTGAAGGAACTCAACCTGGGGAAATTTGGCCCAACAATTTCCCAACAAATCGACCCTGTACCTTCCCTTCAAGTTGCGGCTACACCTCATGAAATTCGGCCCTAGAAAATTGGATTCTTCGATCAAATCGACCTCCCTCTCTCTTTGGCAACTCGACCCTGCAATATCCAACAATTTGGCTTCCTAGATACGCCCTTGAATCCTCTTGTAATCTTCCTCCTCCGCGCTTCAGTCTATTGAGCCACTTGCACCAGAGAAAATCGCTTTCTCTTGTTGCATCTCCTCTCTTGTGTCTCCACCTCTTCCTTAGGCTTCTTTTTATAATCTTCATTAAGCCTAGATCCCTAACCCTAATCTCCCTTCTAGAAGATCTTGGAGATCAATTGTTGAGATTATAATTTATTTCTAAGTTACTCAAATAATTAAATTATTTATCCATCGAAAATAACTTAATAGTCCACAATAATTAATTGACTTTAATTGTCAAGTCCCACTAGCACAACCGATTGAGGATGGGCTTCGTCAACAAGGCGACCTAGGATCAAGCCTCACGGGGGGTGGTTGTGCCCTGTGCTAGGGGGAGGAGACATGCTAAAAAATCCAGTCATCTCAGGGCTGGTGTGGCCTAGGTCGGGTGCGATCCCCGGGTGACTTTGACTGATTAGATGCCCCCTAGGTAGTGGCACTTCAAGCCACAGGTCAAGCCTAGAGGATCACAGACAACTTGACAAACAAAAAGAAAATTAATTGACTTTAATTATCGTACTTTTCCCAAGTTATACTTGAGAAAGAAGACATAAATCACTTACTCCTCCAAGCAAGCACCTAAAGAGGCAATAAATCATCCTCCACGTGCCAGGACACCAAGCCTATGCAGAAGACCTTCCAAAGTTACTATAAATTTCGACAATTATCAATCTAGTTAATGTATTTAATAGATAGATATACCAAATATCTAGTATAACTATTCAACCATATTCTATTTTTCACTCTTCTACTGGGATTAAGAGTTGAATTGATTAACTTATTGGATTAGAACTAAGGGGGCTCAAGCTTGCAACTTGTGCATCTCTTGTCTGTCCTAGTGTCGTTTTTTCTTATTGCAGAATTAGGACTTCACCAGATTATTTTGCCCCAGTGCTGGTTTATTTACTCTTTATTTAGAATTAAGGTTTGCTGGTTGGTTCCATGTGATCCCCCTCTCCTCGCCTTCTATCTCTCCTGAATCTCAACAAATTCATTCTATTCATGAGGATTACGTAAATCTCCTCTTCCAGAAATTCAAAGATAAAAGGTATGTAGACATCGTTGGAGATTGAAGAAATTATAAATTTCTGATCTGGGATGTACAAACTGAGATTTGGTTTCAATTATAGCATAAGATCGCTTTTATTAAAGAGTATCACATTCTTCTCTTCCACATAAGTTCTAATTTTCCTATAAAGCACGATGATTTTTGGCTTATTTCTGCCTCTGATGACGGATTTAATCTCTGATCAGAAAGATACAGTTTGGTCTCATTTCACCTCTTTGACAAGTTTAATACTGAGCATAGAACCTTGATCATATTTTTGGTTTATTTTCATATGAATAAATATCAACTGAATATTTGATTTCTCATTTTATGATGTTCTCACCTAACTACGTGTCATGCAAGAGCGACTTAACTTTATTTTTCAAGAAATATAGTAGCTGTATTACTGTAGTCAATTTTTTGAATCCTTGAATGAGTCAAATTGGTTCAGTTCAATCAAATAATATGCATGGAATATGTAAATGCATGTACTGTAGCATCATTGAAGTTATAAAATGCCATTCTAGACCATGACCCTGGAAAACAGTAAAATTGTTGTTGATATGAATTCATACAAGCAGGATTTACAGCTTTGATGAATGTAGTCGTTGTTTAATGATAGGCTCTATGTACTCTTTGTATCCCTCAGTCACAGCAGAATTGTTGAAAGGATCCTTCAAAGCTTCCCTGTAAAGATGTGTATATACGTCACCATCATAGCGACCCAACACTGAACCCAAATAATGATCTGTATGATCAAAGGAATCAACCAATGCAATAGCATTTGGGCGCACCTGAGTCCATCATTGAAAAAGAAAATCATCAGGCAGTGTGCTTAGATATTATATTTTTGGCCTCTGAAAAATTATGAGGCAACAAACCACATTGAAAGGCAGACATGCTACTTTTCTCAGAAGACCAATGGATTTCAAAAGATCGACATTTAATAAGTAGCTGTCATGCTCTTGGCTTAAAGGAAACTCATGTATTTAAGAATCAGGTCAGAAGAACACAAATTCAGTCTTCTTAAAATAAGCTATAAGGAGCTTCTACCACAATCAAAGATATTTAAGATAAAGAGAAATGAAGAAATATTGAAACTGAACAGATATATGGTAAACTCACATCAGATAAAAGACTTCTTAGTTGATGCCTTGCCAGATTTGCCTGCCTCTTGGTCATGTATCCAGTGACCAGAAATTCCTCAACATGTTCACAAACTAATGAGAGTCCATAAGTATTACAGAGAAGTTGTAGCTGCTTCTTCACATTCAAATCAGGAATTGCACCATGTAATTTATCAATGAACCTGCAGATAAACATAGCATTCATGTTTGAGCCACATACCTTTCACATTTGATTTATCTTATAATGCAATAAAAGAGATGTTAAAGATATAAGAGATGAAACCAATTCAAGCTTATAATAGAAACAATCTCCGACAATCTTTTGAGACTACCTGCTCTGTTTTGTGGATGTGTAATTGTATAACTTTTATGTTCTGGGTATCAAGGTTAATTGCAGTTTTATAAAAGAATTTAAATGACGCAAATATGAGGCAACCTTTTTCACAATGTGCAATTGAAAAATCTAGAAAGTAGCATCTTGCTTTCACATTTACAAAATAAAGGACAACAGCAAAGAATCCAAACTAAACTTTTATTGGAGAGAAGTTGATGAGTAATCTGGTATTGCAAAACTCTTGTCATCTGATAGTTTGGACATCTACGATTGTTGAAGACGACACAGAATGTAGGAGAGCAAATTTTATGTAGCAGAATGCAAATGGAGGTTGCCTGGACAGTCATCTTGAATGGAAATATCCAAATATTGAATGTAGTTGCACTTTACGAAGAAGCCACATGCCAAACAGAATTCAAGAAAGTGTCTGCATTTGTGTGTGTGTGTGTGTATTCTGATGAAATATAGCTGATTTATCATTAGACTCCACATTTGTACTTTCTCATTAGACTCTACATTTGTGCTTTCCAACTTATTGATGAGTACAGGGGCAGCTCAACTCCCTCCTGTACATCTACCTCTACTTCTAGTGCTGACTAGCGGTTCTCTCCTTTCTAGGGTTGAGCCACTTGGTGTACTAATTTTACTAACTATTATTTTCACTTGTATTTCTTTTGCTTTGGGCACTTACAAGTTGCCTTGGCACTCCAACATTGTGATTTCAACTCTGTATTCTCTAGTCCCATTGACCTATTAATTTGGTCACCTGTGGATATTAATAAAACAATCTTATCTAATACTGTGAAAAATATGTTGAAAAGTGTAACTAGGTCAGCCTTCATATTGACTATGTAATTATGAATTTATGTAAAGTAGAAGACAAAGATAATAAAATGTATTTTGTACTTGCTTCATGGGTTTCATGAGCAAGAGTGTATTATAGGTTAGTAGACTTCTTCTTGATGTCTATCTAGGTTTTTGTCTTCTAGATATAAATGTAATAAGTGTCATATATACATGAAGGATCTAGTCAAAAGAAATGCTCCAAGACCAAGTCCAGAAGCCGTGGAAGAATGGCTTGTAATAGCCCTCACCTACGCTGGAATATATAGTCTTCAAGTCGGCCTTTATGACAGCTGAATGGTCGGCCTAATAACCTAGTATGAACCTCTATATATACTCCTTGCTGCGGACCATTTCAACATGGAAATCAAGCGGACTGTTCTGAGCATGAAGTGAGGATTACTCAATCATTAAGTGCGGACTATCTCTGAAGCTAAGTGCGGATGCATGAAAGGGTTTTAGTGCGGATCTAAGTGCAGCAAGTGCAGTGCGAAATGCAGTGCGTAGTGCAGCAAGTACAGTACGGAAGTTCACTGTGGATATCCTGAAGTAGCTACCACAGCATATATATATCTCAAGTATCTGAAGTCTCATCTATATTCGAATGAAGGGTTTGTGCAGAACAGTGCAAGCTGGTGAAAGAATGAAGTATCAGCATTGAAGGACATCAAAGAAGCAAGGACAAGGTCTTGGATGCATATATAGTTTAAGGGTCTAAATCTCGGTCATGGTACTTGTCATCTGAACATCTATAAGAAGAATTTCTGGTGTGTTTTCCTCTCCAAGAGGGAGAGGTTTTGCCCTGGCTCTAGGAGCATAATTCTTGTGTCTCGTGTCTTTTGATACTTGTCTTGATGAAAGATTTAATAAGCTATTGAAGAGAATACGTAAGTAACTCAAGTAACCTCACAAGTAATTATCAAGAAGAGAATTTCGAATCAATCACTAGCCCTCCAAATTCTCAACATGGTATCGGAGCTAAGGTGCAAAAGACAAAGGGCTATTTGACAATAAGACACTCAAGGATCAATATTCAGTTTTCTAGAAAGCATCAAAGCAAAAGGCAAAATCTACATTGAGAAAGTCAAGTCAGTTTGCAAGAAAATCCTCAAGCTATCTCAAAGAAGACTTTCAAACTTCAATCCACATATCGAGAAGGTAATCTTTGACATCAAAGACTCTTGATATTGAAGATATTGTTGGAAGTCAAATCATTAAGCACCAACCTACACTATTGAAGACATCTTCATCTGAAGTAATCCTTGATCATCAAGGACATAAGATTACCTACTTTGAAATCAATCTATGAGGAAGTTCGTGCCATCACCTTCATCATTATCTCAAAGGAAGTTGATAGAAGAAGAAAAGCATCTCTCAAGTAAGTATCTATGACCTTACTTAAATCTGTCAAGATGACTGATTGTAAAGAGAACAACAAGCGGGTTTGGTCATCAAACTTTAGCGCATGGAAGAAAAGGACATGTAGAAATTTCTGTTCCCAACACCGGTTTTCAGTTTCTCCTTATTTCTCCCATAAAGTTAAATGCCTATTCCCATAGCCATACATTCAACAAGCTGGAAAAACAAATATTTTCTAAAAACACAAATTCTGGAAATTTCGCAGTGCTGAAATGCAGAAATAAAAACTTCAGAAAAATAAATCAGCCACACACAGAAAATAGACACGCTGATTTTTTGTCAATATGACCCTAGAAAAACCCCCTACAACTCTGGGGGAAAACCAGTTCGAAAGCTCTCTTTATTTCTGAATATGCTTTTACAGTGAACAACAAAACACAGTAAAAAATTACAGCAACACAAAACCCACTTATCTCGATTTCCGTGTCAACCTCCAACCTTGAAACTCATGCCAACAACAAACAAAAAATTACAGGAAAAAAATACAGCAATAAATACTATTTTAATTATAAATCTTCTGGAAATCACATAAGAAATTTAGGAACTGACGCGTTTCGAACTACCAACTGTAGTTCATCATCAGGATAATGAAAATTGGCTGATCTGACATACACTTTTATACCAGTAGGAGAGAAGCAACGGTCAAAACCCAACAGTCAAAAATAAGAAAAAATATAAAAACCAAAAATAAAATTAACCCAACCTCAAAATTACAAAAGTTAAACGGTCAACAAAAAATATAAAATATAAAAAGAACCAAAAACCTAACTACCCCCACCTTAAAAAACACAATTTAAAACTAAAAATAATATAAAATCAGAACTAAAAAATTAAAATAACACCCCTCTCATGAATCAAGTTAAAAGTCATAAAAAAATAAAAATAAAAATAATCAACATCAAAGTCAAAAATTATAACTAAATCAAAAATATAAATACATAAAATAATAAAATAAACTGAAAATAAAGGATCTAATCAATAAATAAATTAATAAACAAATACATTAATAAATAAAAATTAAAAAATTTTAGAATTAAAATACAAATAACAAATAAAATAAAATAAAAATAAAGGATTTAATCAATAAATAAATTAATAAATAAATACATTAATAAATAAAATTAAAAACTAGAATTAAAATAAAAATAAAAATAAAAATAAATTAATTTTATTTTAATTTTAGAATATACCTAAATATAAAAATAAAAAGGATTTAACCAATAAATAAAAAATTAAAAAAAATAAATAAATAAATAAAAAATACATTGATAAATAATTAAAATTAAAAATAAAAATAAAAATAAAATAACAATAAAAATAAAAATAAAGGATTTAATCAATAAATTAATTAATAAATAAAAACATTAAAACTAGACTTAAAATACAAATAAAATAAAAATAATTTTATTTTATTTTATTTAAAAAAAAAGGGGGGGAAAGACCCTCACAGGGAGTGAAGATATGGAATCCAACCACTGCTAACTTTCCATCCATCATCCCTGTTCAACGTATAGGGCCTCTTCTCAATTTCAACCACCTCCCTAAATTTTCGGTAATGTAAATGGTCAACCCTAGCAAGGACTCTAGCGTCTTCCATACATATATGATGCTTCGTCTTCTCTGCATGCTCAGCTAGCGCTGAGGACTTGGTTCTACCAAGCCTAATATCCGCAGAATGCTCCTGGATCCTTTTATTAATCAATCGACCAGTTTCACCAATGTAGGGAGTCCCATAAGAGCACGGGATCAAATAAACACCTTTCACGCTTTTTGGGTCCAACTGGTCCTTAACCGATTTAAGGGAGCCCCGAATGGTGTTTAAAGGTTTAAAAGAAGACGAGATCTTATGCTTCCTTAAAATTCGAGCGATCTTGTCAGTAGTACCTTGAATAAAAGGTAAATGAACTTTACCAATAGCATCATCCATTATCTTTTTCTGTCTAAGACCTTTGCTCGCATTCATGAAAGCCTTCAAACCCTGAATTCTGCTATATCCATTTTCTCTGAAGACCCTAAGGAGATGGGCTTTCTCTTCATCTAAATGATCATCATCAGAAATTCTAAGAGCTCTCGTAGCTAAAGTATTCAGAACCCCAAGTTTCTGAGCAGGAAAATGATGAGAACCAGAATGCAGATACTGCTCAGTGTGCGTCTTTTTCTGAAAAACACGGTGCGAGAATGAGCCATTATTATTTCTAGAGATGAGAACATCAAGGAAAGGAAGGTCCCCATCATTCTCCGTTTCCATAGTGAACTTGATGGAGTCAGATTGATTATTCAAGTGTTGATGAAAAGCCTCTAATTCTTGACATCCATGAGACCAATTGATAAAAGTGTCATCCACAAACCGCTTCCAAATCTTGGGTTTCAAAGCAGCAGACGCCAAAGCTCTAGATTCAAAATCTTCCATAAAAAGGTTGGCCACCACTGGCAAGAGCGGGGAACCCATGGCGACACCACAGGTTTGCTCATAAAATTCTCCTTCAAAACAGAAAAAGGTAGAAGTGAGGCAAATTTCCACCAAATTAGCAGTATCAGGATCAGTGATACGCCTGATAACTTCTACTGCCTCCATGATAGGAATGTTCGTGTAGAGAGAAACAACATCAAAACTAACCATAGAGTCATTAGGTTCGCAAAAGGGATTTTTAACTCATGAACAAAAGAAGCAGAATCTTTCATGAAAGAATCTGTCTGACCAACAAGAGGCTTAAGCTTGTGGGCCAAATATTTAGCTAGGAGATAAGTGGGCCCACCAATAGTATTAACAATGGGTCTAAGAGGAACCCCCTCTTTATGAATCTTAGGGAGCCCATAAATCCTAGGGGTGACAGGATTGCTTTCAATAAGCTTCGAGCTCATAGAACCCACAGTGCAACTAGATTTAATAGCATTGGCCACTATCTTTGAGACTTTATTAATAGGGTTCTTAGAGAGCTTCTTATAACTCCCGCTGTTACAGAGATGATCAAACATCTTTGCTTTATAATCCTCCTTATTTAAGATAACAATAGCGCCACCCTTATCAGCCTTGAGGACAGCAATATCAGGATTTTGATTAAGCGTCTTAAGAGCCAAAAACTCAGCTTTGCTAACATTGCTTCTCGGAGGTTTAGCTTTCCTAAGAGCCATGGCACAATCCTGCCTAATTATTGAGAAGAGGCCCTGTACATTGAACAAGGATGATGGATGGAAAGTTAGCAGTTGTTGGATTCCATCTCTTCACTCCCTGTAAGGGTCTTTGCCCCTCCCCCCCCCCTTTTTTTTAAATAAAATAAAATAAATTTATTTTTATTTTATTTGTATTTTAAGTCTAGTTTTAATGTTTTTATTTATTAATTTATTTATTGATTAAATCCTTTATTTTTATTTTTTATTTTATTTATTTATCAATGTTTTTTTTTTTTAATTGGTTAAATCCTTTTTATTTTTATATTTAGGTATATTCTAAAATTAAAATAAAATTGGTTTATTTTTATTTTCATTTTTATTTTAATTCTAGTTTTTAATTTTATTTATTTATTAATTTATTTATTGATTAAATCCTTTATTTTTATTTTTATTTTTATTTTATTTTATTTTATTTGTTATTTGTATTTTAATTCTAAAAATTTTTAATTTTTATTTATTAATGTATTTGTTTATTAATTTATTTATTGATTAGATCCTTTATTTTCAGTTTATTTTATTATTTTATGTATTTATATTTTTGATTTAGTTATAATTTTTTACTTTGATGTTGATTATTATTATTATTATTATTATTATTATTATTATTATGACTTTTAACTTGATTCATGAGAGGGGTGTTATTTTAATTTTTTAGTTCTGATTTTATATTATTTTTAGTTTTAAATTGTGTTTTTTAAGGTGGGGGTAGTTAGGTTTTTGGTTCTTTTTATATTTTATATTTTTTGTTGACTGTTTAACTTTTGTAATTTTGAGGTTGGGTTAATTTTATTTTTGGTTTTTATATTTTTCTTTTTTTTACCGTTGCTTCTCTCCTACTGGTATAAAAGTGTATGTCAGATCAGCCAATATTCATTACCCTGATGATGAACTACAGTTGGTAGTTCGAAATGCGTTGGTTCCTAAATTTCTTATGTGATTTCCCGGAAGATTTATAATTAAAATGTTATGGATCACAGAAGCTTGCACTCTCAATAAATACTGTACTTGCCACCTAGAAAAACATGCCCAAATTCTGCCTGTATGGTACTGTACGAAACTGTATGAAAAATACAGCAACCCCTTCCTCGATTTCCATGCCCAAAAAAGTTGCCTCAAAAACTGTGCCCTTTGCTGCGGAATCTGCTCCTCGAAAACAGCGTTGTACTTGCCTTGAAAAGCATGCTAAACAGTGTTGTACAGATTTTCTATCTTGGGAAATGTGTCAATAAATGTTATTCTATGGAAATGCTGCCTTGGGAAATGTGCCCTCTTGCTGTACGGATTTTTTGTGTAACTATTGCTGCTTTCCCTCCACTCAGAAATTTATCTTCAGCTTTCTCTCCTCCTCTCTCAATCTGCTCATGAAAGAATGAATGACCTTTTCCCTCATTTTCCTCCTTTAACCTAACCCTAAGTGACTTTTGGGGAATCCCTAAATCCAATGGTTGAGATAGCTTTAGATCTAAGGCTGAGATTAAATGCTCATTTAAATCTCATTTTCTATTTTTTAATTCACCCCACTTTAATAAAGACCCACTTAGTCATTTATTTCCAAAGTCACTTTTCCCTTTCTAATTTCACATTGACTTTATTAAAGTCACTTTAAAATTAGACTTAATAACTTTATCACTTAAAGTCACTTTTAAAGTAGATTTGACTTTATAACTTTATAAAGTCACTTCAAGAGAAAAATTAAATTATTTTGGACACTTTTCCCTAGGCCAAAGATCAAAGCCTTAGGGAACCACCTGTCCTCCAGTAACCAAATTTCAACACTCTCTCTTACCAAGGAAGGTGTTCCTCACCACACCCATCTTGTCTTTGAAGTAGACATGCTTGCCTCGTGGTAAGGCTTTGGTAAGAATATCTGCAACCTGCTCATCAATGGGAATATACTCAAGCTTCACAACTCCCTTCTAAGCATAGTCTCTGATGAAATGATATTTGATCCTGATATGCTTTAACCTGTCATGAAATACTGGATTCTCTGTGAGTTTAATGCAACTCTGATTATCACAGTAAATCACCGAAGGTCTCAACGGCTGACCAAATAAGCCAAACAACATCTTGCGAAGCCATATGGCCTCACAACTAGCTAGACTGGCTGCCATGTACTCTGCTTCCGCTGAACTCAACGCTACTGACTACTTCTTTCGGCTGAACCACAATGCCACTGCCGAACCCAACCCAAAACAACACCCTAAAGTGCTCTTCCTATCAGAAGCACAACCTGCCCAATCAGAATCAGTGTAACCTGCCGATCTCACTCCATCTCCCTGCCTATAATCCAGACCACACTCCACTGTCCCCTGCAAGTACCGCAAAATGTGTTTTGCAGCAACCCAATGCACCCTCCTAGGCTCACACATGAACTGGCTCATCGTGTTGACTGCAAAACATATATCTGGTCTAGTGTTGACCAAATACATCAAGGAACCAATCAACTGTCTATACAAAGTGGTATCCATCAACTCGGAATCTGAAGCGTGAAGCTTCTTCCAGTTGGTGATCATCGGTGTCGACATGGGTCTACAATCCTCCATGTGGAATCTGCCAAGGATGTCCACAATATATTTCCCCTGCCCCAGGAAGAAATGCCCCTCCTCCTGCCACACCTCCAAACCCAAAATGTAATGCATCAAGCCAGTGTCCTTCATCTCAAACTTCGACGCAAGATCTCTCTTGCAGCTCTCTATGACTCTCTCTGCACCCGTAATGACCAAGTCATCCACATACAGCACCAGAATGAGAGGCTTCTCACCTATCATAATAAATTAAAGGTTCGGATCTGCATCACTCTTTGTGAAACCCATCTCCTACAGGTATGTATCTATCCTGGAGTACCAAGCTCTGGGAGCTTCCTTCAGGCCATAAAGGGTCTTCTTCAATCTGCACCCATGGGACTCCTTCAAATGCGCCTCAAAGCCCTGTGGTTGCTCAATGTACACCTCCTCCTGTATGAAGCCATTGAGAAATGTGGTCATCACATCCATCTAGTGGATCTTCCAACCCATCTCTGCTACTATCGATATGATGGAGCGAATCGAAGTATATCGAGCCATGGGAGTGAAGGTCTCCTCATAATCAACTCCCTCTACTTGGGAGAACCCTCTAAATACAAACCTTGCTTTGAATTTCTCAATGCTGCCATCTGCAGCATGCCTTACCTTGTAAAGCCATCTGTAAGTAACCACGGATTTGCCCTCAGGCCTCGGCACCACCTCCCAAACATCATTCTTCATGATAGAAGAATACTCCTCCTGCATGGCCTCTCTCTAGACCTACTGGCTAGCTGCCTCCTCATAGCTAGAAGGCTCAGAGTCAATGATGTTGGCAACCATTGCCATATAGCTACAGAACCTCTCAGGTGGTCTGCTCTCTCTGACCGACCTCTTTGGCCCAGAAACAAATGTGGCCTCTATCAAGGTATCTGAAGCCACTTGGGCTTCCTCTTCCCTGAGCACACTTCTCCCACTGGAGAATGAAATTCCTCCTCCTCATCAGGAGCCTGAACTCCTGACTGTCTGTCTACTGTCCTCCTGCCTGAACCTGAACCTATAGATGCTGAAGTACCGTGCGAACTGTCCATCAGTGGACTCCCTAGTGAACTGCTCTGCATGTTGCCCGAAGCACCACCCCTCTGACTCTGTGAGCCACTGCTCACTGATGGACTTGACACCGTAATCGATGTACCTCCAGATCCTCCTGATCCCTGCCCATTGGATCCCTGCGACTGACTCAGCTGCTCCTAAGGGTCTGGCTGATCCAGATACTCTAACTCTCATGACCTCCTGAGAGCCCTGTCCTCCTCGAACTTCACATCCCACCTGACAACAACTCTTCTCTGTGCAGGAATATAAATCCGAAAGGCTTTCGAGGTCTCACTGTAGCCCACAAAGATACCCTTCTCTGCGGTGGGCTCTAGCTTGGTCCTCTTCTCCTTGGGTACGTAGGAGTATGCAATACACCCAAAGATACGAAGATGACCAACATCAGGCTTATTCCCAGAAAAAGCCTCCTCCGGAGTCACATGCCCCAAGGCACGATGCGGACCCCTGTTCTACAAATATACAGTAGTGTTGCAGACCTCCGCCCACAAAAACAATGGTAACCCCTGATCATGTAGCATGGCTTTGGCAGCCCCTCCGATGGATCTGTTCTTCCTCTCCACAACCCTGTTCTACTGGGGGTTGTAAGGAACTGTGAACTCCCTCCTAATGCCTGCCTCCGCACAATAGTCAACAAACTCACCAACGGTGTACTCCCCTCCATTGTCCGACCTTAGGGACTTGATCTTCCGACCTGTCTGAGTCTCCATAAGAGCTCTGAACTCCTAAAACCACTTGAAGACCTCACTCTTGGTCTTCAAGAAAAAAATCCAAGTCCTCCTGGAGTGATCATCAATGAATAGAACTTAATACTCATCCACTCAAGGAAACATGAGATATTCGACTGCTCACATCGGAATGAATCAAGTCAAGTATCCCAGTCGATTTGCTGTCACTGCTGGAAAAAGGGGATTTGGAAAACTTGCCCATCGCACATCCTCTGCATGTATCAATGTGATCAATACTGAAATCTGGCACACCTGTACTGATCTCCCGCAATGTCCTCAAGGCCCCATGATACATGTGCCCCATCCTGCGGTGCCAAATCTCGCACAGCTCTGAACTGCCAGCTCTACTGTCGATACTACTGCTCAATGCCAAAAGGGGTTGAAATGCAAACTTGTACACCTTTGCATGGCGTACACCAATCACTCTAGCTGACTCAGCTGGAGTGCCCCTGGGATATATAAGCACTTGTCCTCTCTTGAACAATATCTCATACCCTCTGTTCTCCAATGCTGAAACGGATATGAGGTTCTTCCTCATCCCTGGCACATATAGAACATCTGACACTTTCAAGGGAGGTTTGGGTTCCCTATCAAATATTAAAGTCCCCACACCGACTGCTCTAACAACGTTGTCATCTCCGAGTACTACCTCTATATCAGTGCCACTCTCTGAAAGCTCTGAGAAGTACTCACGGACTCCTGTCATATGACGTGAAGCCCCACTGTCAACATACTAGATACCTGAAGATGCTCCGCTAGTGGAGGGAAATGCACACTCCCTCTCACCCTCCATGGCAGGTGATCATGCACTAGTGGACTCACAAGAAATGAACCCAAACTCCCGGTCAAAGCTATCCGTAAAGTCCTCTATCTCTGTTGATGCTGCCATGGTCTTGTTCTTCCCCTTCTTCTTCTTCTTCGAACACACAACTGCATAGTGTCCCATCCTCTGACAATTCCAACACTTCAACTTGGAATAGTCTTTCTGCGCATTCACCTGATTACCTTTACCTTTGCCTTTGCCCCCACCACTGCTTGTGGAAGCTTGCTTCTTTCCCTTGCCTTTATTTCCTCCTACTAACAGTGCTACATCCTCATCCTGCTCAATAGGTTGGCTGCCCCAAGCTGGCTCTTTCTGATTTCTGTCTGTATGTAATCATCCCAGAACCTCTACCAAGTAGGAAGGGTCTCACGTGTACAAACCCCATCAGCAAAGTTCAGCCATGAACTGGGAAGGCCATTCACTGCAATCCGCACCAACTCAGTGGGTAGAATGACCTCTCCAACTGCTACCAACGCATCTCTCACATTAGTGATCTTTGTGAGATATCTAGTAGCACTATTAGTCTTACCCATCTTAATGGTCTTCAGCTTCTCCCTTAGGACCATTTTTCTGTTCTCATTGGTACTCTGGTAGAGATTGGTTAAGGTTGTCCACATCTCATGAGCATATCTCTTTCCTTTCACATGAGGAATGACATGGTCTTTAATACTATCCAGAATCAGTCTCTTACCCTTGTTATTCTTCTTATTAAAGTCTGCCAACTGAACAGCATCAGTAGGCACATTAATAGGGTGTTGTTGGGTATGCACCATTATACCCTAGACTTCTGCCTTCTCAAAGATGCTCTGCATTCTTTCCTTCCATACGCTGTAGTTATTATGCCCATCCAACCTATCCTCCACCCTCAAGCCTAAAGACATGCTTGTTGTCCTAAATAAGCCGAAAATAACATTGTTGTAGTAAAGGTACTATTTTTTGTGTAAAAAAACAGCTTGATGTAATTTTTCTTCTTGTTGTCCCAAATTGCACTTTTCAGCAAAATACCTCTGATACCATCTAGAACTTTCTGTTCCCAACCCCGGTTTTCAGTTTCTCCTTATTTCTCCCATAAAGTTAAATGTCCATTCCCATCACCATACATTCGTCAAGCTGGAAAAATAAATATTTTCTGAAAACACAAATTCTGGAAATTTCAGTGCTGAAATGCAGAAATAAAAACTTCAGAAAAATAAATCAGCGACGCATGGAAAATAGACACGTTGATTTTTGGTCAAGATGACCTTGGAAAAACCCCCTACAACTCTTGGGGAAAACCAGTTCGAAAACTCTCTTTATTTCTGAATATGCTTTTACAGTGAACAGCAAAACAAAGTAAAAAATTACAGCAAATACAAAACCCAATTATCTCGATTTCTGTGTCAACCTCCAACCTCGAAAATCGTGCCAACAACAAACAGAAAATTACAGGAAAAAAAATACAATAACCACTGTACTTGCCGCCTAGAAAAACGTGCACAAATTTTTCCTTTACAGTACTGTACAGACTATACAACAGCCCTTCCTCGATTTTTGTGCCCATAAAAGTTGCCTCGAAAATTGTGCCCTTTGCTGTTGAATATGCTCCTCGAAAACAGCATTGTACTTGCCTTGAAAAGCATGCTAAACAGTGTTGTACGGATTTTCTATCTTGGGAAACGTGCCAATAAATGTTACACTCACACCTAGGATCATCCTTGTGCAGTCCAGGTTGTACCCATCCGCTACTATCACATCAAGACTTTCGAAATCTTTTGTGGGAAGCCCTCTCTTCGCTACTAATGTTGCATCAATGAAATTTGTGTAGATCCCCCATCAATCAAAGTTGTGATACGTTGTCCTTTGACAATTCCCCTAGCCATGAAGGTGTAATATTTGGGTGTTCCTAATAGAGTTGTAATCTTTACTTTTGGTCAGGACTTGTTTTCTTCGTGTGCCTTTTCCTCTTCATTAGCTTGCTCTTAGGGTTGTTCCTTCCTTGGAATGTTAGGCTCATCATTTGGGGTGGGTTCACCTCTCTCATCCTCATCATCGGAGACCACCTCGATGAAGTAGATCTTTCCTTTTCCCAAACAGCGGTGTCCCGGTTCCCATGGTTCCCAGCATGTTAAACATAGCTTCTTTCGTCTTCGTTCGCTTAGGGTTTCTTCATCCATCCTATCCCTTTTGGGACAATCTCGTTGAAACGGTTTCTTCTCCTTATCTTTCTAAGGGAAGAGAGGCTTGGATGGGGCACTAGATTTTGCAGCTATATATCCCATGTCTCAAGTCTTTTTGATGCCATCTTGAAGGGTTGTCGGATTGAATGCCTTGACCCAACCTCGTAAGGGTTCGGCAAATGCCTCTGTGAAAATCATGACTAATCGTGCTTTAGATATATCTGTGACCATGACTGCAATTCATTCAAATTCTGCAATAAGTTCTTCGTGTGATCCTATTTGTTTGAGCTATGTCAATTCTCTCGTGTATGTTTGGGATCTTCTAATCAAATCTATCTATTAATCTTTGCGTAAAGTATACATAAGAAGTGATGTTTGCATGTACCAACGTAACCAATCCACGATACCACCAATCATGTGCATCTCCTTCTAGGTGTCGTGTGGCAAATTTGATGGTGTCTACTTCTAACATAGGGTTGGGTTTGAAGTAGGTGTCTAATTTCAACACCCAAGCTCTTGTTGAACATTTAGAAGATCCATCAAATGAGGGGAGGTAAAGTTTACTTACCTGGTGCATTAGGTCAAAAATTTCGTTGTTCCCTAAGTCTATTATGAAATCTTAGAGTGTTGTATTCCCAAAAAGTTAGGGTTGCTCAAGTGTGTTCTCCCAATGTTGCATACTCTCGAAGTGTGGAAATTTCTGAATTTACTAAACAGAAACCCAACTGTTAAATCTTGATTTACTTCTCCTACTTACATAAGATATTAATCTGAAATATTCAGCATTAACATCGTAGTAAATACAGTTAACAACCTACACATACAGATCAAATACTGAATAACATGCTCATAGACAAAGGGACACACAAGGATTTTTTTGACAAATATCCCTGGAAAAACCCAATGCAGGAAAACTAGTGCTGCTAGCTTCTGGAGGGTTTTTATTATTATGTAGATTCTAAGTAAAACAAATCTGGGCACCAAACTGGTTACCCCAAAAGAGAAATATAAATGGCAGCAATACCTCCATCCTGGAGACAGAAAAACTGATTGATTCACACCCTCAAATGGGATTTACAGAACTCAGTCCCTTTCCGGCCTCTAGAAACCCTCAGCACTGCTTTGAAGCCCTTTGCGTCAGCCTTCCTGGCATGCGTCAGCTTCGACGCTGCTCAGGAAGGGCTTGCGTCACCCTAAAAGGGGTTATGTTGCCCCTGCACTGCCGTAACTAGGCCTGCGTCAGCCTTCCTGACCTCCTACTACCTCTGCGCTGCCCCTGTTGGGCTCTTGGCTAGACTGTGTAGCCTACACTACTGCCTCTGCGCTGCTCTGGTATGCTCCTTCTCTGCCCTCATTGTACTCTTGGCCTGGTACTGACCATCCCCCTCACCAATACTGCCCCTCGCTGCAGTTGAAACACTTTTGAAATTCTTAGCAAACCACGCCCTAGAATCTCAGCTTAGATTCAGTGCTTTTCCAGTGTGTGTATCCTCCAACTAACCCCAAGCCCTTCTCTTATACTTTTCTTGTTGAAAAACCAACAGCCTTGATCTAATCTCTAATCGACAACTAAGATTAGAAGTTGCTTGATCCGTGTCACTTAAGTCATTCTCATCACATGTTTAATTTAATTAACTTTAATCTTTTAATTTTCCTAAGATAGACTTAGGGTCCTTAATTAAAAAGATTATTTAATTAAATATCTCTTAAACTTGATGGGAATTCTTCAAACACTTTCTCGATCTTAGAGATCTCATGTACTCTAGTCCCTCCACAAATTTTGGGAGCTAGAGCACATCCGATGCTACCCCAACACCACAAAATCTCAACACTCCCTCATAGCGAGGAATGTGCTCTAGCAAAACACTTCACCCTGAAGTACTGCTCTGATCTCTGGTGTTGGTCTCTGCCCTGATGCTTGGCCTGCTGCCCTTCATCACTACACTGCTACTAATCTCGGTATTGCTGCCCATGACTCTGCCACCGTCACTGCCACATCCGTACTGCAGCTCCCTCTCAAATTGCTACATCGTGCTGCCCATAGCAATTCCATTGCTAACTGTTCCACTTCAACTCAGTTGCTGAGAGTAAGGAATTGAAGGACCATCACCCAAACTTTGACAGACAAGTCAGTTGGGCTGCATCTCATCACTGAAGCTCCATAAGTTGCTGCTCTGCATTGTCCTCCGGAGGCTACTGCATAAGCAGACCTCCTCTGCGTTGTTGCTACATCTGCACTATGTTGCAACCTCTTCAGTGTGTCAACCTCTGCCTCTGCTTCATCTGTGATCTTCTGCACCCACTACTCCACTTGTCCTGCTACCATCTTAAGGCTCCCATAGCTCGCATGTGATCCAAGAGTTTGGGCACCTCAAGGATCCTACCTTCACTCTGTAGCTGCACTACAAATCAATATCGCCCCACTTCCTTGGTTCATGAGAGCTCATGGGTACGTCATCATCGGAGCCACCGTCTGCTACAACATCCTTGGAACTAGAAGCTTCCTTGTCCTTCTTCCTTTGAGGACAATTGTTGGCGAAGTGTCCAAGTTTGCCACATTGGAAACATTTGATCTTTGACAAATCAAGTTTTTTTTTTCCTTGTTACTTCTTTGATGCCAAGGCTACATCTTCCTCTTCCTCCTTCCTCACCTTGCTCGAACTGATGTTGTACTGACTCTTGGTCATTCGGCGAATCTCCTCTTGTCGGAGTATAGCCCAAATGTTGTCCCAGTTAGGAAGGTCCACTCTTCCCAAGAGACTTTGGACAAATGTTTCCCAGTCCTCTGTGACTGCATTGAGAGCAGCCCTCACCATGAAATCATAATCCACCTTGACCCCCATGCCAATCAGCTGATCCCGAATCGACTATAATCCAAATAGGATAGGATTGATTTCCTCTCCCTTAGACATCATAAAAAACCTCAGCTAGTTCTCCAGAAGCATCTTACTCTGGATGGACTTCCCTTGATACAATGTGGTTAAAGCTTCCCACATATTATGAGTTGTCGTCTTCTCGGCTATTTGTGGTATCACATGATCTTTAACCCCGTCCATGATGAAGCACTTGGCATGTGCCGCTGCTTCATTATGCTCTGCCAGAAGTTTCGCATCGGCTGGTGTAGCCAAGACTTTCTCTGCATGCTCCCTCAAGTCGTATGCCTCCAGGACTACTAGGATTCTGGCCTTCCAAATAGAAAAGTTGGACAAGTCGTCCAACCTATCTTGATCACGTAGTCCATGTGGCGCCATCTACTCAGAAATTTGTCAGAACCGATACTCATCTCTCTGCTAGAGACTCAGATCTAGGATCCTTGGCAAGAAAGGCACCCTCTGCTCCCTATGACAACTGATTTCCTCCTTGGAAATCTACCAAAACAACGAATCAACTCTCTTCGATCACCCTACGATCGACCTTCAGATTTCTTTGGCAACGAAATCTACTAATAATTTGTTCTCCTCCCGCTCTTTGTCAACGTAGCTTAGGCTTAATTCTGCACCGGCAGAATCTTCACCCCACCAACAATTGTTGAAGATCAGCAGCTCAGCTTCTGGTTCACGGTACACTTCATAGCAATCAAATTCTGGACTGGGTCAACCTAGCTGGCCTCTGCGTGAGCAAACTGGTTTAGCGCAGCAACTGCGCAGTGCAGGCTGCTCCTGTGTCCCTCTGGAAGGAACTGCGTTGTCTCTACATCACCCAACTGGGACTCCGTCAACCACTGCATGGCTCTTGCTGGCCTCTGCATGAGCAGACTGGTTTAGCGCAGCGACTGCGCAGCACAGGCAACTCCTGTGTCCCTCTGGAAGGAACTGCGTTGTCTCTGCATCACCCAACTAGGACTCTGTCAACCCCTGCGTGGCTCTTGTTGCCTCTGCGTCCTTTTGTTGTTACACTGCCCTCTCTAGTTTATCTGTTGCTTTCTGCAACAAAGATTTCTTCAGCCATCTTGCTGGATATCCAGCTTGATCTGCAATTGCTCTGATACCATGTAAAAAATTTTGAATTTACTAAACAGAAACCCTACTGTTAAAACTTGATTTACTTCTCCTACTTACATAAGTTATTAATTTGAAATATTCAACATTAACATCGAAATAAATGCAGTTAACAACCTACACATACAAATCAAATACTTAATAACATGCTCATAGACAAGGTGACACACAAGGATTTTCTAGACAAATGTCCCCGGAAAAACCCAATGCTGGAAAACCAGTGCTGCTAGCTTCTGGAGGGTTTTTATTATTATGCAGATTCTAAGTACAACAAATCTGGGCACCAAACTGGTTAACCCGACAAAGAAATATAAATGGCAGCAATACCTCTATCCTGCAGACAGAAGAACTAACTGATTCACACCCTCAAACAAGATTTACAAAACTCGGTACCTTTCTTGCCTCTGGAAACACTACCACTGCTCTGAAGCCCTCTGCGTCAGCCTCTGCGCTGCTCAAGAAGGGCCTGCGTCACCCTAGAAGGGGTTACGTTGCCCCTGTGCTACCCTAACTGGGCCTGCGTTAACCTTCCTGGCCTTCCTGGCAAACCACGCCCTAGAATCTTAGTTTAGCGTCAGTGCTCTGCCAGTGTGTATATCCTCCAACTGACCCCAAGCCCTTCTCTTATACTTTTCTTGTTGGAAAACCAACAGTCGTGATCTAATCTCTAATTGACGGATAAGATTAGAAGCTGCTTGATCCGCGTCAATTAAGTCATTCTCATCACATGTTCAATTTAATTAACTTTAATCTTTTAATTTTCCTAAGCTAGAACTTAGACCTAGGTTCCTTAATTAAAAAGATTAATTAATTAAATATCTCTTAAACCTGATGGAATTTCTTCAAACGCTTTCTGGGTCTTGGAGATCTCATGTACTCTAGTCCCTCCACAACATTTCAGAGCTAGAGCACATCCGATGCTACCCCAACACCCCAAAATCTCAACAGAAAGTACTCATCAAAGAGCCTATCTAGCTCTGTTGTTTCTTGAGTTGTTGTCTATTGATGATTCAAGAAATGAGAAAACAAAGGCCTATGACTCCTTCCACTAGTTGTCCTATGGCTTGTTTGAGGAACAGCGTTGGGGTGGTGGTTGTTGCTCCCTTCAGTATTAACCCTATTACCTATGTTCAATCCATTATTACCAAGATTATTTATGGCTTGGACAATAACCTGAGCCATCTGTTCTTGTCGTTCTAGTAGAACATTGGTCATTTGTTGTTGTTGTAGTATTGCATTTAACAAGATGCCAGGATCCTAATTTTCTTGTCCTGTTTCATCCCCCATTGTTGGTTGATGATTTTTATTTTCTTACAGTGACATTGGTATCCACCGAAAGCATTCAAGACTCATGTATTCACAAGATGGCAAGATGTTTGCGCTCTGATACCCTTGTAGTATTCTAGGGCATTTTACAAAAATCCTTTTCCAATACACATTTAATTCAATACAATTGATGAACAGTACCAACCTTCTTAATGATGAACAAACTAAACAAAGAAATGTAACACTCTATGAATTCAATCCTTCAATCAACAATTCAACAAACCCGAAAGAACAATGTATTGTTCATCAACTTCTCACAAAAGTAGGGCACAATACCCTACATCCACACAACATGATTCAAAGTAAATTTAATACTGTTTTGATACCCTAACCAGAGTTCTAGATTCTGTCTGGCTCCTAAAACCCTACACAAGTCCCTGTCTGTTTAAAATACCTGACTTTCCTCCAGGACCATATTAGATCCTGCATCAGGTTACACGAACTGGTCACTAGCACTTGTCTACTCTACTACAAAAATCCATAGCTGCTTTAGGAGTCTAAATATGCTACAGGAATTCTGAATTGTTTGCTTCAGGATGCTCGATCAGATTTAGGGGTCCATGAACACCTGATTTAAGAGCTCAGATTTGTTGTTGAGTCTTTACAACACTAGAATCCACCCTCCGAACCACTACAGGATACCTCTGATGGTTGTCGGACTATCACAAAGTATGGTTAAATCCC
The DNA here is from genome assembly GCA_034641835.2 of Pinus albicaulis. Classification (NCBI taxonomy): domain Eukaryota; kingdom Viridiplantae; phylum Streptophyta; class Pinopsida; order Pinales; family Pinaceae; genus Pinus; species Pinus albicaulis. The sequence goes on along the minus strand of CM076580.1, from coordinate 945,311,371 downwards.
CTCAGATTTCACTCAATTAGATTCTTGGTTGATCTCAGCACACTTGTCTGCCACAATAGCAATGTATTTAAGTCACCAAGCTACTCGGATGCCTTCAAAGTGTCGGTCTAGAGTTTTGTACTTGTTTTGCCTTCCAAAAGTCTTTTTGACCTTCACGAGAGAATCCAACTTTGCTTACTTCAGATCCAACCTTAGAAAAGAATTTGTTAGACTTTGGACCAAAAAAAACTCTTTAATAATCTTGTGCCAGAACAATGTGGTAAAATAGAAAAGATAAAACAGTTTATCAACTACGGTGGAATCTTTCACCACCGAAATTGATAGGAGAAAAGGGGTCTTAAAACCATCAGTGGTAAGCTCAAGAGAACAGATGATTTGTTCCACAATTGATGATGATTTGATCTAAACTCCTCACTTATTTATAGATTTCTCCATGGGATTCAAGATGTGAGGGGTTGTGGGTGCAGCCCTTAGTTTTGGGTTCTTTTGCCCCAGCCGACCCAACTTTTTCCCCAAATTGGGAAAATTTGGGTTTTGTCCCCTTTATTAAGACTATAGCCTACGAGGTTGGGTAGGCTACTTCAACCCTCATTAACCCTCAATTTGAAGAGGGCACTACACTTCCCCAGAATAAGGTTGGGACTTTTCCTTAGGGGGTGTTGGAGAGCTAACAGGGAGTGTAAGGAGGACTACTAAGACTAGGAGCTCTAATTTATTAATGGAAATTTGAATCTTCGTGATATGAGTTTTGAAATTATATTATGAAAATTGAATCATATCTACTTGCAATCAAATCATTATTTTTATTTGTATATAGCTTTTAATTTTCTACCTAAGTTGCATAGAAACAAACACGGATCCAGATCTGCCTGATTTTATTTTATTTTACTTTTTGAAAAGTCAGAATTCAAATCTGTTCTACACACACATTTTGTCAAAAAGACATGATCCAATAACATAGAAAATTCAAATTTCAAGAATCAAAACCATTCACCACTTAGAATATATTACCAGTATGAACATGCATCTAAATCTTTCATAGCAATTGCATTCCCAACGTCATAACTCTCCATGTAGTAAACGTACTATAAGCAAAAGACATGAAATCCTCCTGTTATTTCTTTACAAAAATCTATGTAAAATTCATTATGATTCCAAGAACCCCAAAGACAATTTCCTCTGTATAGTTTAGTCTAGTCAAACTCAACAAATTCACTTTGAATTAGCAGAGATTGTGTTGGCTCATTGAGAAACAATTCAACTGACTTGCTAAACTGGTTGAGTCACAGTCCAACACACTGAAAATAGTGATAATTCTCTGCCCACTTTTATACTGTTATCACTCCCACATTTATACTATGTAAATGAAGGATATGAATGTATGTGTAATGAAGATTAATATATTTGGTTGTGCATGCACATGTGTGTCATTTATGGATAGGGATCAAGTATCTTCGACACTACCCAAGTTATTTTTTATGTGATGAACATAGAAAATTAGTCTTCTTGGCTATATATAATTTGTAAGGGTTGTCAATATTGAAAAATCTAAGTTTCTTGATGTTGGATGATCCTAAAGTTCTCACGCATTTAGAACTTGTACGTAGGAAGTTCACTGATGAGAGTGGTTTAAGCAACAGTTAGTGTTAGGGATTACTTATTATGTTAATTCATTTGGCAACAATTGGTGAGAAGATGTACTTCGGCCTCCACTTAACACTAATATAAAACAAGGTCATTGACATATTATGAATTGTAAACTTCTTTGCTTGTTCTTTATAATCATAAGTGATGAGATGGAAGTACTAGAAACACATTCACGAGTTAGATTTTAGCTTGTTTAAAATCAAGATCATCTATCTCAGAACCTCCTTCCCAAAAAGAAATTGCAATAGAACATTGAATTCATGCTTTCAAGAGGAAAGAAAAAAATTGTTAAGGACCTACTGCTTTATGCTAGGGGTGAGACATTTGTTTTAAATTACAAGCACTACAATGATTCAAAAAGCTAAGTTCCTGGTTTAAAACCTACAAGTTACTATAAATGATTGACATATATGAAAAGCATTTAAGACTAGTTCTTATAACATTCTAGAATTTATTCTTTCATGAACAAAATCCATTCCAAGTTTATATTTTTCAGTTCAAGTTTCAATTGAATCATAAGCTTATTAACATTCCTGGGGATGTAGAAAAATACCAGTCAATTGTCAAACAACTTAATTATCATACTCAAAATAAGATGTTAGTACTTCCAAATTCCTATGGAGTTGTGCATGCCTCGCTTGCAGGTCAAAAACAACTTCCATCTTGTATTAGACTATGTCTATCAAACTTGCAATGTGACTTATGAAATATAAAAATATTTCAAAGAGGGTGATTCACACTTACTTTGAGAGGACAATGAGTTGGCAATGCGCACGTGCAACACTAACCAAATCTACAGACAACTCCTCAAATCCTATTGTCCATAACAAAGGTAAGCATTATAAATCCTCCACTACTTAAAACTTCACTCAATATTGAGACAAGGTATTACAACATAAGAAATTTAAATTTAATCTTTTAAGAGCTTAACTACATTGAATCAACAATTTTAATGTAAATGAACCACAAGTCAAAAATATTGGAAAAACTAGGTATCATCTAATTAAGAAATGATGAAATTAAGACTGAACCACAAACGAATTAAAGGATTGAGGCCTACGGATCATTTGATGCAAAAATTGGAAATGTAATTCGTAATTATAAATATTCTTCATGATTATTGTTGTATTGAAAGAATAATTTCTTGTTCATTTTAGAGACACTAAAAGAGAACAAATTCACAAACAATTCTCCAAACCCCAATGTCCTTTACAAGGGTAGGTATTATAAATATTCCACATTATTAAAACTTTAGTGAATAATAAGCAAAGGCAGCACAACATATATTAGTTTAAATATATCTTTTTAAGAGTAACTATGTTGAAAAACATTTTTAATGTAAATGTACCACAAGTCAATAATATTTGAACTATTTCCTATCAGGTGTAGATCAGTGGGTGATAGGGTGCATTGTTAACGCATCTTTGTGACATTGCTGGTTCAAATCGCCGACCAGCCTTGTGTGCCACATGAGAGGCTATGTTGTTACACCTGGAGGTTATAGTCATAGTGGTCTGAACTGACTCTGTTACCCACCAAAAGTGGGTGACCCCATAGGAGAATTTTTCTCCTAGATTTGTCTTCAGACGGCAACCAGCAGCCCCTGACAATCACCAGTATATCCGATATACTGTGCCATTTGATCTTCGTTCCCTAATGTAGAGACCTAAACCGACAGTTTTAACCAGAAGATAGTTTTATAGCAGTTTTGAAATAAAATTTGAAATTTTATTAACCATTTACAGCAGACAGAAGAAAACTAAATTACAAAACAGCAGACAGAAAGAAAACTAAATTACAGAATAATACCTGTGTGGCAAAATTGAAATGTGTTGGGTTGTGGCTTTCCTGCGGATGATGTAGCGGGCTTGGTTACCAAACCAATCTTTGACTCCCAGCCAATCTAGGATTTCCAGTACAATCCTCAGATCCAGAAGAGAGATATCTGGCCCCCATGCCCAAAATTCCAAGAACAGAAAAGACTTGTCCAAGAACAAGTTTTAAACAATCCACTTCTTTTCTTTCCTCCTGCAATACTCCCTTCCATGTAATCAAAACTCTGTTTTTTTTTTTATATCCCCTTCATCTCTGTTTTACCTTCCTCTTATAGCCTTTTGTTCTTCCACTGTCTCATTTTGTTTACCGGTTGTCTCCCTTGCCCTCCGGCACGTGGAGACCTGCCTGTCCGTTTTGTCTTCTCCACCACTTTAAAAGTTGGTTTTCCGTTAAACTTATTTAATCATATATAAAATTTCTTCCCAAATTTTGTAGTTTCAATTTAAGTTTTTAATGAACTTTGTAATTTATTTAATTTACCTTTATTTTATAGTTAACTTAAATTTTATGTTTAAATTTTAAATTTAATAACTGTTTTAATTTAATTGTTATTTATTTAATATTTAATTAATTAGTTTAAATATATAATAAATTCAATTTAGTTCTTAATCTCTTATATCCATTTTGTCATTAAATTACGTGTTGATTATGCATTATAACGGTGGTATGCATATTAAGTTTCACGTTCGACATTTATCTTACTTTGGTGAATTTAGGTGTTTATATCACAAATCAATTCATTACCCTATACTTAGACATGTTCAATTATAAACTAGTAGGTATACTAGTGCAGTACATGCGTTGCATGCGTATGTAGCTATCATATGCATGCCTCGTATGCATGCTAATAATCAAATTCTATGTGGAATTCAAAATGGGTCATTACACCTAAGCCAGTCGTGCGTCCCCTCGCTCATCTGTCAAAGAGCGTATGTTTGAAGGTGGGCCATCCAATCCTAAAGGTATGTTTTTCATTATGCAATAGGGTGCTTATGTTTGTTTTTCTTTGGACACATTGGGCATGAATTATGTAATATCCCCAATTAGCAATTTTGCTAATTAGGATATTAATTTTTGATCAATTTTGATGTTGCTAATGTCAAACAGAAATAAGGTGGTGCGGGATCACAATTAATAATTAAGGGAAAAGCAACAGCCTAATCCTATAGTTCACAAGGAAAAATTGCGGCCTCAGTGGGGCCCATGTGGCTAGCATTCAATTTGGAGGCAGATCCCTAGGTGGCATCGTGGGAGAGGCTCTATGGGGGCAGCGCAGTGAGTGGCTGGATGAGGGGACTGTGAAGTCCATGGTGAGCCCAAGGGAACGTTGGGGGCTCAAGTGATAAAAGAAAGTGAAGGCAGCTCATTTCCTCATTCATTCAACTTCTATTTTGATTGTCTCTTGACATAGCACGCTTATTTCGGGTGCGAAGTCTACAGTGTTGTTTAGCACACGAGATCTTCAGGCGGAGATCTCAACCTCTACCTCAGGGGATTTCGAGTGTCGGCTCAAGAGAGGAGTCAGACCATTTTGGAGTGGCATTTCACAACAAATATTACAGGAGAAGCGTTTTCACTTCAAGGACTGCGTAGAGGACGCAGAGACTATGCAATGGAGGTCACAGTTTAGTTGGGAGGTTGCTCTGAGAGGTGAGAAGTAAGAGGAGATTTTGGAGGACACTTGGTGGGGAGGCTTAGAGGTCCTAACTCAGCCAACAGCTAGATGAGATGGGGGAAATTGGGCCGACATTCCAGGGTCAACATCTGGCCAATTCCTTCATGGGTTTTTGTGGGTTTTATGAGTAGAGTCCAAGGTTGAAAGCCCAAAATTTTCTGAGCAGGGGAAAAAACCCAACCAGCAGCCCGAAGTCGGCCAGCAGCAGCATTTCTAGGAAGAGCAATGCAGCATCAAAGCCACGCAGAGCCATTTCCAAAGAGACATCCTCGCTTGATTTGAGATGTATTCCAAAAGATATCTAGATATCTAAAAAGAATTGAGCAAATGGGAGTAGGTAAATGGCCTAATGTTATCTTCAAAGAAGGCATGAGTGAAAGAAAGAAAACATGGATGAGACAAAATTACACATGGATGCAAAAATGGAATATCTACCTCAATGCTTGTCCCAAAAATAGCAAGGAGCTAAAGAATTTTGTTATGGAGAAGTTTCATAAATAGGTATGGGGAAAAGAGTTGGGTAGAAAGAAGAAGTACTACATTGAAGAATTCAACCCTATGTATGATCTCCAACAAAAAGAGTAGATTTGAGCTAACATTCTGTGAAGGGCAAAGGTTCTTATTGCTCAATTAAGGACCAACTCGCATCAACTTCGATGTGAAACAAGACAGTGGAAAAGCCCTAAAGAAGCTTGGGAAGAACGAATGTGTACATTTTGCACGTCTAGGGCAATGGAATAGGAAAAACATTTCATTTTGGATTGTGATGCGTTCAAAGACATCAGAGAAAGTTATGGGAATATGTTAGCATCAGCTTCTTGGCATTGTCTTTTCGGCGATGGGATTGTTGGAAGGTTGGGCCAGCTCATCATCATTTTGAAGAAGAAAACGACTGAAATGCAAAAGGCAAAAAACAGGGAACTCATAGTCCCATAGACTATTTTTAGTCTTGTGGACGTTAAAATTTCATTTCATTTCTTGCTTGCCTTGAGCAGGTCCAGGTTCACCCATTCCAGCACCATTATTGTACTCATTTCCGGCATTAATAAAATGGCCCAAATCATGTTTTTGGCTCCAATTTTCATGTGCTAATAGTGTGATTTTACTTGCTGTAATTTTTAGTCTATTGTTGCTTTCATTACTGTCATTTTCCCTTTTGGGGATATTACAGATTATTGGGTGACTTGGAAGGAGGAAGGGTTTTGATTGTAGTCTCCTTCCCTCACCTTAAATGGGGGGGTTAATCTTTAATCCTAGTCATGTGGGATCTCCCCTATTGTCTTATAGCTTTAAGAAGGGCACTGCTTGGGAAACAATGATTTTGGTAACACAGTCCCATTTTCCCGTTTCACATTTTTCACTCCCCTGCACACATTACAAGCCCTATTTCATCATTTTCCATCTTTGGGTCCACAAGGAGCTAGTACACCCTCTCCCCTTGTCCACATGTTTGGGTTGGGCCAAGAATTGTTGCCCTTAAGGTTGATTCAGCTAAAAAGAGATTAAAAGCATACCATGGCCATAAACAAGAAACAAAAACAAAAATTATTATAAAAGAAAAGAAAAGCCAAACATGAACTCTACCAATATGGCCATCACCCTGGTTCCTAGGGCCCCATGAGTACCCCAACATCAATAAGGAACCCATGCACGTTCCAACCCTTGGTGGTGTTAGGATATTCCAACACATACGAAATAGTTAAGAATAACTTAGTCTAGTGTAGAGTTAGGTAAAGTGTGTTTCTTTACCATGTACATTTGTAACTTATAATCCGACGGTCACGATTTGTAGTTATCCGACAGTTATCTCTCACCTCGATATTAACGACACTTCTGATCCGGTGGTCATCTTATCGGTCCATGATCTCTATTTAAAAAGAGCATGGAGGGTCATTTTTCAGAACTGCTTATGAGAGAAACATATGTAACTTTTCTTTTATATTAATAAATTGCCTGAAGTGGCCACATTGGCTCGGGCCGTGGACTGTTTCCCTCTTTGAGGGTTTTAACCACGTGATTATGCTGGTGTACTAATTTGTGATCTGTTTCTGAGCGGTGACCTTTGGTTCTTGATCTACGGAACTTACCCTGTAAATTCCTACATGGTATCGGAGCTATTTTGAGGGCCGCATCCGTTGTTGATCAAAATTCGAAGACGTTTTGACTGCATGCGAATGTCGTTTTGTAGATCTACTATTTCTAAACATTTTTGGGCTTGGAGAACTGCTCTGTTGTGTCTAGAGCGTCTATTACAGTGAGGAACGCCATTCGTTTCATGCGAAAAGGTTTCCGGGTGCCCAAGTTATGATAGTTTAGATCTGGAGGTATAAAGTATCTGTTTTGCAGTTATATTTGTTAATAGTTCTGCTTATTTTGGTTTCCTCTGTTTATTTTCGATTTTTAGGTTCTATTTATTTGCCGGATCTATACACTCTTCTCTATGTATGCTCTTTGCTCTGCGCCGTGTGTGATCTCAGCAAATCAGAAACAAGAAAAGGGATTTTTTTTGCTACATATGCTCTTTCCCCCATCTTTGTGTGATCTCGGGAAATCAGAAATAGTGAAAAAATTGATAGTTGCCAATAAGGCTAACCAAAAATCTAACATTCTGCTGTAAGGCTTGCATTTCGTTTTTTTTTTGCTTCGGTTTTGTGTTTTTTTGTGCAGGAAAAGGCACACACACCGAAGAGTAACAAAATAATAAAAAATAAAAAAACCGCCTTCCTCCTTCCAAACAATAACAGAATCATTTTACTATCTCACTTGGTGAGGGGTTAGTTTATGAAAATAGAGGTCTTGGGTTCAAATCTCTTTCTCAAGCTTCTTTTGTAAAAAGTTTTTGTTAAAAGGGGCGGAATTTTTTTTTTTTAAAGTCGCACTTCATCCCGTTCCCGTAACTATTCGGCATCTTCAACTCTTTTTTTCAAAAAGGCATAACTTCTTCATCCGAAAGCCGTTTTTTGAGCCGTTTTTTTTAAACAGCCTAATTTTTCAAGATCTTTTCATTGGAGCAGTTAGTTTCAGCTTTTCTCAGCTTTAGTTTTTTTTTTAAATGGAAAGCGTATGCCCAATTATTCTTAACAGCACCAATTATTTCCAATGGCTACCTCACATGGTAGATATACATAGAAGTAAAGGGCTTTACAAATAGCCACGGGTAGAAAATAAACCTTCAGATGATGATAAAGTCGCTAAATGGGAAAATAAACAAGATCAAGCACGAGGGTTGATAGGAATGTCCATTGCTCAAGATCTTCGATTTCATATCCTTGACATTGACACCCCTCATGAAGCCCTGGATAAGCTAAATATTGTCTTTGGCATTCAAAATCAAATCAGGGCTCACCAACTTGAAAATGAGTTGCTTACTTTGGACCCTAATAATTTCTCCTCTATTGAAGACTTTTTGTTTAAATTCAAGACCCTTAGACTTCTTTTAGAAGGTTGTAAGGTCAAAAAGGAAGATAGTAGCCTCATCTATTGCATTATTGCTAAGCTTGGCCATGCTTACTCTCTATTTGTTTCCGCCTTCCATTCCACTAGAGAAGCCATCATTTCTTCAAGAACCACCTACAAGAATCCCTCTTTTGATTCCTTTTGTGATTATTTAATAAGAGAACAAGAAAAACTCTTACACCTTGGACTTATCACTTCTGGAAACGCTTCTAAGAAAGCCTTAGCAGCCCAAAAACAATCATATCAAAAGAATCCCAAGAAGCAATATCCTAAAAAGTATGGTCTGAAACCAAACAAGGGTCCTAAGAAATTTCAGCCGCAAATTAAAAAAGCAACTCACCAAAATGATAAGGCATATAAAAACAAAGGAAATAAGACAGATAGAGATTGCAACTTTTGCAATCGTGATGGCCACATAGAGTCCAAATGTTTTAAGAAGATGGAAGCCTTAGAAGCAGCGATGAAGAAGCACAACATCAATTTGGAGCACTCTTCACCTTCATCTTCAGGAATGGCACTTTCTGCTTGTGGTTGTCAAGCATCAAGATCTAGTTATGCATTAAATGTATCTTCTTCTTCTCATTCTCATGAGTGGCTCATTGATTCTGGAGCTTCTTACCACATGGCCAAAAATAAAGCCATGTTTTCTTCTTTAAATGATTGTAACACCAAATATATTTATGTTGGTGATGATAGATCTCTTAGTGTTGTAGGATCTAGAACCATTCATCTAGATAATGGTCAGTTTAATGATGTATTATGTGTTCCTACCTTGTCATGCAACCTTCTATCTGTTTATCAGATAACTCATTCAGGTGAAGGGAAAATAGTAGAATTCTCACCTCATGATGTTGTAATCAAGGACCTAAAAGATCCTAAACATATTTTAGCTACTGGCATTGCTGATGATTCCACAAGGTTGTATAAGTTTGACAACTTTGGGTCATCATCTCTTCCCTCTGTTTTTGTTGCTCATAATGATGATGTGAGCAAACTTTGGCATGAGCAATTTGGTCACTTAAACTATCGCTCTCTTCAAACTCTATGTAAGGAAAATATGGTGACGGGCCTTCCTATGGTATCTTGCCGAGATGGTGTTTGCTCCGGATGTGTACTTGGAAAACAACATCATGATAGTTTTGAAAAATGCGCCTCTTGGCATGCTTCAGCCCCTTTGCAACTTGTGCAGAGTGATTTATGTGGTCCACTGCTGTTTTTCTCTCTGTTGTAGCAGCCTTAATCCTTTTATCATATTTTCCAGATTATCAGGTAGCATTTCTTAAAAATCAAGAGTGAAGCTTTAATACAAGCCATGGCATGGCCTTAAGGCCTTTGTTGAGAAACAATTTGACATCAAATTTTAAGTTGGAAGATCGGGTATCAGAGAAGAATATGTTAACAACAAATTTATCAACTTCTAACGAGTGTCATTCAATTGCAACATACTATTCCATATACTCCACAAAAAATGGGGTAGTCGAAAGGAATAATCGCATCTAAAAGAAATTGCCAATTGTATGCTTCAATTTAAGTGACTGGTCTCAATTTCAAGGTAGCTGTTTGAAATGCAAATTACATAGTCAATCGCATTCCTACTAAGTTTTAAATAATATAACTCCATAAGAAGCTTGAGCTCAATCAAACTTAGATGTGTCACTGTGTTAGTGGAAGTGATGCTTGGGCCCATATTCCAAATGTGAAACATAAAGCCTTAGAACCTAAAAATGAAAAATGCACTTTTGTTGGATATTCTGAGGATGTCAAAGGATATAGACTTCTTCAACCAAAATCCAAAAATATAATCATTAGAAGTGATGTAAAATTTGATGAAAATATATCGGCCTGCGAGCCTAGTTCGGCGAGTGTGCCTCCTTTGGCCTGCGAGCCTGATTCGGCATATGTGCCACCTCTCTCTCTCTCTTCTATATTTAATAGCATTCTTTCTAGTTCAGATGATGACAGCGAGGATGACAATCCTCCTCCACCGCTTGAAAATGTTCCTTTTACTCCACCGCTTCCAAGATGGGTCTGCTCTACTCGGGATGCAGCAGGTTCTCTTACAGGTGACCCTGTCGATCGACGACGTACTCGTTCTCAGTTTGAAAGAGCCTCTTCCTTATTGGCTCAAGTTCCAGAAAATCTTGATCCAGAAACCTTTGAAGAAGCCTTCAGTCATCCAGATTGGGATGCAGCTATGAATGAAGAATATCGCTCCTTATTGGCGAATGATACTTGGGATCTTGTTCCTCTTCCAAAAGGAATAAAACTTGTCAAATGCAGATGGGTTTACAAACAAAGTTTGGACCAGATGGAAAAGTGGATAGACATAAAGCTCGTCTTGTCGCTAAAGGATTTTCACAAGTTGAAGGCATTGACTACACTGAAACCTTCTCCCCTGTTGCCAAAATGAATTCTATCCACCTTATTCTTTCCCTTTCTCCCTCCTTTAAATGGGAAGTCCATCAGATGGATGTTAAATCCGCCTTCTTACATGGAGATTTACATGAAGTAATCTACATGGAACAACCCCCTGGCTTTATCCAAAAAGACTCCAGCCTTGTTTGTCGTCTTAGGAAGTCTCTCTATGGTCTCAAACAAGCTCCTCGGGCTTGGTATGCCAAAATGGATAGATTTCTATTAGATAATGGCTTTTCTAGGTGTCATTCTGACAACACTGTCTACACCAAGAAAGTGGGTAAGTCCTTCACCATCCTTTTTCTTTATGTTGATGACCTTATCCTTACTGGTAGTGATCCAAACCATATAAACCATGTGAAGTCTAGCCTCAAAAAGAAGTTTGAAATGACAGACTTAGGACACTTGCATTATTTCCTTGGTCTTCAAGTCTTGCAATCCAAGGAAGGCATTACCCTCTCTTAGTCCAAGTATGCCTGTGATCTTCTACACCACTTTCACATGGAAGACTGTAAGCCAGCCCCTTCTCCCTTTCAGTCTAGAGTCAAGCATTCAGTCACATGTACTACCCCTGAAGTTGATGCTACCTTATATCGTCAACTTGTTGGTAAACTTCTGTATCTAACCCATACCCATCCTGACCTTTCCTTTGCAATTGGTCTTGTCGCTAGGTTTATGCACCAAGCTCATGAAAGTCACTGGAAAGCAGCTAAAAGAATACTTCGATATATTCGAGGTACAGTTCAGTTCGGGATTCATTACAGTGCAGGAGCATCTCCATTGTTGATTGGTTTCAATGATTCTGATTGGGCTGGTGACCCTGATGATCAAAAGTCTACTGCAAGATATGTATTCACTCTTGGTTCAAGACCTATTACTTGGTCTTGTAAGAAACAAAGTGCCATCTCTCTTTCTTCAGTAGAAGCGGAGTATCGTGGTGCAGTTGAAGCCAGCAAAGAAGCCATATGGCTTCGTCAGATCTTGTCTGAATTTGGTCTTCATCAACAGCATCCAACTACACTTTGGTGTGATAATCAAAGTGCCATTCAGCTATGTAAAGATCCAGTTCAGCATCAACGTATGAAACACATTGAACTCCACATACACTTCATTCAGAAAGCTCATTCATGATTGTGTTCTTGAAGTGTAGTACTGTCCAACCAATGATCAAGTAGCCGATATCTTTACAAAGGCTCTCACAGAAGCAAAGTTTACTGAACTTTGATCCATGCTTGGAGTTCAGGAAAGTTGTCATTAAGGGGGGATAGGCTCTAATGCCTCCTTCCTTCTCCTATTGTGTCACCTTTGTAAATCCTTCAATCCTATCCCAATTTGTTCTTAAGGGGGGATGTTAGGATATTTCGACACATCGGAAATAGGCTCCTTTTGTGTCACCTTTGTAAATCCTTCAATCCTATCCCAAGTTGTTCTTAAGGGGGGATGTTAGGATATTCCGACACATAGGAAATAGTTAAGAATAACTTAGTCTAGTGTAGAGTTAGGTAAAGTGTGTTTCTTTACCATGTACATTTGTAACTTATAATCTGACGATCACGATTTGTAGTGATCCGACGGTTATCTCTCACCTCGGTATTAACGACACTTGATCCGTGGCTTAAAACCTGATTGGTCCATGATCTCTATTTAAAGAGCATGGAGGGTCATTTGTTCGGTAACTGTTTATGAGAGAAACATATGTAACTTTTCTTTTATATTAATAAATTCCCTGAAGTGGCCGCGTTGGCTCAGGCCATGGATTGTTTCCTTCTTTGAGGGTTTTAACCACGTGATTATATTGGTGTACTGATTTGTGATCTGTTTGTGAGCGGTGACCTTTGGTTCTTGATCTACGGAACTTACCCTGTAAATTCCTACAGGTGGGCGATGAACTACCCCACCTTAAGGGGGTAATAACTGCTTATACCATACACAACATGCTCTCATCTCCTAGAACACCGAACAGTAATACAAAGAAAAAAAAGGGAAAAAGGAAAATGAAGAAGCATGGAAAACAAAGGTTGGGGTAACTCATGTACCACGATTGCTCCCTCCTACATCTATATAGCTAAATATGTAGACATCCCTCATTATTACCACCCTTGAAGCCAAGGCATTTGGCCTTGAGACCCATGTATCCCTATCCACCTCATCATTATTCACATGACCCATATCACTTGAAGGATGTACCTTGGACCTATCTCTCCCCTTAGGGGCTGAGAACACCTAATAGGGTTGTTTTTTAGCCACTCCTACCTAGGGAGGTAACACTATTACATGCTCAAAGCCCCAAATTTGGAAGGGAACTCATTATGAAGTCTCATTTGTGCCCTTGATTAACAAGCTCGGTTCACTTAGATGCACTAATGAAATATTGTACCTAATGGTGAGGAATCATTGGATCTTATATGTAATTGGCAGGTGGTTTCATCATGGGTTGGGCAAATTAACTTGGGCCCAAGCCCACCAGAGGATCATATTGACATTTGTAGGGGATGTGTTGAGAGCCATGGGACTCCATCATGTCTTTGAGCATCATCATTTCATGCCATGCTCACCTTCAGCACCTTCAACAGTTTGTTCATTGCCCCACATTATTCACGAGATGATGCACTTGGAGCAGCATGACCCAGTTGGCTTATCATAATCAGGGTTGTTGACCCAAGGCCTAGAGGAGGTTTGTCTCACCCTTGAGAGATGGGAGGGTAGGCATCATCATTAGAGCCCTCATTTGGAGCAATCTACAGGCTTATCTTTTAGCAGGAGACCCATGAGACCAACATTTGTGCCCCAAAACCACTATGGGGCACCACATGACGACTTGTGTTGACCACTCAAATGTACATTTGAGGATTAGTTAACTACCCCATGAGAAAAGTACATTTTTTAGTATTCCATCATGGTCAAAAAGTCAGAATTTCAAAACTACTCATTATTAAGCTTATGGTCAACATTTTGTATTCCAAATTCTGCATCCCTACGGGGATAATGCAAAAATGATTCTAGTATGATGAAATTGAGTCATGTAACACATCTAAAAAGCTTAGAATTTTTTCTAGAGAGTTTTCACTCTAGGGAGTTTTTTTTCCTTAGCTCATTATTTGTGTTTTTCAACACTTATAATCGGTTAAGTTTTTCTCCCACATATTCCCCAAAGTTGGAGTGAGGCTTGATGGTGATGTCTTAGGTGAGTCCTAGTGTATAAAGTCATTTTATATTGCCATACTAGATCATTTATATAGTTTCATAGAATTTGGTTAAGTCTAAGTGTCACTTTTTAATTATTAAAAATTTCTCATTGGTCGGGATTTTTAATAATTATTTTGACATAAACTATAAGTGTTGTCTATAGAAGTTGTAGGGGCTATGAGTACTCAAAATTAGACCTCAACACCTCAACATTTTATCTAGACACACTTTGAGGGTGGAAAAATATGTATTTACCTCTCATTTGCCCATTTTTCTAATTTTTGGCAAATAATTAGCCAAAAAATAAAATGAGAGAAAAATAAAATTTCTTTCCACGTGAAAATTATAAAAAAAAAAAGATGAAAAATCCCAAAATTAAATCAAGTTAAAAATTTGTGAGAATTCCATTTTCCAAGAAGATTTGGTCCAAGGAAAAATTCGATGGTCCAGGAAAAAGGCCCATGACCCAGCAAAAATCAATTTTTAAAGGAATGGTCCTCGAGGTTATTTTCAATGAGGGATTATCAAGGAGAAAATTTGAGAAAATATTTGTGTGGTCTGAGATCAAGATTTTGGTCCATCCAGCTCAGTCTTCAAGGCAAATCGAATTTCCTCTTACAGATTTGCGCAGACAATCAAGGGATACGAATTTTTGGGAAGGATCTAGCCATTTTTCTTGTGGGATCAAGTCAAAGATGAGCAACTCTTGGGACCTAGCCAGTTTTGCCTAGAGAGGGATATAGATCTCTCTCAATTTTTCTATTTAAGGAAGCTCTAAGCTCCTTATTGTATCATTATCAGATCAAGCTCTTGGCTATTGAAGCTCTATTATAGTCTTGTACTAGATATTCTTTTTTCTGATTAATAAAGAAAGTCTTTGGGGGATAATTCATGGTGGTGCTTTGTTAATTTTCCATTGTTATGTGTTATACAATCACTTTAGCCCAATCTTATCTTCAATTAGCAACCACTTTCAAATCAACTTAATCTTTCCAATAACAAATAGCAATTGTAGATAGAACAGTAAATGCAATGACAATAGAAGACAATCAATAGCAATAAGAGACACAAGGATTTGGTCAAAGAACAGGGGAAACCCACAACAGGGAAAACCCTTTCAAATTCTTCTTCTTATTAGATTGTCATAAAATGTTTAGCAAAGAGAGTACAATGATCCAATTCACCAATCAAGGGTCAAGGTCAATCCCTTGACTATCCAACAAAGTCAACCAACCAATATCCAAATGATGAGCCAATAGTCAAATCTGGTCAAAGTCAACAGCAACAAATGATGCCCTAACCAGTCCTCAAGTCAATGGTCAAACTGCCCTCCAAGAGCTCGGTCAACAGTCAAAGTATTCGACCTCCAATGTTGGTCAAAGTCAAGCCCAAACAATCCCAAAATACCCAGTCAAAAGAGAAAATCTGCAGTCAAAGCTTCATCTAGTCTACGGTCAACACAGGTCAAAGCCCTGCGATCAATGCAAGTCAAACTACCCAGAATTCCTTGATTCTTGTGCCAAAGAATGCAGCCTCAAACGAATCCAAATATGGTCAAACCAAGTCAAAAGGTGCCAAGACAATGTTGGTCAGCGTTGGTCAAAGTCTCCCAAACATAAGTCAAACTCGGACAATAGAAAAGGACACTCTCTCCTTCGCACGTGTGAGGTCAACCTGCAATTTTCAAAGTTCTACGAAGCAATCCAAAAAAAGAGAGAGAAGATAATGTGATGTGAGATGATGTCCAAATGAGTTTGACTCGACCTGTATTTATATGCATCCAAGGGGTGCCCAATTTGTCTTTAAGGCTGACCTATAGTTTTGTGCACATGTGGGTTTTTACTTTAAAAATACATTTTTCCTTAACCAAATTAGATTCTTTCAACGGAAATTTGGGGTTTCTCTGAATCAGGAAGGTTGTCCAAATGAGAGAATTTATCCCTGAGCTGCCAAATCAACACTCCCTCTCAACAAGGGAGAAATTTTTTACTGTAGTGTAAGTCCCATCTCAAATGTCTCAATATCATCAAGTCAAATGTCATCTTTGCTCATCTCTGCTCATCTTTGCTCATCTCAGTTCATCTCTGCTCATCTTTGCTCATCTCTATTGAACACTCTTGAATCTAAAAGAAGAAGAATTTGACATCATAGGGGAGCTCAAGCTACCACCCTCTAACCATGAACAATAAGCAAGATATGAGGTACCGTGAGGTAAGGATCACAGTTATCCTATCGTCAGGACAATAGGCAAGATACGACTTACTGTGAGATAAGGATCAAAGCTATCCTATCGTCAGGACAATAGGAAGGATACGACTTACCATGAGGTAAGGATCACAATTATCCTATTGTTTGTTGATCTTCCCAACTTGACCTCAAGAGTCAGTGGTGGAACACTTGCATCCACACACTTGGGCAGGATACTGCTTACCATAAATGGTAAGGATTGCAGCTATCCCAAGTCGCCTCTCAACCCATTGGCCAGATGGGGAGGAACAATCCCAACAAGCCAGCTTGTGGGTAAGATGCCAACTGAGGTATTCTTTGTCAAGCCCCAAACATGTTACTTACCATGTTATTAGGATCTCAGTTATCCTATTGTCAGACAATAGGTAGGGTACTACTTATCGTCAAGTAAGGATCACAACTATCCTATTGTACAGAGTTCCCTCAACCCTAAGAGCCCTTACTGCTCCATTCCTCACCCTGGGAGCTCAACAGGGGGGAAGAGCACATTCAGTGTTCTCGATCAGTTGGGACCCTTACCCGGGAGGGTCACATCCATCAGTCCAAGTTGCTCTCTCAAGACCAAGAACTTCCCTTTCGATAAAGCCTTGGTGAGTATGTTTTCTATCTGCTCATCAGTCGATTTATGATGGAGTCTCACTGCTCCTCTCTACACAACGTCTCGTATATAATGATACCCAATCTCAATATGCTTGGACTTGTCATGAAATATAGGATTCTTTGCCAATCGGATCCCACTCTTGTTGTCGCAATATATCATGGTCGTATCCAGGGCCTGCTCAAATAGCTCTCTAAAGAGATTTCTCAGCCAGGATGTCTCACAGCTAGCCATGCTAGCAGCAATGTACCCTTCCTTGGTCATGCTTAAAGCGACAGACTTTTGTTTCCTGCTCATCCAAGATATCATCGCAGACCCCAAGCTAAAGCAGCACCCTGATGTGCTCTTCCTGTCAATAAAATTTCTAGCCCAGTCAGCATCAGTGTAACCATGAAGACGTACATCTTCAATAGAATATCTCAAACCAAGATTAATTGTCCCATGCGAATATCTCAGTATGTGCTTGGCAGCAACCCAGTGTGCATCAAGGGGCTCAGTCATAAATTGACTCAAACTGTTCACTACAAAGGATATATCTGAACGAGTATTCACAAGGAACATCAAATGCCCCAATTATCTGTCGATACTCAAAGGGATTCGCCAAATCATGCCTGGCAACATCTCCACGTAACTTCTTGAAGTTCATTTCCATTAGTCTAGCCAGGGACTTGCATTCTACCATTCCAAATCTTTCCAATAGCTTCAAGACATATTTCCTTTGGAAAGGAAAATCTCATCAGGTCTTTGCCACACCTCTAATCCCAAGAAGTAATGCATCAAACCAAGATCCTTCATTTCAAATTCAGAGGCCAACTCCCTCTTGAATTCGAGCATCAAAAGCTCACTACCTATCAAGAATAGATCATCAACATATAAAACCAAACTCAAAGGCATACATTGGACCACTTTGAAGTAGAGGTATGGATCAGCACTACTTCTCGTGAATTCAAGCTTCACCAGGTAATGCGGGCATACCAGGCTCTGGGGGCTTGCTTTAAACAATATATTGCTTTCTTCAACCTGCACACTTGAGTCTTCCTATGCTTTACTTCAAATCCCTGAGGATGCTCAACATATACTTCTTCCTATAGTATGCCATGAAGAAACACAGTCTTCACACCCTTTTGGTGAAGAGTTTGTCCTTAACTAGCAGCAAGGGCAACAATCAATCAAATGGTAGTGTAGCAGGCAACAAGTATAAAGATGTCATCATAGTCTTCTCCCTCTTTCTGGGAGTAACCTCAAGCCATGAACCTCGCTTTATACTTTTCAATGCTTCCATCGGCTCGATGCTTGATCTTGTACAACCATTTTGAAGTTACGTCTAACTTCCCTTTAGGTCTTGGAACAACATCCCATACATCATTCTTCATGATTGATTCATACTCTTCGGTTATGGTATCTTTGCAAACCTGCTCTTTCATTGCTTCTTCAAAAGTGGGAGGTGCAGCGTGTATGATGGAGCTCATAGCTACAATGTATCCTTGGTATTGACATGGATTCTTTCTTTCTCTAAAGGTCCTTTTGGCAGGAGGAGGATCCAAGCAGCCCATAGGCTCCATGGGATCATCATCAACATCTTTCTCCGGCTTGGGCACAAAGGAGCCATTAAGTGAGTCCATGTTATCATCTTTCTTGTCAAGAGGAGGCAAAGGAAGATCCCTTGCTTTTCCAAGGGCAGCGTCTTCATCAAAAGTTACATCCCTACTAAACTCGGTCTTCCTTTGACCAAATATATATATTCTAAATTCTTTAGAATTTTCACAACATCCCACAAACATATCTTTCTTCTGGCGGCTTCCAACTTCTTCATCTTGTCCTTCAGCACATGGAAGCAAAAAGGAAGACGTAGAGGATGGATGATGGAAGCAAAAAGGAAGTTGTGAGAGAAATGTTTGTGATTTCGAAACCAACCAGCACCATATGTAAACATTGCAGGCATGAAAAACAGACAAGAGTTGAATTCAAGACAAAAGAATATTCCACATCAAAACCATTGGAATTGATACACATTGATCTGTGTGAACCAATGCAGACTAAAGGACTGGATGATGAGTTGAATTTCATGTTAATGATTGATGATTACACCAGGATGACAACAGTTAGCTTTTTAAAGAAAAAATCTGAAGCATATGAATGTTTCAAAATATTCAAGGAAATGGTTGAAAAAGAAGCTGACTTGAAGATCAAATATTTGCAATCAGATAACAGTGGAGAATTCACATCCAAAGCATTTCAACATTTCTGTGAAGAACATGGAATACAAGGGAAGTTTTCAACAACTAAGACACCACAACAAAATGGAGTTGTCGAAAGGAAGAATAGTACTGTAGAAGAAATGGCCAGAACCATGTTGAATGATTCAAAATTGGATAACAAGTTTTGGGTTTGGTCAGTTGATACAGTTGTGTATATATTGAACAGAGGATTACTCAGGAGCAGTTGTGATAAGACCCCAGTTGTGATAAGGAAATGTTGAAGAGGTTTCAAATGGAAGATTGCAAGTTGGTGAGCACCCCAATGGTGATTGGTTGCAAGTTGAGCGTGGATGACTCATCCAAGGATGTGCAAAGGATGTATCGATATATGATTGGCAGCCTCCTATATGTAATAGCTTCCAGGCCAGATGTGATGTAGGCAGTTAGACAAGTGGCATGATTCCAAGTAGCACCAAAAGAATCCCATGCCATTGCAGTGAGAAGGATCTTTCGATATCTCAAAGGTACAACAGAATATAGATTATGGTATCCTATGTGAAATTTTCAGATCTGAAAATTATTACTGCAATGATTGGTTTATTTCTCCTACTTATGAGATAAGTTATTTACAGATGCTTAAGTAAACTATGAAATAAACACATTTGCAATACTTCACTCTAATCAAAAGCATAAGAACAGAAATTACACAAGAGCACAATAGAAACAACCATATGAACATAGTTATTTTTGGACAACTGTCCCCGGAAAAACCCAATGTGGGAAAACCGATGCAGCAAATGAGGGTTTTGTATTTATCTGCAATAATGAAAAGTTCATTTACAAGAGTCCTGATGAGCAAAGTAAAATTAGCATACACCTAGCTGAATTTTCTAGAGCCTACAGAAATGTTTCTGACCCTCGGGGTGATCTCCTACACCCTCTGAGTCATCCAGCGTGTGAGCTCTGCGCAATTCCTCTCTGGACTTCGTAACTCTGTGTGGAGGGATTCTTGCTGCCAATTAGCTCACTCTTCCCTTCACCCTCTTGCCTTCCGCTTCTCCATTAACTGAATCCTCCCTCCTCCTTCTGCTTCTGCAAACCCGCCTCTACAGACTCACGCACTGAAATCGAATTCCCTTGCTTTAGAATCGATTTCCTTCGGGTACAGAGAATGTCCCCAGCTTAATTTCCAAATGACCCTCAAGTCTCTTCTTATAGTCTTTTCGCTGATGAATCAATAGTCGAGATTATATCGTTAATCAAAAGCTCAGATTAAAAGATGACTTTATCTTTGTTTTCTAGAAGATTCTCACTTTTCTTTATTAATACCCTTTAATTATTTAATTTCCCTAAGTTTAAACTTAGGGTTTGCATTAAAATAATTAATTATTTTAATAAAGCAAGATCCGAATGGAATTTCCACAAACAATTTCTGGGTTCTCTGGATAACTATTGTCCAAGCCTCTCCACCAAATTTGAGACTTGGAACACTTCCCAATGTTATAAAATCAACACTCCCTCTTAGCGAGGAAAGTGTTCAAGCAAGGTATCGCTATACTGCTCTGACACTAGAACAGTTTGCAGGGAAATAGTTACACACCTAGACCTCTTTCTAGTAACACCCAAACGGTAACTCACTAAGGACCAGGATAAACCACCAAACAACAATGGCAAGCAAACATAGGGATGCCACACCTCACACCTTATATATAGGGCAAACAAAACACCATGATTATGGTAGGGTATATAGATTAGGAGAGGAGATAGATTAGGCACCCGATCACATACATATTAGTAAGATCCTGAAACTAAAAAAAACCTATAAAGACTTATTAGCAAGATTAGGCCTAAATAAAACCTAACATACCATTCAACGCTCCATATAGACCAGACCTATTATACAGGAATAACTCACCAAAAATGCAGGTGTCTGGTTCCTGTAACATACCTGAAAGGAACCTCCATCACTACACATATTAGCTATATTACGATTGCACCCACCCCTACACATACTAATTAGCAAGAAAGCGGCACCTCTACACATATTAGTTAGCTATATTAGCTATATGGTTGCTACCCCTCATCTCTGCGTTGTTGCCTTTGGTACTGCTGCTTGTGACACTATCTCTACCACTGCCTCATCTGTACTGCAGCTCCCTCTGTTTCTGTAGACCACCTGTTCCTCTAATGAAAGGGGTTCTCGACCATCCCCATCTTCTCTCTGAAGTAAGTGAACTTATTCTTACTCAGAGCCTTGGTGAGGATATCTGCCACCTGTTCCCCTGAAGGAGTGTACTTCAACTGCACTGCTCCCCGTTGGATATAATCCCTGATAAAGTGGCACCGAATGTTAATGTGTTTCGATCGTTCATGAAACATAGGATTCTTAGAGAGCTTAATGCAACTCTGATTATCACACATAATCTCGATCGGTTCCATCCTCTTCTTGAGTAGGTTCAAGAGTAGTTTATGAAGCCATATGGCCTCCCATGAAGCTATGCTTGCTACCATATACTCTGCCTTGGCTGAACTTAGTGCTATGGACTTCTGTTTCCTGCTACACCACGAGGTCATTCTTGATCCGAGACTGAAACAGTACCCACTGGTACTCTTCTAATCCACTGTGCTTCCAGCCCAATCTGCATCTGTAAACCCACTCAACTGGACCTCATTTCCCTTGGTGTACTTCAATCCATAATCAACTGTCCCCATTAGATATCTGAGAACATGTTTGGCTGCTGCCCAATGAGCCCTCCTTGGTTCCACCATGAACTGACTGAGGGTATTCACTACATAACAGATGTTTGATCTAGTATTGACCCGATACATCAATGATCTGATGAGTTGCCTATACAAGGTGGGATCAGCCTCATCATCCTCCGTTGTGTCTATCTTCTTCCAGTTAGTAATCATTGGCGTGGCCATGGGTCTACAGTCTTCCATCTGAAATCTCTTCAGGATTTCTGTAGTGTATCTTCCTTGCCCCAGGAATATTTCCCCCTTCTGCTGCCAAACTTCTAATCGAAGAAAATAGTGCATCTGCCCCAGATCCTTCATGTTGAATTTTGTAGCCAAATTCTCCTCGCAGTCTTTGATGAGCTTGGATGATCCAGTAAGAAACAGATCATCCACATACAATACCAGAATTAACGGCTCATCCCCTACTCTCAAGTAGTAGAGATTGGGATTTGCGTCACTCTCGACGAACCCCATCTTCTGCAAGTAGCTATCAATTCGCCCATACCATGCCATGGGGGCTTGTTTCAAACCATACAAGACTTTCTTAAGCCTGCAAACATGAGTCTTATGCTCATGTGTCTCGAAGCCCTCTGGTTGTTCTATGTATACTTCTTCCTCTATCACCTCGTTCAAGAATGCTATCTTGACATCCATCTGGTGAATCTCCCATCCCATCTGTGTTGCCAGAGAGATGCCCGATCTGATAGAAGTGTAGCGAGCTACAGGGGTGAAGGTTTCCTCATAATCGATTCCTTCCTTTTGTGCGTACCCCTTAGCTACAAATTTGGCCTTGAACTTCTCTATGCTGCCATCTGCAGCATCCTCGATCTTGTAGATCCACCTGGATCCTATAGCTGATTTGTCCTGTGGTCTAGGGACTACTTCCCAGACGTCGTTTGTCATGATGGAGCTATACTCCTCCACCATGGCATCCACCCACACTTGATGCTGAACTGCTTCCTGAAAACTGGAAGGTTCTTCAACCTGTGCTACCAAGGCCTTGTATCTGTCAGGTTGCCTCAGTACCCTCTTCCCGTCTCTAGGGGTTCCAACAAATTCCTCTGCATCCTTCAGAATTTGTTGAAGTTCTATACTCGGTCTCCCACTGGTGGTGGGTGGGCTTACCTGCTCTCCTTCTTGCTCTTCTTCAAAGGAACTCTCCTCGAAATCCTTGTGTTGTGGAGTTGACCCATCCTCTGTAGGTCGTTGAGGCTGTAATAGTGGATTCTCCTCAATCTGCGTATCAGTAGCCATTTCTCGAGACTTCTTGAAGGCTCTCCTCCATGAATTTCACATCCCTCCTTATTACGATTTTCTTGCTCTCTGGAATATAGATGTAATATGCTTTCGCATTTTCACTATAGCCCACAAGAAAACCCTTTTTCCGCAATCTAATCCAACTTCTTCCTCTTCTCTTCTAGAACGTGGCAGTATACCATGCTGCCAAATATTCTGATGTGGCTCATCTCCGACTTGATGCCTGTGAACACACTCTCAGGAGTTACCTTCCCCAATGCTCTATGGGGAACTCTGTTGTGCACATATACCGTTGTATTGCAGGCTTCTACCTACAAAAATTTAGGAATATCTCGGTCATATAGCATTGCCCTTGCAGCCTCTACTATGGTCCAGTTCTTCCTTTCTGCATCTCCATTTTGATCTGGATGGTATGGAGTTGTCCATTCTCTTTTGATGCCTTCCCTTGCGCAGAAATTCGTGAAGTCCTTATCAATATATTCTCCTCTGTTATCTGATCGCAGCTTCTTGATCTTCTTTCCTATTAAATTTTCTACCAATGCTTTGAATCCTTTGAACTGATCAAAGACTTCATCTTTGGTTTTGAGAAAATAGATCCAAGTCTTCCTAGAATGGTCATCAATAAAGGTAGCAAAGTACTTTGCACCATTGAGAGCGGTTGTGGACATAGGACCGCAAATGTCCGAGTGTATTAATTCAATGCACTCTTGGCCCTGCTGCTGCTTCTTGGAAACGTTGCTTTAGCATACTTCCCTAGTACACATCCCCTGCAGACTTCATCTTTCTTTGTGCTGAGTTCAGGAGCTCCTATGACAGTATTCTTGAGAATCCTCAAGGCTCCATGATGTAGATGCACCATCCTTCTGTGCCATAAGTCGTTCAAATCTTTGTCATCCGTACTGCCGATCAGGGTCGTCGGGGATTCAAGATGGAGTTTATATAGCTTATGACTCCTTACTCCAATTTGTGCCTTCTTGCTCCAGCTAGGATGTTTGACATACACCTTATTTCCAATAAAGTATATGTCATAGCCCTTATTTTGAAGCTGAGACACTAAGAGCAAATTCATCCCCAACCTTGGTATATGCAGAAGATTCGTGGCCCGAATCTTGTTGCCAGCTTCTGTCTGAAATGTTATGGTACAGTTATTTTAACACAGTCATTTTTTGACAATTGTCCCCGAAAAAACCCAATGCAGGAAAATCGATGCAGCAGATGAGCGTTTTATTATAATTCTTCAGCAGAAATTCCGAGTACAATAATTAGATGCCCAAATGGCGATCTAATTTGAGGAAAATTACCGACAAACTTTTCGTGAGAATTTTCTCTCACTCCACAACTATTTTCTGCCTTTGAAATTGCCTCCCAAGCTTCAGCGTTGAGCCTCCTGTGTCATTCCGTGCGCAGAGCTTACGCTGGCCCTATGAGAATTTTACCTTCTTCCGTTTGCCTGTTCTGGGGACTGGAAACCTTCCTCCCAGAATATTTTTTCCCTCCTCTTTCACCTGCTACCCACCCTCTGGCTCTATCTTCTTTGTTGAGGTACTGCGACTGAGAAAATCGAACTACCTGGGCAACTGAGTATCTACGCTAGTGTATTCTCCATCTACCCATCGACTTCTTCTTATAATCTTCTATTGGAGAACTAATGGCCAAGATTAAAACATAATCGATGGCCCTGATTAATTCCATGTCAATCTATGTGAGTTTCTAGATGATTCTCACCTCATCTCAATTAATATTAATTAATTATCCATATTCCCTAAGTTTAGACTTAGGAAATATTTAAAAATTGGTTAATAAACTAATTGAGACACTTCTAGGCAGAATTTCCAGAAACGATTTATGGGCTTTGGACAACTCTTGTATTCTAGCCTCTCCACAAAATTTTGTGGCTAGAACACATTTGATGCTACAAAAATTAACACTCCCTCTTAGCAAGGAATGTATTCTAGTGCTACACTTGTTGCCACAACACCCTGTCTGTGCATCATCTCCTGTCACGCTACTGATCTCTGGCTGTTGCTGCCCACCAACCGTTGTGCAACTCTGATATGCGTTGCATCTGTGTTGCTATTGAACTGCTGCCAACACTGCATATGCACTGCAACTCCCTCTCATCTACTGCTGCTGCAAAAGCAACATTTGCAACTGAGAAATTTGTCCCTGCTACTGGAATGGGTTATCCAACATACCCATCCGTTCTTTGAAATAGATGAACTTAGCTCTCCCTAGAGCCTTTGTGCGTATGTCTGCAACCTTCTCTTCTATGGGAACATACTATAGTTGGACCGCCCCACGTTGTACACAATATCTGATGAAATGACATTGAATATCTATGTGCTTTGACCTGTCATAAAACACTAGATACTTAGAGAGCTTTATGCAACTCTTATTGTCACAGTAGACACTGGTCGCTTCCATCCTATGGCTAAACAAGCTTACCAGCAGCTTCCAAAGCAATATAGCTTCACACGTAGTTGTGTTGGTTGTCATGTACTTTGCTTCTACAGAGATCAATGCTACTAACTTCAGCTTCCTGCTACACCAAGAAACCATCCTTGATCCAACACTGAAGCAGTACCCAGAGGTACTTTTCCTGTCCACTAAACTTCCTGCCCAATCTGCATTTGTGAACCCACATAGCCTGACGTCATCCCCTCGAGTATATCTCAACTCATACTCGACTGTGCTGCGAATATACCTCAGGATATGTCTCGTTGTTGCCCAATGTACCCTCTTCGACTCTACCATGAACTGACTTAGCTTATTGACTGCGAAGCAGATATCTAGCCTAGTTTTGACCAAATACATGAGAGACCCAATAAGTTGTCTAGACAAGGTGGGATCGACATCCTTGTCATCCGATGCATCTATCTTCTTCCAGTTGGTCATCATGGGCATAGACATGGGTCTGCAATCCTGAATTCTGAATCCCTTTAGAATATCTGTAGCGTATCATCCTTGCCAAAGGAAGATCTCCCCATTCTTTTATCACACTTCCAATCCTAGGAAATAGTGCACCAACCCCAAATCCTTCATGTCAAACTCTATTGCACGTTCCTCTTGCAGTCCTCTATGAGCCCTGATGATCCTGTCAAAAAGAGATCATCCACATACAGAACCAAGATGAGTGGCTTACCCTCTACCATCAAATAGTAAAGGTTGGGATCTGCATCACTCTTGATAAATCCCATCTACTACAAATAGTTTTCAATGCAACCATACCATGCCCTGGGAGCCTGCTTGAGCCCGTATAGATCTTTATTCAGTCTTCACACATGAGTTCGCCTCTCATGAGTCTCAAAGTCCTTTGGTTGTTCTATGTACACCTCTTCCTTTATCACCCCGTTCAAGAATGTTGTCTTGATGTCCATCTGGTGAATTTGCCATCCCATTTGAGCTGCTAGGGATATAACTGACCTGATAGAGGTGTATCTGGCAACTGGGGTGAAAGTATCCTCGGAATCTATTCCTTCTTTCTGTGCATACCCCTTTGCCACGAACCTAACCTTGTACTTTTCCACACTGCCATCTACAACATACTTGATCTTGTAGATCCATCTAGAACCTACAACAGATTTGTCTTTCGACCTTGGCACTACCTCCCAAATATCATTCGTCATAATAGAGCTATACTCTTCTACCATGGCATCTATCCACACTTGATGTCGTGCGACCTCCTAAAAGCTGGAAGGTTTTGCAACCTGAGCTACCAATGCTTAGTATCTATCAGGATGTCTGTGTTGTCTTTTGTTCATCCTAGGATTTCCAATAAACTCCTCTGCATCTCTCAATGTTTGACGAACCTCTTTGTTGGCACAACCACTAGTCGTGGGAGGATCAACCAATTCCTCCTCATCCTGCCTCTGTTGCTCCATCTATTGAGAACTCCCTGCACCTAAAGAAGTATTGGTACTAGTCACAGTACTCGATCCTTGTGACTGTACTCCTACTTGTCCCACTGGTTGCCCCTACTGCTAGAGCAAAGGAGCTTTTGTTGACTAATCCTGATCACTTCCAGCCATATCTCGAGATCTCCTGCAAGCTCGATACTCCATGAACTTTTATGTCTCACCCAGGGTTGCGAGGAAGCTTCACCCCCCCCCCTCGTTTCCGTTTCTGAAACGCGCTCCGTGTAGGAGCGTTTGGGGAGCGTTCGGAAACGCACTCCCGAAAACGCTTCTTGAGGGGAGCGTTTTCGGGAGCGCATTTCCGAACCTGTTAAAACGCTCCCTGCCTTTTCGAGAGTGTTTCCGGAAGCGCTCAGGGAGTGAACGCTCCCTGAGCGCTTCCGGCGTTTAAAAAACGCATCGGGAGCGTTTTTTAAATGCCGGAAGCGGTCGGGGAGCGTTCGCTCCCGAACGCTCCCCGGAACCAAAAACGCTTCCCGCCGACGAGAATTTTTTTTTATTGAAAAAATCGTTTTGTTATAAGGGGGGGGACGGTCATTTTGTTTTATTGTTTGTTGAGTGAGTGAGAGAGAGCAAGAAGAGCTTGAGGAGAGAACTGGAGAGCAGAGCTGCAGAAGTGAGAAGGAGAGAGCAAGGAGCAAGCTGCAAGGCAACAGGAGGATTGCAAGAAAGAGGTAGGCCTTCTAATCCAATTTTGTATTTTCTAGGATGAATTTGTAGGTTGTTTAAAAATGAAAACTTGATTTTTTTCTTGAATGTTGCATTTTATTGTGTTTAAAACTTAAAAAATGAATTGTTTTTTTCCTATGTTGCATTTCCTATTCCCATTTGGCATTTCTCCATTTGTTTTGCAGGGTAGAAACTTGAAACATCATGGCTATATGGCTAGGGATTTTCCTCATGTTGGTTCCTTTCTTTGTAATAATGGTGTTGGAGAGTAGTAGAAGAAAGAGGCAAATCAGAGAAGAGGAGGATGAAGAGAAGGGTTATGGTGGATTTGAAGAAAATCCTGAGGAGGAGGAGGATTATGTTGAGGAGGAATTGGGGAGTGGAGAACATGAGGACACAGATTCCCCAACTAGACAAGACCAAACTCAGACACCTTTGTGGAAATATGTTCAAAAACAGGAAGGAGGGAAAGGTGGTGGAACCACTAAATTTATTTGCCCCCATTGCAATAAACAATACCATGGTTCATACACCCATGCGAGAAGGCACCTTTGTGAGAAAATGCCAGGGGATGGAGAAAAAAATATAGGAAACAAAATTTGTACTAGTGTGCCAGCAACACAGAGAGAGAAATATAGGAAGGAAGAGGAGGCTACTCTACAGAGATCTAAAAGATCTAGGGATTTCATTGATTCTTATTCAGGCCCAACACGTCATGGACAAACAAGTTCAACTTCCACCCATGCAAGTGGTTTTGGAGGCAGTGGCACATCTGGATTAAGGCGTAGAACCATATCCGATTTCCTGGACGAAGGGTGTAGGAATGATGTGGATTCAAAATTTTACCGGTTTCTATATGCATGTGGGGTGCCATTCAATGTTCTTCGTGCACCTTATTGGCATGAAATGGTTTCTGCCATTAATGATGCCCCCAAAGGATACAAAAGCCCTGGGTCTTGATCATGAAAAAGCTAAAATAAACCATTCTTTGGCTAGAATGACAAATTCGTAGAATGAGCATGGGGTGTCCATTGTCTCTGATGGATGGACCAATGTAAAAGGAAAGCCATTGATAAGTGTTTTGTCTGTGTCCGTTAGTGGTGCAATCTTCCTGTCAGCATATGATTATTCAGACAAATTCAAAACCGGCATTAACATTGCAGAACCATTACTTGATATAATTCAAAAGACTGGGCCATACAATGTCATATAGGTCATCACTGATAATGTTGCTAACTGTAAGGCAGCAAGAGCAATTATTGAGGATAAATACCCCAACATATTTTGGTCTGGGTGTTTGGTTCACACAATGAACCTTTTGATGCATGATATCATCAAAAACAAACAACCTCAATTCAAATGGCTTGGTGATTTGTACAAGAGAGATAAAAAAATGATAAAATTTATTACAAATCATAGCAATACCCATGGGCTTTTTCGTACATTCTCCAAATTGGAGTTGTTGAAGATAGCAAAGACTAGATTTGCTAGCTATTACCTCACCTTCAGGCGCCTTTTGAAGGTAAGAGAGTCCTGCAATGGTATCAAGCCCACATTGGCAGGTATTAAAGGACAGGGCAGCGACAATAGTTGATAGGCAAGGTTTCGAACATGTGGAGGAGACCGCCCTTGACCCTTTGTTTTGGGCACGTGTGAGGGAAATTTTGAATTTCACCAAGCCCATTTATCACATGATTCAGTTTGCAAATACAGATAAACCAATGATTGGGGAGGTTTATGAGCAGATGGACAGCATGTTGGGGCAAATAAAAGATATTGTTAAGGATAATGATCCCAACTTGTATGCTATGATTCATGACTGTGTGTGTGCACGGTGGAATAAACTCAATGTTCCACTACATGCCTTAGCATATATCCTTACGCCAAAATATTACTCTCCATCTTGGTTGGGCCAACCTGCACCTGGAGGTGGGGTTAGGATGAAACCTCACACAGATCTAGAGGTACAACAGGGGTACATGAAGGCATTGGACAAGTTGGTACCTGACAGGGAAGAGTGTGCTAGATTGCGCCTTGAATTAGGCAAATACTTCAGTTGCACTGCTAACTTTGGTTCTTTCCATGCAATGGAAGACAGAGACAGATTTGATGCTCTCACATGGTGGGAAGCATATGGCGGCATGGGACTTTTGCCAAAGTTGGCAAAAAAAGATCTCACACAGGTTGTGAACACTTCTTCTGCAGAGAGGTGTTGGAGCACCTATAGCTTCATACATAATGTGAGAAGAAACAGGCTAAATGAAAACCGAGCTGAAAGCTTGGTTTATGTGCATTACAACTTGAGGTTGTTGAGCCATTACTGTGAGCGGGCAAATGAGGATCAATCATACAGAGTCTGGGACAACAACCCAGAGGATGATAATTTGGAGGACAGCACGGTACATATGGAAGAATTGGAAGCAGAACTTTATAGGGATGATGATGAAGCATCAGCAGCACCGCCACACATAGGGTCAATCCCACCATCTACTAGTAGCAATGCGGGTGCGGGTGCGGGTGCCAGTGTCAGTGCGGGTGCGGGTGCGGGTGCCAGTGTCAGTGCCAGTGCCAATGCCAATTCTCGATATCACACTATTGTTCCTTTGCAGATCCAACCTCCACCTTCTAGTCATGGTCGTGGTACTCATGAGAGTACTAGAAGACCACCATTTCCTCATGGCTCGCACAAATTAGACATTTCTCGTGGGCGTGGCAAGGGGCCAGCCAGTAGATAAAATAGATTTGTTGTTTACTAGTCTTTTCTATTTGTTGTTGATAGTTGAACAGTTGAAACTTGACTCTTTCTGATTTCATATATTTAATGACAATTTAAGTTTGAAGTTTGAATTTGAAAGGTGAAACTTTGAAGTTGGCATTTATAAGTTTACTGTTTACAAGTCATTATGAATTATGAATACGATGCTTCATGAAAGTTATATGGTGATCAATGAATCAATGATGATAAATGTTATATATTGAATTTTGAAATCAATGAATCAATGATGATAAATGTTATATATCAATGATGATAAATGTATATTGAATTTTGAAATCGATGAATCAATGATGATAAATGTTAGATATTGAAATTTGAAATCAATGATGATAAATGTTATATATCAATGATGATAAATGTATATTGAATTTTGAAATCAATGATGATAAATGTTATATATTGAATTTTGAAAGCTTGAAACCTTCAGATTGATGATTCGCGAGACTCAAGAGTCAATATGTTGTATGCTTCCAACTTGTGGGCGTGGTAGATGAAGATTATAACTTCTAGATGATTGATGTTATATGATTCAATCTATGTTTTTATGTTTTTTATGTCTAATTCATCATTCTACATGTTTTTGTTGACATATATGCATCAAAATATAAAAAATATAAAAAAAAATATATATATATATATATAAACGCTCCCGGAAACGCTCCGCACTGGAAGCTTCTAAAAATGGTGCTCCCGCTCCCGCTCCCAAGTAACCTTTGTCTCACCTTACTACAATCTTCCTATTGCTAGGAATGTAGATTCTATATGCCTTTGAGGTTTCGGTGTACCCAATAAGCAACCCCTTCTTAGTAATCCGAACCAGTTTGGCACGTTTATCATCTGGCACGTGGCAATAAGCTACACTACCAAAAATTCTTTAGTGACTCACTTCTAGCTTCGTCCTTGTGAAGACTCCTTTTGGTGTTTTCTTCCCCAATGCTCTATGAGGAGTCATGTTCTGAATATATATTGTCGTGTTACATGCCTCTGCCCATAGAAATATGGGTAGATTCTGGTCATATAACATTGCCTTTGCAGCTTGTTGACGGGCAAAAATGTACTGCCGACAACAAGGGGGGTCTCCCCAGTGAGAGGTCCCAATTAGACCTCACACCGTTTGGGATAGGAGCCCCATCCGGTATGTGGGCCTGATTGCCGCCATAATTGTTTCCACTCTTGGTTGTCGGATGAGAAG
Source organism: Pinus albicaulis (assembly GCA_034641835.2). NCBI lineage: Eukaryota > Viridiplantae > Streptophyta > Pinopsida > Pinales > Pinaceae > Pinus > Pinus albicaulis. The sequence continues at coordinate 945,279,566 of CM076580.1, read as the reverse complement.
ATGACGGAGCAGAGGCGAAGGTAAAATGACCAATCAATGAAGCAAAAATCAGCCCAATATTAACGAACCATAAACAAAGGTACCAGCAAGTCTAAGCAGCGAAAATAAAAGGGGGATATGCCGTAATTGGGATCAGTTAGCCGAAAACCAGTCAAACATATATGAAAGAAAACACGCCAGAAGTTAACTACAAAGTAGTTCACAATAGACTACCATCGTGGCAAGGACAAATAAACACTAATCCAAAAGCAGACATACATACAACCATTGAGAAATGGTTCATAACCGATGACATGCATGAAAGCAAACGTACGACATAATGAAGTACTAACAGCTAGTACTATCACCACAAACAAGCACGTGAATCAGTGCCGGGAAGGAGAATGTATTATTAATGTCGTTGCAACGTCAAATACATGTTTACAACTCGTTAAAACCCAATAGTGGAACATGGGTTGTTCATCTCAAAGCATGATGCAAAAACCTAGCCTCGCTACCCTTTTTTCTACTTGATACCAAGAGCTGAGTGCCTTTAGCTCTCTGGCAACAATTCCTCTACCATACTGGCTTTCATTGTCGAGCTAAAAGTCCTTGAATCCTTTCTCGAAGTTGTACATATAGGCTGAGATGACCCTTGAGTTGCCCCCTTGACTCTTGGTCTTCCCGACTATTGGGTTGGTTTGCGACTTGGGCCATATGCGACCCGCGACCCTGGGAAATCCGTGACCTACGACCTCGGGCAATCTCGCGACCTGCGACCTCGGTCAATCTGCGACCTGCGACCTGCGACCCTGGGAAATCCGCAACCTGCGACCTCACTGGATTTTGCGACCTGCGACCTCGAGCAATCTGCGACTTGCGACCCTTGGTCATATCCCCTCTACATTTCTCTTTCGGTGATCTCCAATTTTCACAGCAAGATGCCTTTTCCTCCACATCAGTCTTGTGCGAGTGACCAGGTGCCTTTGAGTTTAAAGTGAGGTTCTCTTGAGCTTTGAAATGATTCACCTCGCATGCCAAACAAGATCCTAGCTTCAGTTCTACACACCGACTACCTCTACCTATAACAAAGTAAAATGGGTCACATGTCTTTTAAAATAGTGGTGTTGAAACACATTTAGTTAGCTGAAGGAATGATTTAGCAAATAATAAGTTTAGACCCCTGTGTGGTCAAGTGTTCTTAGATTCTAAACATGTAGATCTCCACTGCAATCACCAGCTGTTAGGCAGTCTCCATCTCCACTAACAGCTGATGAGCGAAAACCTCGAGCTAGATCAACAGATCCTTTTGACTCCAACTGTTTCTTGATAGGGTCCCCACTTATCTCTGAATATATGACACCAAGTGTGTTCTTGCAGTAAAAAGTATGCACAAACCTCGGAAATCTTTGATAAATGATGTGCATCCCACACATAAGACTGTGATCTCCATATATAACAGCAAGTTTTTGGGAAGCTGAAAAGCTATAAGCAATGGCATCTGGAAAGTTAAAACTTGTTGAGTTATGTGCCACATGGAAACTTGACGAGCTTCCTCAACAGTTACCCCATGGTGCCCATGTGGTGCTGGCTTGGGCCATGTTTTGGCATAGAAATGGGCCATATTTGGGCCACTTTTCTAATCATTTAAAAAAAACACGATGGGGTGTGTTGACCACATTTTGTCAACGACCCCATAGCAGTACACCCCCATTTTTTCAAATGGGACTTATCATGTTCGAGGCTCGTGGCATCCAGATTTCATCATCGATCGACAGTTTTATAATGATGTAAACCCATTCTGCATGTAATGATGTAAATGATCTAAGTAAGACCGTCAATGTATGTAACAACCTAGGTAAGCCTAGTATGTTGTTGATGATCTCTATCCTAGGAGGTTTTTTGTCTCACTGATTCATGAAAGTGATCGACAGAGTTTTTCCCTCCAGCCTCACCCCAAAGCTAGGGTGGATTTTATCATCAGCATACTAAGTGAGTCATAGTGTTCTATCGAGACACTGTAAAAGTAGTTTCAACTACTTGGTCTACTAGATCATGTTTTGAGTCGCAGAACTGGGTATTTATTTGAGGGTCTATACGAATGGGTTTTCCCCTTTCATGTATGTAAATGTATTATCTCATGTAAAAAAGGGTTGGAAAAATAATTATAATCCCCTCTTGGTCAATTAATTAAATTTTCTGGTCAATTAATTAATAAAATCCTAAACCAAAAATTTAATTAATTTAGGGTCCTAAATTAGGATTAAATCTTTAAAGGCAAAATTTGTGGGTCCTTGGAAAATGATTTTGACAGCCCTAGGCCAAGGGAATATTGAGAATTTTAAGAAATATTGGACCCTTGGGCCTTGGTGGTTAAGTGAAGGTCAAAATTTTGGGGTAATTAACTCAAAAATAATACAGATTGTCCAGGCACCGCGACAACGGGGTGTATTCTTTTGAGCCATGAATTTTTTGTTCGCATTCAGCCTTGAATGAAGAGTAAACTTCTGTTCTTAAGGCACAGTCGATGATGGCGCAAAGTACGAACATTTCCCAATGAAATGATTCCGAGTATCCGATATGCATTAGTGGAGAATGTTGTTGCATCAGCAACATGAAAAGTTTTTTCCTCGATTCTCTATTTGGAATATATACCACTCCATCCTCCATTTGAAAATAATGTTCACTTGCTCCTCTGCCTCACTCGTTGGCACATTCTTGTCCTCCGCCTTTATCAGATGAGCACCAGTTCACCAATTCTAACTTATTTCCTCCGCAAATATGATGTTAAAGATAAATCGTTTTTTATTTGTAGGAATGTTAGGTTGATCTGCCAAAACAGCGTGTAATGCAGCCACATCACCAAGCCTTGAATCATATAAAATTGCTGAAACGATTGATACTTTAAGAAGGTACTCAGAAAGGTGCATCTCATTAATAGCTTTCAAACTGTCCAGGCAATCATTTAAACTTAGTCTGAGTCCAATACGCATCTGCATTTGTTGTAAAGTTGGTTGTTGTGTTTCTCCCTTCAAAAGGTGGCAACCATCTTTCCAGATCCTTTTAAGAGATTTAACCACCTTATTAAATTCGTCCCTCCAAGCGTTCTACGATAGCTGCTGCATTTCAAAAATGTTTGAGAAGTCGAATTTGAAGAACATCCCACTTGTCCATTTCTTCTCGCGCCTTCCTGTATTTTGCTCATACCTCCTCACAAGTCTCTCCATAACCTTGAGAAAGGCCTCTTTGATCACCTTCTGGTAAGGTTGGCACGCTTTGCTATAATTCAATTTTTCTCTGGTTGTAATCACTCTCCAACTTCTCCATTGTCAGAGTGTATATATCGGCATCATAGGGTCTGCATTTACCTACTAGTTTCAACGGTCCATAATGCAATGCAATGTTAATTGTTGGTTGTTAACATTATAAGCGAAAAACTTTGCCGGAAATTCACCAAATGGTTCCCATGATCCATGGATGACATATTCGGTAAATCGTCAACCTGTAAACCAAATGCGTGCCCACCCCATGAGGTCACAAATCTTTGTGGAAGTCACACGGTCGGGTGGTCACACCTGCTGCGGACTTTCTCGGGCACAATGTATGCGACCTCGCAACTTGGTGGAGGTCGCACAGTCGCACATGCTGTAGACTTTCTCAGGCACAATGTATGCGACCTCGCGACTTGGTAGAGGTCGCACAGTCGCATATTGGGGATGGGTCGCATTTGCCATCGCTGCAAAAGAAATGCGACTGTGCGCTTACAGCCGTTGCGCGTCCTTCGATGGACTGTGATCCACTGGTTCCTCCCCGCACACCCTATGCATGCTATTAATCAATGAGAGAATAGCCATTTCGTATCCGGCATTTTAATCTTTTTGAAGTGCGCCTATCCTTATGGCGGCAACCAATACTGATTACGAGGTTTCCATGTGCGATGTGGAAGTTCTCGCTTCACAAAGAATTAATCTCTTTCCCATCTCAAACTTCCACCACATCATACGTCAAATATTTATCACACATTGGAGAGCAGATTTTTGCATTGTACTCAAAACTCCTTCGAAGATTCAGGAAGTCAAATGAACAATTAAACCTTCATGCAATTGCTATATAGTTCAATGTGTGATATTTATGGCACCTTTGACCAACTTCAACTCATGAATTTTCTTTTGCACCTATTTGAAACCTCTTGCGTCATTCACATCCTTACTCCTTCCTTCGAAGTGCGTTGGCCCTTTACAAGGGATATCATGAACGTGCTAATATAGTCCAACGTCGAAGGAATTGATCCTATACCCGTATTGAATGCCAAATGGACAATTGGAACGTCCTCTTGCAGAGTATTTGATGACGTCCTGCTAATGGATCTTTCAATTAAACAGATACGTTGTTCGACGTATAACGATGGAAACTTCGACCAATTTCCTTTTGAGGTGCGCAACTGGCATTGTGTTCAACTCCACGCACAACGCTCATACACATGTGGCCTTGCTCTTATTATGCTCATCTGATTCGCATTTGTCAAGCGTTTTGTTCTTTCTTGCATCACCCTGCATGCCATATTTCAAAAGATATGAGCACCAAAATAAAATCAAATCAAAGATTAGCATACCAATCTAGGGTGTTAATCATTCTAATGTCACTTTATATTTGCAATATAACCGTGAGGTTATTAATTAAATAACATACTTTTAGTGGCACACTCAGGCAGGGTTTTATCGAATATGATTAAATTAAGTGCAACCTATGCAGCCTCGAGATTAGAGAGCGACCATTGCCAACCCATCATGAGACTTCAAATGCTAGACATTCCTTCAATATTAACATACCAAACGCAATGCTTGGCCTTTGAGGCTTACTCCTCTCATATAAAAAAACCTTAGCTTAGTAACGTAATGCTCATGTGCATGTGCGTGATTGAAAAGATTCTTTCAAACCTGGTGGAGAGACAGCGGGCTAAGATATGCCAAAGTGAAAATTGAGAAAGCAAGGCTTTAACCTTTGATCCATGGCTGTGAACATGTGTGGAGGACCACCAAATTACAAACCCCAAATTAATGGATAGTGTGATGTAGCATGCACAATATGGCGGTGGGTGACCACTCATGCGAAGGTAGACTGATGGCAATATAACTCCCGACAACAACTACTTGCCCCAAGGTGACAAGACAAGTGGGTGCAACGTGCATTGTATGAGTGAGCGCAGTGGCGGGGTCTGGCGGGAAAAGGTCACGGAGGAGTCACTGACTGAAGGTCAGGTCGAAGATTTGATGGGCTGAGCGAGCAGAGGGGGACCCGAAATTTTGAAAATACCCAAAATTTTGGGTGGTGCTGTAGCAGCTACAACACAGCTCCAACAATGGTTCTATTTTTTCGCTCCTCTACACCATTCTGCTGAGGATTATATGGAGTTGTCCACTCTCTCTTGATGCCTTCCTTGCATAGAAATCTATGAAGTCTTTATCAATATATTCTACACCATTATCTGAGTGAAGCACCTTGACCTTCTTCCCTGTCACATTTTCCACAGAGCTTTATGTGAAAGTTTCAAAACAGAAACCCTATTGTAGTACATAGATCTACTTCACCTACTTGTTTCATTAACATTAACAAGTTATTTAACTGAAATATGTTGGACACCTAATCCTCAATGGGTAGTTGTGGAAGGCGAATGGACAAATGGAGTCCAAGAGACCACTTGGAATGGGAATCCAAGAGTCACACCAATGTAATATAAATGTACATCTATGGTGAATAATAAGATAACTCACGCTTATCTTTCTCCCTGTGTGTTTACTTTCTTTTTTACCATGCGTGTGTTTAATATGGTACTAGAGCTGCAGGTGAGGTCTTGGCATTTTCAGATTTGTCCAGCTCCATTTTAGCTTTTCTACTCTTGTAACTCCCTCCTGTTATGCCCGTTTTTTGCAGAATTGGCCTCCTCTGCCATATTCTCTGTCCTTTGTGTGTTGAACTATTAACACAGTTCGATAACGGTCATAGACCACAAGACTACTGGTGTGACTGTGCGAATATTGTTTAGGTATTGTTGCAGCGTATTGTGTATGTCGGTTTCCTCCACACTCAGTCCTGAGCTCTCCCCATTGCGCTTCACACCTCTCCGTAGTTATAATACCTCCCAGTTGTAGTATCGTTGTTTGGCATTGTGTGCCGGCCTCTCCCCGTTCATAAGACCTTCCTCCCACATACAATTTCGCTCTGTGTTAATCATTCTTGTAGACAACACCTCCCTCGATCCCTTTCATACAACCTCAAACCCTCAACCCTCACAGGCTTTGTTCAAGCCATCATTCCATATCACAATTTCGCTCAGATCTATGGCCTCTCGGTACCATTCCTCGACTTGGTCATGTTAAATTTTGAAACAATCGAGGAATCTGACCAGTGCAGCGATACGCTCGGGCCTGGAGTGGGTTAATAGTGTGTGAAGCGCAGTGGTATTAAGCTGTGTTTGAAGTGTGGGGAGTATCTAGGCAGTGTAATCTGTGGGGTGTTGTATGGTATCAACGTATTGGAGGCGAAGAGCACTGAGGAGGGAGTAGAGAGGAGTGATGTTGAGCCACGATTTAAATGCAACATTTTTTGTAAAATACCACTAGAGATGACGAGTTTGACGCTCACAAGGCTTCAGCTGAAGTAGCGTAGAAATAGCAGAAGAATCCTGACCAACACTGGTTTTTTTGAACTGATTTGTGGTTCGAATTTCGTGACAGAATCATGACAAGATTGTTTTGTTGAACCAACCATTGACGTTGGAATAGTACTCTTCCTTCAGCCATCGGGTCCAAGGAGCTCCATCCCTGGGGCATACCTTGGTATCAAAGACATTTTTTTTGCAGAACGCGGGAGCCTCTACAGTCGCCTGTAACGCATTCTTGGCTTGGCCTTGTCCTATGCTAGGAAAATATCTGAAAATTTTCCATCTCAAGTCTTATCAAAGCTATATCAAGTCTAAGCATCTTTGCTATCTTTGTTCAATGTTTAGCCTGTCCCTTTGATTCTCTGCCTTCACCGAAATGTCTTCCTTCCTCCACGGGTATGCTAATCTCTCAAGCTTGTATGTGTTTCCACATGCTCGAACATGCTCCTGTCAACTCGCCTTGCGCCGACTTGTCTCTCTATCTATACGCCAGAAATGCATAGCATAACAATATTTCAATTCGTTTGGTGGTCATTCAGTTGGATGTGAAGCCCTGTAACCCTGTAAACTTGTGTCTCAATCCATTCGGTCATGTTCTTAGCCATTTATTTTGCTACATTCAGTAAACTATGAAGTAAAGTTCATCACTCATGGACGAGCTCCCTCTAGCTGCCAAAGATCTAGTTTCTAACAGATATGTGCAAACTTTGTTATCACAGATGACTTAAGAATAATTCTAGTAAATCTCACTGTCGGGATTGTTTAGTTGTGGAATGAAGTCGAGTCAAAGCATTCAAACCCTTTTTTCTGTATGTTTAACATGTATTGAGTGAATAGTTAAAGATAGGATACTTGCACCCAAAAGAATTTCTCCAAGGGCATTTTAGGTAGTGGAGAATCAAAGTACCTCAATCCATTTATGAACACCATTTGGACGACTTACATTTCCATTCGAAGTTCATACCAAATAGATGCGCCAACACATTTCCATTTGTTTGTTGAAAATCAAAGTTTGCACTCGTAACTGCATTCATTGTGTGGTGGCCTTGTCATAGACCTGAAATCTTCTCTTATTTTTTTAATGTGCTGAAAGTACAAGTGGGTATATTTTCCCTTATCATTTTATCATTTGTTGAGCTTTAAAAAAAAAATGGCCAGACTTCATGATGCATTAGAAGCGTTGAATACCCTAATCCATTCCAATGTTGATGAGATGGTAGAAATCAGCAAAAGCGCACTTTTTGACATTAAAACCTGCCTGCAAAATGCACATGAGAAGACTGAATTTTTGCAGCTTGAATCTCAGCTTCAGCAAGCAGAATTACAGCAGTGGAGTCATCATTCTGAACTTGTTTCTGTTCAGAAAATTGAAATAGACTCTTATAAGAAGCAAGTCAATAATGTTGCAGTCGATTCACATTCAATGCCTAGTTCAAAAGTAGATTTGTATGCAGATGCAGATGTTCACACTTCGCTTCCCAAGCCCAGCATCAGACCTTGGGAAGACCTTGTCCATAACAAGCAGAAAACAGGTCTTGGATATGACAAGGAGTTGTCCTTTCACATTCCAGACTACTCCAAGCCCATTCAATTTCAGAGTGTCGGATTTCCTCATGACAGTTCACATTCATCTATTCCAGAGCCTACTCCTCTTCCAAAGCAGCAACAACAATTGAAAAATGCCAACATTGTGATCACGTTGGCCATATGAAAGATCATTGTTTTGATCTTCACCCATGCAAGCATTGTGGTCAACACACCCATTCTTCACATAGATGCTTCAGAAACAAGCCTCCTACAAGAACAAATATTCATCTTGGATGGATCGATTCTTGGCAATGGGCATCAACAGCCAAGAAAATGTTTAAGTCACATGTCAGAACTTGTTCTGAAGTATTGAGCAAACTTGCAGTTGAGTTTTCGCCATCATCTCACCTTGTACCTAACAGGGAGGGAAATGGTGGTCATCTACAAGCTTCGAAGCCACATCAAGCGAGCCTGAGCCACAACCTGTCATTCCAGATTTAGAGTTGTAGCCAGAGACACAACACTTCAAGCGAGCCTGAGCCACAATCTCTCATTCCAGATTCAGAGTTGTCGCCAGAGACATGGATTCCCATGAGCATTCCTTCGGTTGGTGGACAACCTTAAACCATCCATGTGAGGTTGATATTCTTCCTCTTCAAAGAATTCGGGACACTTCCTCTAGCATAAGACTTCAGCTTCTTGCCAGCTTTGGTAGAGTTCCGGGAAATGCATTAAGCATTCTAGTGTTGGTGGTCATCCTTAAACCATCAAAGGCTATAGACCTCCCTTCTTCTAGGTTGAAGGTCTCCCTCTTCAAATATGAGGGACACTTCCTCTAGCAGAAGCCCTCAGCTTCTTGCCAGAATTGGAAGAGTCTGAGGAATGCACTAAGCGTTCCAATGTTGGTGGTCATCCTTAAACCACCTCTTTATGCCAACATTTCAGAGAGTTGATTCAACCTAAGTGCTGCCATGCATACTTTGCAGATTTGTATTACAACTCTCTTCTTGGACTCACACATACCCCTTCGGATTAAGGGGGGGAATCTTGGACACCTAATCCTCAACGGGTATGTGTGGAAGGCGAATGGACAAATGGAGTCTAAGAGACCACTTGGAATGGGAATCCAAGGGTCACACCAATGTAATATAAATGTACATCTATGGTGAATAATAAGATAACTCATGCTTATCTTTCTCCTTGTGTGTTTACTTTCTTGTTTACCATGCGTGTGTTTAACAAAATATTCATAAAAACACTAAAGTAGACACTGACTGCAGCCTACACATCTACAAATCATTTACTAAACAATGCACACATGTGACAATATTACACACGATTTTTCGGACAAATGTCCCCGGAAAAACCCAATGTGGGAAAATCGGTGCAGCTGCTCTAGAGGGTTTATATTATCATGCAGAATCTGAATACAACATTCCGGGCACCAGACATGGTTGGCCCTACAGAGAAATTACACAGCAATAAGTACCTTTTACTTGGAGACAGAAGATATGGTTGTATCACACCCTCAAACAGGATTTACAAATCACGAGCCCCTTCTGGCCCACTGGAAACCTCAGCGTTGCCTTTGCAGCCTCTGCGTCAGCCCTCAACTAGCCAGCATTCTCACTGCATCACCTTGACTGGTGTTGCGTTGCCTTGGCTGGCACTGCGTCACCCTGGCTGGTGTTGCGTTGCCCCTGTGTTGTGTTGGCTAGGTCTACGTCACACTGGCTAGGCTTACGCAGCCTCTATGTTGTCTCTGTGTGGTGTTGGTTGAACTGCATTCTCCTAGTTGGCTCTACGCTGACTGGTACTCACTGCCCCTCTGCCTTGTTGTATTCTCGGCCTTGGATTAGATTATCCCTCGCCAAGCTCTGCCCCTCACTACACTGCAACTCGTTTCGAATTTCTCAGCAAAACCCTGCCCTAGAAATTCGACTTAGCTTCAGTGCTCTTCCAATGTGTCTGTGTCCTCCAACTGACCCCAAACCCTTCCTTTATACTTTTCTCGTTAGGAAACCAACTGTCGTGATCTAATCTCTAATCGATGGCTCAAATTAAAAGACTGCTTGATCCACGTCACTTAGAACATTTCATCACATGTGTTTAATTAATTCACTTTAATTTTTCTAGTTCCCTAAGTTAAACTTAGGGTCCTCATTAAAAAATTAATTATTAGAATAACTTCAACACCAGATGAAATTTCTCCAAATGCTTTCTGGGTTTTGGAGGTCTTGTGTTTCTTAGCCCCTCCACAAAATTTTAGGGCTAGAGCACACCCAATGCTACCTCAAAATCTCAACAATTTAAACTCTCTGAAACGATCGAAGACCTCATCTTTGGTCTTCAAGTAGTAGATCCAGGTTTTCCTAGAATGGTCATCAATAAAGGTGAAGAAATATTCGGCACCACTAAGAGCTCTAGTGGACATCGGGCCGCAAATATCTAAATGTATGAGTCCTAACACGACATTAGCTATATTGTCACTTCTAGGAAATGCTTCCTTAGCATACTTCCCAAGTACGCATCCTCTGCATGTTGAGATTTTGTGTATTTGGGGTAGCATCAGTTGTGCTCTAACTCCCAAATTTTGAGGAAGGACTAGAGTACACTTGATCTACAAGACCCAGAAATGGATTTGGGAAATTTCATCTGGTTTAGGAGATATTAAATTAATTAATTTTTTTAATGTATTTCTTAAGTTTAAGCTTAGGGAACTTAAATAATTAAAGTGAATTTAATTAAACATGTGATGAAATTGTCTTAAGTCTCACGGATCAAGCTTTCTTTTAATCTTAGCTATTGATTCAAGATCTGATCATGGTCGTTTGTTTCCCAATGAGAAAAGTATAAAGGAAAGGTTTGGGGTCATTTGTAAAGACACACAGAGGCAGAGCACTGAAGCTAAGTTGAGATTCTAGGGCGAGTTTGCTAAGAATTCTCAGAAGTGTTTCAGCTGAGAGAGGGGAATTTAGGCCAAGGGGATGATCTGATCCCGGAGTCTAGAATCAACAAGAGGCAGAGATCAGCTCAGAGAGACAGCGTAGAGAAGAAGGAGAGCAGCAGCAGCAAGGACAGCGTGATTTTTAGCTAGAAGCCCTCAGGGGTTACGCAAATACCTTAAGGGGCAGCATAAGGACTGCGTCACCTAGTCTGGGGTAACGCAGCCCTTTCCGGAGCAGCGTTGAGAGATGCAGAGGCTTCAGGGACAGCGCTGGGGTTTCTAGGCCCTAATTTTGGCTGAGTCTTGTAAATCTTGTTTGAGGGTGTGGATCAGTCATCATTTTGGCTTTAGAACAGCCAGTGAGCTGTAGATCTATTATTTCTCTATCGGGTTTTCCAGATCTGGAACCCAGATTTGTTGTATTCAAAAAATTCTTAATAATAAAACCCTCCAGCAGCTAGAAGACTGGTTTTCCCGCATAGGGTTTTTCCGGGGACTATTTGTCTAGAAAATATCTGTCACTTTGTCTATGTGTGCATGTACTTGCTCTAGATCTAAATTGGTGAAGATCTATTATGTGTTTTGCTTCGATTTTAATCTAAATTTATTCAGTTAATAACTTATCTAAGTAGGAGGAGCATAACCAGATTAACAGTAAAAATTTCTGCATAAGGATAAGATTCATAAATTTTCACACTACACACATCGTTGTGTTCTATGCCTAGTTTTGGAACCCCTGTTACCGTTTCTCTGAGCATCTTGAGTGCTCCATGGTCTAGATGTCCAATCCTCCTATTCCATTACTCATTCAGCTCCTTCCCACTGCTATTGTTACTTCCTATCAGTGCCATTGGAGAATCAAGTTGTAACCGGTACAATCTGTTACTTCGAACTCCAATATGTCTTACCTTTTTCCAGCTTGGGTGCTTGGCATACATTTTCTTCCCACGAAGCGAATATCATGCCCCTTATCCTGTAACTGGGATACTGAAATTAGGTTCATACCCAATCTTGGCACATGCAATACATCTGTGGCACCGATGCTTGCTCCTAACTCCCTCTAAAAGTCTATGGTACCTCTCCCTACCAGATTACATTTCGTTTTGTTTCCCATAGTAATCTGGAAATCCATCTACTCTTCCTTGTAACTAGAGAAATATTCTCTAACCCCTGTCATGTGAGTTGATGCTCCACTGTCTATCTAACAGACACCTTGTGAAGCTAATCCTGATAAGCAAGCAAATTCGTCCTCCAATCTGGAAGACAAATTTGAAGTCTCCTGAATGTTACTTCTATTGTTACTTCTATCCATGATTATGCTAAAGGTTTTAGTGTGTTATTCCTCTTTTCCACCTTGACGTTGGCCTGCTCTAGCGAACTGCTGTAGAAATCCTCATCGTTCAACTAGAGATCTGCTCAACGAAAATACTGAGTTGCTCCCTCTGTCTATGGAATCACTCGATTTGGAAAACTCGAATTTTTCTACCTCTCAAAAAAATGGAATTTTCTCAAGCAACTCGGCCCCCTGGCAGAGTGACTGCGCTGCTTTTAGTTATTTCAATCTACTGCCCACACTGAATAACGAAATTCCTTTGTTTCGCTTTTGAGCTCTTCAGCTGATCAACTATGCTTCGATACCATGTGAAATTTCTATCTATTGCTTTTTGTGGAGGGGCTAAGAAACACAAGACCTCCAACTGACCCCAAAGCTTCATTGTCCTTCCAATGTGTCTGTGACAAAATCGAATTTCAAGTTAAACCTAACTAAACTTAACTAAAAAAAAAATTTAAACACAAAACTTCTAAACTAAAATCTAAAAATCGAATTAACCTATCATCTAAACTAACGCTACCCAAAAACAAAAAAATGATTCCGCACTCAAAAAAATTTAACGCATATGTATAAGGTTTGAGCTTTATTTTGTACGCGTTTTTTGGTTTTGCAAGTTTGCAGGTCGGAAGGCGTGAGGACGGACGTCGACGGCAGAGAGGGAGTAAACCACAGGACGGCAAGATAAGGGCATGATGGATGAGCGGAGAAGATGGCTAAACGGCAGAGATGAAATCGACGGCGTGAGGAAATGGAGGGCCGAGGGACGTCGACGGCAACAGGTTGAGGGCATGAAGACAAGGAGGAGGATCGAATGGCAGTGGCTAAGCTCTGGACAGCGTTTGCACGCAGAAGAGGGTGGCTATGAAAATCGAAAGTAGAGGAGTAAAGGATGGCTCGGATAGATGCGTAGAAGCTAGAAGGGGATGGACGTGAAGGGAAATCGAAAGGCAAAGGCAGGATTTGGGATGCAGAGATGAATGGGAGCAGCGGAATGAAATGGCAAAGAAAAGGAGGACGGCGGCAGGGAAGGGTGAGGAAACTTCGATGGCGAGTGAAAGCTGAAGGAATTTGATGGCAGCGGAGATGGAAAGAAACTGAGCGCAGATCGATGGGTATTGACAGCGTTTTTTGCAGAGTAGAGACAGAAAAACCCAGTGCACATTTAAAACGTCAAGAAAACTTAAAAATCTTCCGTCAAACTTTGATCTTCGATGCTCCTTTAACCATATAATATCAGATTTGCCCACAAAAGCGATTCTGAGGCCAGATCTGGCCCTTGGGGGTTAGATCTGGCTCAGATCTAAAAAAAAATTCTGAGTAAACCCTGCAACCTGCAGAAACCAGTCAAATCCTGAAAATATATACACCAAAAAAATTTATTAAACCCTTACAGCCCTAATAAAAATACAAATTTACAAGCTAATTTACAGATCTGAAGCCCTCATGGCCAAATTTGAACCCATTTCAACACAATTTTTAGAAATTTGAAATTTTAAAGAGAGGCACAAGTCCTAGGAGACCCAGTAAAAAAAAACACAAATACGTAAGATAGATTCAGGAAATTAGAAACAATGGGCTTTTTCAGATTTACGAATCTGAGAGTCGGCTGGTCCAACTAAAGACTTCCCCAGACGCTCAAATCTTTAAAAAAAAATCCCTACACACTTAGATCTGAACTTTAGATCGATAGAGATTTAAGAAAATAACATGAGATCCTGCAGAAAAATAGATAACTAGTTTTTCCGTTAAATCAAAATGTCATTTTATGAACCCAGAAAATTGCACAAGATACTTGTATGCAGATTAATCCATGAAGGCCATCAACCATAAAAATGTCAAACAAAGTAGCAGAATTTAGAAATGAATCACCACATAGATCTGAAAAAGGAACACCAAAATTTGTAACCTCAAAGTCTTTATGTTTTATTCATCAAAAAAAATTTACAAGAGCTTCCAAAACAAGTGCACGATCCTAAGATCGAATGACTCAAGACTGACAAAAACCTTGAATTTATAAGACAAAATCTCCAACGGCTAGTTCGGTTGATCCATGTCAAAATAATTTCGACCGTCGAAAAGATTTGATCATCTTTTAATCTAGGCCGTCGAAATTATAATTTTGAGGAAAAACGAATTCATAATTTAATTTCATTTTAATTAACTCAAAAATGCTATTTTTGAGTTAGCTTTAAAATACTATTTTTCAGTTAATTACCTCAAAATTTTGACTTTGACTTAACCACCTAGGCCCAACGGTTCAAAATTTCTTAAAATTCTCAATATTCCCTTGGCCTGGGGCTTTAAAAATTCATTTTTTAAGGACCAACGAATTTTGCCTTTGAAGAATTTTATACTCACCTAAGACTTAAAATTAATTAAATTTTTGGCTTAGGATTTTTAATTAATTTGGCCAGAAAATTTAATTAATTAACTGAGAGGGGATTTTAATTATTTTTTCCAACCCTCTTTACATAAGATAATACATTTAGACACATTAAGAGGGAATACCCATTCGTATAGACCCTCAAATAGGTACCCAATTCTGCGACTCAAAACATGATCTAGTAGACCAAGTAGTTTGTAATAAAATAATCTAGCCAAATAGTTAAGCTTATTCCCAAACTACTTTTACAAGGACTCGATAGAAAACACTAGGACTCACTTAGCATGCTGATGAAAAAATCCACCCTAGCTTTGGGGTGAGGCTGGAGGGAAAAACTCTGCCGATAACTTGTGTCGAAAAACACAAGTAAATCAGTGAGACAAAAAACCTCCTAGAATAGAAATCGTCACCAACATACTAGTCTTACGTAGGTTGTTACAGACATGACAGTCTTACTTAGATCATTTACATCATAAACATGCAGAATGGGTTTACATTATTCATAAAATTGTCGACTAATGATGCAATCTAAATGGCGCGACCACGTTGAACCAATGTTATCAGAACCGAACCGGTTCTGCAAAACCGACCGGTCCGACCGGTTTGGAGGCAAAACTGGTCTGAACCGGCCTTCCGAACCGGAAAAGACCGGTTTGGTACCGAACCGGCCGATTTTCGTACGGAACCGGCCGGTTCGGTACCAAACCGATCCAGACCGGTTCAACTGCTTCTGCTGGGCCCGGCCGTACGACTAAAGCCAAAAAAAAATCTTCTTTTTTTTTTTTTTTTTTTTTAATATTTTATA
Organism: Pinus albicaulis; assembly: GCA_034641835.2. NCBI lineage: Eukaryota > Viridiplantae > Streptophyta > Pinopsida > Pinales > Pinaceae > Pinus > Pinus albicaulis. The sequence continues at coordinate 945,263,931 of CM076580.1, read as the reverse complement.
ACTAACCTACCCCCCCCCCCCCCAGTGCTATTTAAAGAGCCCCACCCCCTCTATTTCACTCATACTATTCATTCAAGTATTTTGCAATGCTTGAGCTGAGTTCGGTGAGGAGAATTTTTGCAGGGTTGTTCTTAGAGAGTTTTTTTGCAGATTTGAAGAGCTGATTGGAGTCTTGGAGAGCTATTGGGTTGGAAGATTTCTAAGCTACTTCAAAGTTTTTTTTTTTTCCCGGAGATCCTTGGGTTTTCTTCAGTGGTTTTTGCAGCTGCTGGAAGAATTTTTTTTAATTTTGTTGGGGCTGCTACATAGCTGATTTTGCAGCTGATTTTGGCGCTGATTTACTCCAAAAAAATTAGAGGGTAAATCAAGGAAATTTTTGCCCTTTTTTTGTTAAATTTTTCTACAAAATCAGCTATTGTTTTCTCATAAAAATTAAAAACCCCAGTGTTTTTATGCAAATTTGTAAAGGCTGATCCAACGCTGATTTTGGAGATGAGTTTCTTCAGAAAAAGAGGGAAATTCAAAGTATTTTTTTCAACCATAAATGTTCTATTTTTTTCAGAAATCTATTCTTTTCTTCCCTTGAAATTTTAAAACCCCAGTTTTTTTATGCAGAATTCAGAATTTCAGATTTGTAATTTTTTGTTGGAATAAAAATTGTAGCTATTATTTTCTTCTATTTTTTCTCAACTATTATTGTAATTTGCAGGGTTATTTTGAGGGATTTCGTTGGAAAAATTTTGGGAGAGATTTTGGAGCTGATTGAAGAGTTTATTTTCATATTGGTTGGAGCTTCTTCTCTTTTCAAAATTTACAGATCTTCAACAGGTATTTCATTGTTTCTACTCCTCTTTTAATTTTCTCCTAAAAAACAAAAAATATGTCATAAAATTCTAAAATCCATAGGGTTTTCTTTGCAGATTTTGCATTTCTTCCTCATGGCCCCCAAAATCAAAAATGATCCAGCTTGGGTTCACTTTCATTTAAATGAAGAAGGGATAAAAGTCTGCAACTATTGTGGGAAAAAAGTTAAGGGTGGGGGGATCCATAGAGTCAAAGAACACCTAGCACATTGGAGAGGGCAAGTTAAACCTTGTGAAAATGTTTCTGATGACCTTAAAGCAGAGATGCTAAGTTTTATTGAAGCCTACAATGAAGAGAAGGGGATAAACAAAAGACTTGAAAAAGACAGCCAAAAGCAAAAAGGATGATGCTATGTTTAGTAACCCTGATTTTGAGGAATATATGCCTAGTTTTGAAGATTCCTCTAGTTTTCCTGAGGCTGGTAAAGCTAGAGAGGGTAGTTCAAGTGGTTTAAACCTGAAGAGGACAGTAGCCCGTAAAGGGATTGACTCCTTCTTTGTACCCCGCACCACCCCTGGTTCTCAACCAACCCTTGATGCTAAATGGAAGAAAATAGAGAAGGGGGCTGCATATGAATGCATTGCTAGATGGTGGTATGATGCAGACATACCTTTTAATGCTACTAATTCTGCATATTATCAACCCATGATTGATGCTATAGCTGCATGTGGACCAGGCTTCAAAGGCCCTAGCTTTCATGATATTAGGGGGCCACTTTTACAAAATGAGGTCCAAAGAATAGAGGAGTACCTTACAGAGTTCAAGCAATCATGGACCAAAACTGGATGCACTATTATGTTTGATGGATGGACTGATGGTAGATCTCGCACCATACTAGATTTTTTAATTGCTTGTCCAAAAGGTACTATGTTTCTGAAATCAGTTGATGCATCTGATCAGGTGAAGAATGCACAATTGTTATTTCGTCTTTTGGATGAAGTAGTTATGGAAGTAGGGGTTGAAAATGTTGTACAAGTTATAACAGATAATGCCTCTAACTATGTTGCAGCGGGAAAGATGTTAGAGGAAAAACACCCCACCATTTGGTGGTCTCCATGTGCGGCCCATTGTTTGGACCTCATGCTTGAGGATATTGGGAAAATTGAGTGGGTGAAGAAGTGTGTGGAAGATGCAAAATCCATAACCAAGTACAACTACAACCACTCATGGGTTTTGAGCCTTATGAGAAAGCACACAGGGGGTAGAGAGCTTGTTCGATCAGCCATCACACGATTTGCAACCAACTTCCTTTCGTTGCAATCCCTTGTTCAACAAAAAGCAAACTTGAGGAAGATGTTTTCATTTGATGAATGAAATTCATCTCAGTGGAGCAAAAAGGCAGAAGGGAAACAGATAGTTGACCAAGTATATGACAAAAGATTTTGGTTAAAGGCAGAGGAGATTGTGCTATTTAGTGAGCCTCTTGTCAGAGTTTTGCGGATGGTGGATAGTGATAAATCTGCTATGGGTTTTGTTTATGAGGCAATGGATCAGGCCAAGGAACAAATCAAGGCAGCATATGGGGATAAAAGACAAAAGTACATTCCTCTATGGAGAATCATTGATGAAAGATGGAACAAACAACTCCATAGACCTTTACATGCAGCTGGCTACTACTTAAATCCAAGGTATGTAATTTTGGATTTCAATTCTCATTGAGTCATTGCTTATAAGTTATAAGTTTTAGCTTTTAGTTTTGTTGACTTGATGAATATGTTTTTGTTTTCTGAATTTTGAAGGTAACATTACACTACAAATTTTGAGGCTGATGGGGAGGTTTTAGGGGGATTGTATAAATGCATTGAGCGCATGGTCCCAGATTCCAAGACTCAAGATCAAATTCATAACAAGCTCTTGAATTTCAGTGAGAGTATTGGTACCTTTGGAATTTCTATGGCTATAAGAAATAGAGCAAAGATTCCCCCAGATAGGAACTTTTAAAATTTGCAAATTGTTGACTCTAAGTTTCAAGTTTCAAGTTTCAAATTCATTTGCTAATACTTTTTTTCCTTCTACCTTTTTTGTAGCCTATTGGTGGCAACAATTTGGTAGTGAATGCCCTCAATTGCAAAAATTTGCAATTCGAATTTTGAGCCAGACATGTAGTGCTTCAAGGTGTGAGTGGAATTGGAGTGTGTTTGAGCGCATACACACCAAGAAGAGGAACCGTTTGGAGCAAAAACGGTTGAATGACATGATTTTTGTTCAATACAACCTTAGGTTGAGGCGCAATCAATTGCTAAATAAAACCCCTGAAACAAGCAACATTGTCTTGGATGACTTTGATCCAACATCAGAATGGGTTGTGGAGAGTCAAGCACCAGTATTTGACAATGAAGACCTTTCTTGGTTGGACTTGGACCCACCTCCACAGGATGCAGAGGCAAATACATCAGAAGCACTAGTAGTAGCTTCAGGACTAGGGGAATCAAGCCATAATCCCATTGCAGACTTGGATGATCATGCTACTCATTCTTCAGATGAGGATGAGGAGGATGAGGATGAGGAGGATGGTGATTCTGATGATGATTGATGATTTGATCATATTTAGCTTGTAGTATTGTAGGCTATAGTATAATACTATGATCTAGCATGTTATTTTGAACTATAAAGGCCTTTTAGAGCCTGCTTCTTGATGTTTGTTACATTTTTGGTTCAGCGATGTTTTGCACTAAGTGCTATTTTGGCTATCTGCACCTATATAAATGAAAACTTTTGCATATTTGTGTTTAAATGGTTTGGATTAATATGGATGTACATGAATATATTTGGTTTTTCTTTAAAATATGAATATTTTATGTGTTTTCGGTGTTATTGCTTGCTGCCTACACCTACCTACAGTTAGTGAGAAAAGCCTTCAACCCCACAGGTGTGGTTGGTGGCAAGGAACTCAGAGAAGGGGCTGTCACCTATTCCCAACTCTCTCCGTTTAAGCTATCTCCTAGGCTAGCTAAGGGGGGTGGTCCCTAAAGGAAAACTAAGTTAAGGATGTGAGATTTCTAGGAGAATTGATTAGAAGGAATTACTTATCAAAGATGACTTGATTTCCAATATATAAACAAGCATATAAGTATATGAGCAATATTCAATGACGTGTTCAAAATATAGACCAGTGCTTTAAAGTAGATAACAAATGCTTGCTCAAAAATGAAATTCAAGATATAATGACAATAATCCCACAAAGGAAGTGTTAGACCAAGATCACAATATGCAATTAAATTTGCAACACCAAATAAGGATATTTGCCAATGAAACGAGATATATCAATCATCCATAAGCATAATGATCATTAAAATGACAACATGCAATGAAGTTGTATGTAGAAGCAAATTTCCAAGTACCATAGAATTAAACTTGTTGCAAAATTTAAAGAATTAAAATGCTTGCATCCAAAGTGCTTCTTGAGATAATATTTGCATGTGAATTTTTTAAACCATCAAGATAGCAAAAATTTGGGAACTTTGGAAGTAAATGTGATGAGATAGTGCTTTTGGTTTATTTTATTAATTAATTCTAAATCAAAGTTACAATTGAACTCTAATCCTCAGACCTCACCCTCGCCCAAATATTTGGATCTCACAGTGAGGAGTCCATAGAGGTAGAGGGTCCCTAAAACGTCTATTCAACCAACTTAAGTTGGAGGTAAATTTTAGAGATGCAAGTCCAGTATGAAAAGTGAAATGCCTAAATGATATGAAAGTGAGTTTGCAAGTGCTATGTAAAAGATGGAGATGATTCAATTAAATATGCTTCATAGTTAGAACAATAACTCAAGTTGCCATAAATTGAAAGTGCTATGCTTCTTTACTTGTAGTATATTGTGAAACTTGTCTAAATGAGAAATAGATCCCAAAACATAAGTAAGTGATGACAAATGAGATTGCAAATTAAGAAATTAAATGACTATGCGATTTGTGTTACTTTCCACTTAGAGCATGCATATGTGATGTGAAAAAAAAAAAAACGGAAACGTCAAAACCACTAAGTCAATCCATCTACAAATTCTCTCCTTTGGAATGGAGAGATAAGGATGCCAATGGGGAAAACCCACGCTCCCACAACAAAAACAGAAATTTTTATTAATTTTACAAGAATGAAATGACCATGAGGGCTTTTCTAAACCAAGGAAAGTCTTTACAAATAAAAATTGATATCATAGACTTTTCCTCGGTGAGAATTTCTAAGAACTCAAACTAAATTCAGACTTTACAATAGGAGAAGAGAAGCTAAGCCTCTTCTATGCCCACAACCAAAAAAGAGAGAGTTATCTTTCTCATTTGAAATTCAGCCCAAAGGTCCTGCAACAACTTGTTAGTAATTTCTTGCAGTTGTCCACTCAAGCTGTCACAAGAAAAAATTCGAAAGAGGGCTACAAAACCAATCAAATATTAGATAGATAAAATTACAATATATTGCACAACAATTTACAAAGAGCTAAGCCAAAGAGTTCGAGTAAACTCTCCTCTTTGCTTAATCATATTCAAGCTCTTAGATAGCAAATGAAAGCAATAAAGTATAATGTTTTAAAAGATATTCAAATTTGAAAGTATTTGGCTTATATACAAGCTATGTCTCAAAACCCCTGCAAAACCACTTTGTAAGATAAGACTATAAAGGTTCAAAGAACAAATGAGAGCTCCTTTGAGAATGTATCAAAAGTGGGTTGGTCTCTCCAAAGACTTCCTCCAACACTTGATTCTTTGATCCCAACAAGATGTTCCCTCTACAAAACTTCAATCAAGAATTAGTTCCATATAGATCTAGCAATAAACAATGATAAGAAACTCTAGAGATTTATTTGAAACCAACTAGAGCATTCTATACCTAGAGCATACTTCTAAATCAAATGTCAATGTAAGATAGCTCTACATTAACAAATCTACAAGAGCATATGAAAACAAATTAGATCAAAGCATGAGTAAAAGGAATTATACCAATGATCAACAATTCATCACACTCCAAAAGGAGGAACACCTCATGAATAAAACCCTAAAGTCTTTATTGATATTTCTGAAAGTGTACAAGGCAGCAGCGCTTCCGCAAGCACAATAGCTAGTAAACAATGATTACAATATGAGAACCCATGGCTCTATTATATAGAAAGTTGGGAGCAAATCTCAATGAAGAACAATATGCCAAGTGATGAAAGGGAGGAGATCTCAAGGCAAATTCGAATTTGGTAAGTGGAGCTCCAATGCCAAGTGTAAAAATCGAATTCTGGCAAGTGGGCATCATTTTCTTCTTCCCTTATGTGCCAAATTCGAATTTTATGATGAAATGACATGTGTATATGGTTGGTAACCCATGTGGGGACAATTTCCCACCAAAATCTCCACCAAATATTCTCCCAAATCCTCCCAAATATGCATTAATTTCACAAATTTCGAATTTCCAAGTAAGCAACTCTCATTTAATGCCGGAAATTCAATTTTATTTGAGCACATGTCTTTTCCTTGATTTTAGGAGTCCATATCACCTTAGGACTTCACTTTAACTCCTCCATAATTTTCCACCTCATTTCCACCTCATTTAACATGTGTGGATATTTATTTTTCTCCATTTATTTAATTTTTGGCTTAATTAATTGCCAGATTTCCCACTAAACTTAGGAAAAGTGGGTTTTGAGGGCTCAAAACACACTTTTAACCCCTCATAGTGTATCATAGTAGAAAGTTGAGCGTGAGAAGTGTAATTTTGATTACTCATATCCCATACAACTTCTCTAGACAACACTTATTACAATTCAATTACAATTTTTGTTGCAATTTTCGACTTGCGGGAAATCTAAAAAATTAAAAAATCACTACCTAGACCTAACCAAATTCCACGAAATTTTTTGTGTGATCTAGTATGGTAATATACATTGACTCTAGCCACTAGGAGTCACCCAAGGCCTCACCATCAAGCCGTACTCCGGCTTTGGGGTAAAATTGAAGGAAAAAACTCAATTAATTATTAACTCCTAGTAGGGAGATGATAATTAACCAAGTAAAAAAAACCTCCCAGAGTAATACTCACTTGTTGGAAAGGTCTCAGGCTACCTAGGCCTGTTACAGACTCAATACTGACTCAAAACTCATCATTATTAGCATCACTTATTACAATTCCCCGTAGGGCGTGGAATCTGGGTACAAGAGAAAATGATAAGAAGTAGAAATAGAGTTTAAAAACTCTGTTGAACTGATGATATCTGATGATATCTGATGGTACAAATGTCTCCTGGTTCATCCTTGGGCATGGAGTCTTCTCATTATCATCAAGTGCCACTCCAGTGGTCAACATTTGGCTCCATATGGAGATGCATGCTAGATATGAAGTGATAATGTGCAAGAACCTGGAATCTGCATCCACCGACCAAAGATATATATTAGCAGTATCCATTCAAAATAACATCAAATAAAATCCAGTACAGAAATGGAAATTTATTCTAGGAAACATAAATAACAATTTATTCATGAAATAAAACTTCTTAAACAAAATTTACAAGGGATAAGGTTAGAAATATGATACAAAAAGATGCCCTATGGCATCAAATGTCTTCGGTGAAATCCATCTTGAGAACCTGCCTACTCACAGGCAAATCCATAGGCTCTTTCTCTACTGTGCCTTGGCCAATTCTGACTATCTTAGGACTATGACTTGCCCCACTGTTAACCTATTTGTGGCCATCAGATACACCAAACCTCTTCCTTTTCCTTTTTCGACTTTTGATGCGTTGAGGTTTGATCCTGCTCAAAATTGGTGATTCATTTTTTATATCGTTTTTCTTTTTTCGTTTTTTTTCTTTTCTTCTTGGTTAGTTGGGATGGCGATGATGATGCAATTACTGTCAATCCTACAACTCTGTCTTGAAAATGCTCTGATGGAAGATTTGAAGTACCCAAGCCTTTTGAGCTATGCCTAATCTCTTCATTTTGAATCCGTTCTGTTAAGGGGGGAAGAAAATTTGTCAACACAACATCACTTCCTGTCTGGCATGATCTATAGATAATCTCATTGTTGGTTCTCCTTGGATCCTCAACATGATATCTTTTCTCTAACTCCCGATCAAGTCTGACAAATTTATTATCTGGCATGGGGATGGTGGCATATGATAAATCCATTTGAAGGCTACCACCTAAATCAGATGCCCATTTTCTTGATAGGAGCATTCCCCATGAATCAGGAACATCTATCACAACAATATCCATAGTCATTATTCTGTCTGAGTATGCAGCTAGGAAAACCTGTAAATCTTTAATTATCCCACACACTTCAATTCTTTTAGAATCCATTGAACATATGTTGTGATAGGGCCTAGATACCCTTAAATTCAGTTGCTCCATGACTTTCTTGGTCATGACATTTGATGAAGCCCCTGAATCAAGCATGCAATTGTGTAAAAGACGATCATTCACTATCAAAGAAATATAAAATGGCAGATGATCTTCGTTCCCCACATAACAATTCATACTTTTCAATACAATTTCTTCATCTTCTAGTTCATTATTAGGCTTTTCTTCCCTTTGAGTAACTTCAATTGCACTTAGTAACTTGGCCCTTTGAGATGGTATCTTTAAAAGCTCTGTCACTGGGATAGAAACCTTTGCATTATTCACCCAATTGCCCAAGTCAAAATTTAATTCTGAAGTAGGAGGAGAAAAATTTCTGCGATTATTCCGGTCTTGAATATCCCTTCTCTGATAAGTCATCCCTTTGTGCTTTGCCATAGCAAGAATTTGTCCAGCTGTAGGCTTTTCCCCAAAAATCTTAGTGACTTTGTCAAAATTTGCAATCATATTGTCAACCCCAAGATTATTAGGACTATGGTCAATCTCTTGATTTCTTTCAATGATGTATATTTGATCTTCCATGGAGAACATATTGATTTGACCACTAGTTCCTACATGTTCCTCTCCCAACATGCTACCTGCCATAATTCTCCTTACATATGGGCATGTGGCTTCTTCATGGAACTCATTACATGGCCTACAAAAAGGGGGAATTTGATCTACCACATTGGTGGATTCCAATGGATTTGGAGGCCTATACTCTTGTTGAGGGTCTTTATTCTTTTGCCATCCATTATTTGGCCTAGTTTGGAATCTTTGCACTTGTGATCTTTCCATGGCCACCAATCTACTTTGCATGGCTTGCATTTCTTTAGTGTGGTTTGCTTCCATGCTCTTGATGAGTTGAGTTAATTCCTTAATAGAATCATGTGTAGTGTCTTCCTTGGCCTTGCCTTTGGAATCATTTGATTTCAATGGCCCTCTAGTGAAACCAGGAATCTCAGATTTCCCAGATTGCTTTCTGGCCCTCTCCATTTTCAAGGCTTCAGTTTGAGCTACACCCAAAGTTGCAGGCTCCTTTCTTCTCAATTCATAAGCAGTGTTAACACCAAAAGAATCTAGATAGGAACATAAGAGAAATTCATCAGGAGGTTTAACAGTAGTAGGCATGCTTTTAACCAGTTCATTGAATCTCTTGTTAAACTCCTCCATGGTTTCATTCTCAGTCTTCTTCATGGTGCTAATGGCACTGATCAAATGACTATTCTCTCTTCTCTCTCCATACTTTCCCATGAAAGCATTAACAATCACTTGTAAAGAATCATACGAGTTAGCAGGTTGCTCAATGAACCAATCAAGAGCATCCTCTTCCAAAGAGAGAACGAAAAGCCTCATCTTTACATCCTCATAGTTAGCAACGTTACACCACTTAAAGATGCAAACATTAAAGTTCTTCACATGTGATGCAGCACTAATGGCATTGTTACCTTGAAAAGAAGGCAACCTTTCAATAGCCTTGTCAGGGATATTGTGAGGATAGCCATTAATGTTAGTAAAGTTACAAGGAGAAAAAAGATCATTCATGATGTTAGGCTCAACTTGTTCTTGAAACAACAAATGAATGTCAGAAATAGCCTCTTTCCCAAGACTAGCAAGAGCTCTACTATGAGAAAGTCTATTTAACCTCTCTCTAAAAACCCTTTCAGGATTAGGAGAGGGGCTAACTAGACCACTTGAATTTCTCCTAGTAGAAACTCTTGCAAAATTAGGATTGAGTGGAGTCGCCACTTGAGCAAGAATCTAAATCTAAAATTCAAATATGCCAAAACTTAAAGTTAGTCGTTTTCCCAGGCACAAGAAGACTTGTCCCCAACAACGGCGCCAAAAAATGTTATTGCTTGCCGCCTACACCTACCTACAGTTAGTGGGAAAAGCCTTCAACCCCACAGGTGTGGTTGGTGGCAAGGAACTCAGAGAAGGGGCTGTCACCTATTTCCAACTCTCTCCGTTTAAGCTATCTCCTAGGTTAGCTAAGGGGGGTGGTCCCTAAAGGAAAACTAAGTTAAAGATGTGAGATTTCTAGGAGAATTGATTAGAAGGAATTACTTATCAAAGATGACTCGATTTCCAATATGTAAACAAGCATATAAGTATATGAGAAATATTCAATGACGTGTTCAAAATATAGACCAGTGCTTTAAAGTAGATAACAAATGCTTACTCAAAAATGAAATTCAAGATATAATGACAATAATCCCACAAAGGAAGTGTTAGACCAAGATCACAATATGCAATTAAATTTGCAACACCAAATAAGGGTATTTGCCAATGAAATGAGATATATCAATCATCCATAAGCATAATGATCATTAAAATGACAACATGCAATGAAGTTGCAAAAGTAAGCAAATTTCCAAGTACCATAGAATTAAACTTGTTGCAAAATTTAAGGAATTAAAATTCTTGCATCCAAAGTGCTTCTTGAGATAATATTTGCATGTGAATCTTTAAACTATCAAGATAGCAAAAAAATTGAGAAATTTGCAAGTAAATATGATGAGATAGTGCTCTTGGTTTATTTGATTAATTAGTTCTAAAGCAAAGTTACAATTGAACTCTAATCCTCAGACCTCACCCTCGCCCAAATATTTGGATCTCACAGTGAGGAGTCCATAGAGGTAGAGGGTCCCTAAAATGTCTATTCAACCAACTTAAGTTGGAGGTAAATTTTAGAGATGCAAGTCTAGTATGAAAAGTGAAATGCCTAAATGATATAAAAGTGAGTTTGCAAGTGCTATTGAAAAGATGGAGATGATTCAATTAAATATGCTTCATAGTTAAAACAATAACTCAAGTTGCCATAAATTGAAAGTGTTATGCTTCTTTACTTGTAGTATATTGTGAAACTTATCCAAATGAGAAATAGATCACAAAACATAAGTAAGTGATGGCAAATGAGATTGCAAATTAAGAAATTAAATGACTATGCGATTTGTGTTACTTTCCACTTAGAGCATGCATATGTGATGTAAAAAAAACCGGAAATGTCAAAACCACTAAGTCAATCCATCTACAAATTCTCTCCTTTGGAATGGAGAGATAAGGATGCCAATGGGTAAAACCCACGCTCCCACAACAAAAACATAAATTTTTATTAATTTTACAAGAATGAAATGACCATGAGGGCTTTTCTAAACCAAGGAAAGTCTTTACAAATAAAAATTGAGATCACAGACTTTTCCTCGGTGAGAATTTCTAAGAACTCAAAATAAATTCAGACTTTACAATAGGAGAAGAGAAGCTAAGCCTCTTCTATGCCCACAACCAAAGAAGAGAGAGTTATCTTTCTCATTTGAAATTCAGCCCAAAGGTCCTGCAACAACTTGTTAGTAATTTCTTGCAGTTGTCCACTCAAGCTGTCACAAGAAAAAATTCGAAAGAGGGCTACAAACCAATCAAATATTAGATAGATAAAATTACAAAATATTGCACAACAATTTACAAAGAGCTAAGTCAAAGAGTTCGAGTAAACTCTCCTCTTTGCTTAGTCATATTCAAGCTCTTAGATAGCAAATGAAAGCAATGAAGTATAATGTTTTAAAAGATATTCAAATTTAGAAGTATTTGGCTTGTATACAAGCTATGTCTCAAAACCTCTGCAAAACCACTTTGTAAGATAAGACTATGAAGGTTCAAAGAACAAATGAGAGCTCCTTTGAGAATGTATCAAGAGTGGGTTGGTCTCTCCAAAGACTTCCCCCAACACTTGATTCTTTGATCCCAACAAGATGTTCCTTCTACAAAACTTCAATCAAGAATTAGTTCCATATAGATCTAGCAATAAACAATGATAAGAAACTCTAGAGATTTATTTGAAACCAACTAAAGCATTCTATACCTAGAGCATACTCCTAAATCAAATGTCAATGTAAGATAGCTCTACATTAACAAATCTACAAGAGCATATGAAAACAAATTAGATCAAAGCATGAGTAAAAGGAATTATATCAATGATCAACAATTCATCACACTCCAAAAGGAGGAACACCTCATGAATGAAACCCCAAAGTCTTTATTGATATTTCTGAAAGTGTACAAGGCAGCAGCACTTCCGCAAGCACAATAGCTAGTAAACAATGATTACAATATGAGAGCCCATGGCTCTATTATATAGAAAGTTGGGAGCAAATCCCAATGAAGAACCATATGCCAAGTGGTGAAAGGGAGGAGATCTCAAGGCAAATTCGAATTTGGTATGTGGAGCTCCAATGCCAAGTGTAAAAATCGAATTCTGGCAAGTGGGCATCATTTTCTTCTTCCCTTATGTGTCAAATTCGAATTTTATGATGAAATGACATGTGTATATGGTTGGTAACCCGTGTGGGGACAATTTCCCACCAAAATCTCCACCAAATATTCTCCCAAATCCTCCCAAATATGCATTAATTTCACAAATTCGAATTTCCAAGTAAGCAACTCTCATTTAATGCCGGAAATTCAATTTTATTTGAGCACATGTCATTTCCTTGATTTTAGGAGTCCATATCACCTTGGGACTTCACTTTAACTTCTCCATAATTTTCCACTTCATTTCCACCTCATTTAGCATGTGTGGATATTTATTTTTCTCCATTTATTTAACTTCTGGCTTTAATTAATTGCCAGATTTCCCACTAAACTTAGGAAAAGTGGGTTTTGAGGGCTCAAAACACATTTTTAACCCTTCAAAGTGTGTCATAGTAGAAAGTTGAGCGTGAGAGGTGTAATTTTGATTACTCATACCCCATACAACTTCTCTAGACAACACTTATTACAATTCAATTACAATTTTTGTTGCAATTTTCGACTTGCGGGAAATCTAAAATATTAAAAAATCACTACCTAGACCTAACCAAATTCCACGAAATTTTTTGTGTGATCTAGTATGGTAATATACATTGACTCTAGACACTAGGAGTCACCCAAGGCCTCACCGTCAAGCCGTACTCTGGCTTTGGGGTAAAATTGAAGGAAAGAACTCAATTGATTATTAACTCCTAGTAGGGAGATGATAATTAACCAAGTAAAAAAAACCTCCCAGAGTAATACTCACTTGTTGGAAAGGTCTCAGGCTACGTAGGCCTGTTACAGACTCAATACTGACTCAAAACTCATCATTACTAGCATCACTTATTACAATTCCCCGTAGGGCGTGGAATCTGGGTACAAGAGAAAATGATAAGAAGTAAAAATAGAGTTTAAAAACTCTGTTGAACTGATGATATCTGATGGTACAAATGTCTCCTGGTTCATCCTTGGGCATGGATTCTTCTCATTATCATCAAGTGCCACTCCAGTGGTCAACATTCGGTAAACCGGTTTTTTTTCGGTTCCAGTCCGGTTCCCGGTCCACAAGGTTTTCCGGTTCGATAACCGGTTTGGTTCCGATAACATTGCGTTGAACATGATGAATCCCATTTAAAAAAATGGGGGTGTACTGCGATGCATAGTTTTAAAACCAGCCCGATTCGAATCAAACCAGGCCTGGTTGACCAAGCCGAAAGGCCTACCGGTCCGACCAGGTAGATGAAACGGCCAGTCGGCCGATTTGTTACCGAGCCGGCCGGTTTTTTCACCGACTCGGCCGGCTCGGTAACAAACCGGCCGACTAGGCCTGGTCCGAGTTAACCTGGCCTAGTCAATCCAGCTGGCCGGTGGGCCCAAAAAATTGAAAAAAACGGACTTAAAACTCAAATTAATTCTACTGTTAGGTTTTTTTTAGGTTTTCTAACCCCTCCCCATCCTATTTAACTAACCCAACCCCTCTCAATACCTCACATCTTTCTCATTCAATTTGGTTGAGCATTTGTGAGGGTTTTCTACAGAGTTGTGGAGTTGGTTTTTGGAGCAGCTTCATGGTAATGTTAAATTCTTAAAGTAATCCTTTTACTTAAATTTTTAACATTACCATGAAATGACTCAGGATGTTTGAGAGTGGTTCCAACCTCATTGGATTTCATATGGAGAAAGTAGAATTTTAGATCTCATTCAAAATCCAAAAGACTTATCAGTTTTTCAGGATTTCAGGATTGGGTTATTGCAATGTTTCTATCGAATTTTGTCATGTATTAGGGTATGGAACTCGTATTTAATCAAGAGCACCAATCCCTCTATGTACCTTAATGACATGATGTTAGTGACATTGGTTATGTTTTTTGTTTTGATTTCTATATCAACATCTTGTATTGGACAGTGCACTAGGTGCAATTTTGATATAATGAATATATTCATGAGCCTACTTTGATCATATGTTGTCTTTTGTGACTTGTCTATATTGTAATGCTTTGTGTTTGGAAACATGAATAAAAATCTTTAAATTTATGTTTTTGTACAAAAAAATTAATATTTAATGTATTTTTTACAAAAACCGAGTCATTGAAACCGAGTCGACCGAGTCATTACCGATTCGGAGTCCGAGTCGGAGTCGACCCTCAGCCTGGTAGCTGACCGATTCCGTTTTTTAAATCTATGCTGCTATGGGGTCGTTGACAAAGTGTGGTCAACATCTGGCTCTACTTGGGGACACGTTGCTTCATCGGAGCAATGTGAGGATCCAGAATATGTATCCAAGCAACACACAAGATTACATAAGTAGCGTCCATCCAAATATCATCATATAACATTAAGCACATGAAAAATAGAAGCTCTTCTATTATTTATTATTCTACTTAACATGAAAAGTAAATCTACTCTAACTGCAAAATGAAATGCTGAAATAACAAGGTTAAAGGTTAGAGATACAATACAAAGGATGCCCTGTGGCATCAGATGTGCTCAATATAGTACATGCTGAGCATTTGCCTGCTTTCAGGCAAGTTTGTGGACTGCTTTTCAGATGTGCCATGTGCAATCTTGCATAATGTAGGACTCTGTCTTATCCGAATGTCAAGCTGCTCTCGGTCATCAGACGAATCAAACCGCTTCCTTATTCTTTTTCTTTTTCGTTTCAGGCTCTTCTTCGTGAAAGATTGTATTGTTGATGATGTGGAATATTCTGCTTGTGAACTTTCAAACGAAGTCAACAATATATGTGTGACATGCCTCTCTTCATTCTGCATCTGCTCTGTTAAGCGTGATGTATTAACTTGATTCCCTTCGGTTCTCCTTTTATCCGGGTCTCCTTCAATCAACCACTTTTCAACGGAAGAAATGGTCTCCTCATAATAGGATGGAGCTTGCTTCAGCAAACTGGGAGGCCTATGATCTATTGACAATTCTGACCTAGGTTGGACATTCTATATATGTGATCTTTCCATTTTTTCCAACTTATTCAGAATAACAGTCATTTGATTAGAATGCTTAACCTTTATAGTATCGATTTCCTTCGCTTGACTCTTTTCAACAGTCAATAACCTGTGCTGAAGAGACATTTGACCGGTTTCCATGTCCTTTAGAATTTTATCATTACCCGCTTTCATGGCCATGAAGCAATTATGAATATAGTTCATTTCTTTCTCATGATTTGCTTCCATGGTGATCAAATGATTTTGCATGGTGGCCATTTGATTAGAGTGACTAAATTCCATGATCGTCATTTCTTCAATATGCTTTTCTTCCATGGCAATCATTTGATTGGAGTGATTGAATTCCATGATTGTTATCTTTTCCTCCAAGGCTAACAACTTGTTTTGTATAACATCAATTTCCCTAGTATGATCAGTTGTTAATCTTGCTTGGTTAAGTTCCATTTTTCTTAATGATTTGAGCCTGGTTGGCCTCCATGTTCTTGATTACCTAAGCTTGATTTAGCTGTATATCCTTAACCATTTGAATCAATTCGTTAACAAGATGCTTATCATTGTCAAGACTGATTTGACAATTTGTTTCTGCTTCACCACTATCACGGATTTGCGCTGTCATAGTACAAGTGGATTCATCCTGAGAATTGTCTGGAAATCTCCTGCTGATAGTTGAGTCCTCTTAAAGATCAATTTCATTATTTTGCATAACACTGGGAGCACAAGGCGAGTCATCTTGTTTTATATATTTATCTGTAAAAGCATCGATGATGTCTTGTAAACAATACTCCTCAGGACAATTTAGAAACCAATCGATACCATCACCTTTTAAGGAATAGCCAAAGATACGTATCTTCACATCTTCATGATTATATTGTGAAGGACAACAATATTTATATAGCATAGATGGTGTAGAGCATTGCCTGGATCACCACCTGAGAAAAGGCAATTTAGAAATGACATCTTCTGGCATGTCATGAAAGGTGTCATCCATGATGACCTGCTTAAAATTTAAGAAATAGATCCGTGTTCAAGAATATTCAAAAGGTCCTCAAGAAGTAAACTTCTTAGCAGGAACTCTTGTAAGAAATGAAAGAATTGGAGTCGCCACTTGAACATGAAACTAATTCTGAAACAGAAGAAATAATCGAGAATAACAGATGGATATCAAGGGGGGATTCTTGTCTGGGAGTAAATAGATGAATAAGTGGAGTCGCCACCCAAACAAGAAGCCAACCGAAATGTCCAGGTGCTAAAGATACGATGATGAAATGATTAGACAGATGATGAAAGAATGCCAGAAAATGTGATTCCTTATGACAGGCTAATGAACGGCAAAGAAAGATTAGAAGATTAGAAAATGTCATTAAGACCAAGGACAGAAAAACTCTATCCCCGACAATGGCGCCAAAAAATGTTGTCGCAGAGATTGTCTAAGCACCGCGACAACGGCTCAGATCGGGGGTTGTCACCCTGATCCCCAATCTCTCTATCTAAGTTGTCTCCTTGCAAGCTAAGGGAGGTAGACCCTAACAAAAATGAAGGAAAAGAACTGGTTGAGAATCAACCAATTCAGGAGACACAGTCAAATAACCAAGTACTTGTTAATATTAACGAGATTTTACAAACCCAATTAGATTTGAAAATAAAAATCAGTGCCTTATGGAGTTAAAAGATCCCGTTATGCAATTAAAGCCAAGTAATTGATGTATAACTGTTGCTATGAAAACACAAATGACCACAATGATATTCAATAGAAAACACCACGACCATTCATTAAAGTACTTAAACCAACAGTGATCAATCATGAGATGACCATTAAAATGCTTGCCATGTTTCCGAATCTATGATGTTTCAATTAATCCAATCCAGAAAATGAAAAATTTATATAGTCAAACTTTAGATAGAAATTTAAAGTTTCATTTGACTATAGGATTTAAAATTTTTAAATTTTGGGGAATTTATATATATATATATATATATATATATATATATAAATCTAAAACAAATTAAAACAAAAATTTAAAACTAACACTAAAACAAACAAACAAAAAACTCAAAAAATTAAAACTAAGTCTAAAACAAACTAAAATTAAAATCTAAATCTAACAATATTAAACATTAATTAAAATCTAAAAATTAAATCTACGTTTAAAAAAAAAACTAAGACTAAGCCTAACACTAACAAATAAAAACTAAAAATTAATAAAACAAAATCGAATTTCAATTTAAACCTAACTAAACTAAACTAAAAAAAAATTTAACGCAAAACTTCTAAACTAAAATTTAAAAATCGAATTAACTTATCATCTAAACTAACGCTACCCAAAAACAAAAAAATGATTTCGCACTCAAAAAAATTTAACGCATATGTGTAAGGTTTGAGCTTTATTTTGTACATGTTTTTTGGTTTTGCAGGTTTGCAGGTCGGAAGGCGTGAGGATGGACGTCGACGGCAGAGAGGGAGTAAACTACAGGATGGCAAGATAAGGGCACAATGGATGAGCGGAGAAGATGGCTAAACGGCAGAGATGAAATCGACTGCGTGAGGAAATGGAGGGTCGAGGGACGTCGACGGCAGCAGGTTGAGGGCATGAAGACAAGGAGGAGGATCGAATAGCAGTGGCTAAGCTCTGGACAACATTTGCACGCAGAAAAGGGCGGCTATGAAAATCGAAAGCAAAGGAGTAAATGATGGCTCGGATAGATGTGTAGAAGCTGGAAGGGGATGAACGTGAAAGGAAATCGAAAGGCAAAGGCAGGATCTAGGATGCGGAGATGAATGGGAGCAGCGGAATGAAATGGCAAAGAAAAGGAGGACGGCAGCAGGGAAGGGTGAGGAAACTTCGATGGCAAGTGAAAGCTGGAGGAATTTGATGGCAGTGCAGATCGAAAGAAACTGAGCGCAGATCGATGGGTATTGATAGCGTTTTTTGCAGTGAGTAGAGACAGAAAAACCCAGTGCACATTTAAAACGTCCAACAAACTTAAAAATCTTTCGTCAAACTCTGATCTTCGATGCTTCTTTAATCATATAATATCAGATTTACCCACAGAAGCGATTTTGAGCCCAGATCTGGCCCTTGGGGGTTAGATCTGGCTCAAATCTAAAAAAAAATTCTGAGTAAACCCTGCAACTTGCAAAAACCAGTAAGATCCTGAAAATATATACACCAAAAAAATTTATTAAACCCTTATAGCCCTAATAAAAATACAAATTTACAAGCTAATTTACAGATCTGAGGCCCTCATGGCCAGATTTGAACCCATTTCAGCACAATTTTTAGAAATTTGAAATTTTAAAGAGAGGCACAAGTCCTAGGAGACCCTGTAAAAAAACACAAATTCGTAAGATAGATTCAGGAAATTAGAAACAATGAGCTTTTTCAGATTTACAAATCTGAGAGTCAGCTGGTCCAACTTAAGACTTCCCCAGATGCTCAAATCTTTAAAAAAAATTCCCTGCACACTTAGATCTGAACTTTAGATTGATAGAGATTTAAGAAAATAACATGAGATCCTGCAGAAAAATAGATAACTAGTTTTTCCGTTAAATCAAAATGTCACTTTATGAACCCAAAAAACTGCACAAGATACATGTATGCAGATTAATCCATGAATGCCATCAACCATAAAAATGTCAAACAAAGTAGCAGAGTTCCATGGGATGGCTACGCTGGGTCAATTGGGAGTGATAGTGTATGATGAGTTCACTTGGAGACTAATAGAGTGGTTTGATCGAAAATATCCGAAGGAGCATTTTGTTGAGCTAACCAAGCTCAAACAGACGACGAACCCAAGGGGGCAAGCTTAAGGGGGCTAATTTCCAGGGTCGGGATTTCTAAAAACCTTTTCTGGGTTTTTGCGGGTTTGTTGAGGGGAGTTCGGTGTCCAAGTCCTGAAATTTTCTGAGCTGAGGATCAGCCTCAACACACAGAGTCTTTCCAGCCAGTAGCAGCAGTTCCAACTCTGGTAGCGCAAAGGAGGAGCCACGCAAAGCAACCGAGCTTTCTGTCTGGGATTGAGGGATATTTCAGCCTGTCTCGTGCAGGCCCAGTTGCTTCCTTTCTGAGCACCTCATTGTACTTGTTCCCAACAGAAACATAATAAAATGGCTCAGATGTTTTTGGCTCTATTATGGTGTTTTTAATGGCTATTTCTGTTTTGTTGTAATTTTAGTCTTTGCATGCTTTATATTACTATTTGTTCCGACTTTTCAAGGTGGTGTATCTTCCATATTTGAGCTGACTTACAAGGAGCATTTAGACAAGCTCTTGGAGCATATTATTTACATCAATAATTGACCTTCACAAGTGTAACACTTCTTCATATACATCACTCTTTAATCATATATATTTATGACAAGGTGATAAACCCCTAAAGACATCAAGAAGAAGTCTTTGACCTATAATAAAACTCCTTTCTAATGAAACCCATGAGTAAAGAATTTACAAAATACATTTTATTATCTTTGTCTTCTTCATTACATAAATTCATAATTACTAGTCATTATGAAGATTGAACCTAGTTACACTTTCCAATACTCCCTCTTAACTAGGGAGGTATTCATAATGGTGCATGGTCCTATATTTATTCGATTAGTCAAAGAAAATTATTGTATATCATTGGAAGTGGATCATTGTCCCTGGTATGGGAGTCCACAATTTTTGTAATTATTATTTGTCGTTTTAGGGTGGTAGGATGGTGCTAGGGAGGTGGTAGAGTCACCTTCAAGTGGGTGCATGAAAACACTTCAGGGTGGTAGCTTGGTGCTAGGGCAAGTTGGTGTTCGCTAGGGTGTTGGTGCATTCATTCAACTGATTATTGATAAAACTTAGGGCATTGGGGCGTCTTTCTAGTGGGTGCTAGAGAGGAATGTTTTTCTAGAGTTCTAGGAAATTGTAGCTTTCTTTTCAATTGGGGCTGAAGATTTAAAGAACTTACTAGAAAAGCGTCTGGTGGTTTTCCACCTGTAAATTCTTGTGTTCATTATGTATTGTATATTTACTGTTTTGAATACTGTTGAAGAATAACTAATGCTCTGAAAAGGTTAATAAGTTACTAATTGTGAAGAAACATTGATTCACCCTGTCTCAATATTTCCAACAATTTTATCGTGATGTTCACAATACTGGAAATCATATCAATCAACACAGATAAATACATGGCACTTCATCATCTTTAAATGTCTACATCAACATTATTCAGAGAATTATTTCGTAATGTATAAATTTTTGCTAGCACATTCATGAATAATATTTTCTTTATCCATTTTCATATTTGGGAAAAATATTTGATTTAAAATTTTACTAGTTGGTCAAATGAGTTTCAAAAAGTAATTTGACCACTTTATAAGTTTATTAATCTAATTAATCTTCTTAGAATAGGTACAAATATTTTCCACTTCTATTTATTTTATTGTTGACCTTATCAATGTGGACAAGGTTTGTTAGGAATCGGGATATGTAATGTCCCCATTTTTGGATTCCCCTACGAAGCAGTTAGAGTGGATTTCCAGAGCTTGTGTCAGCCAAGTCCTAAGCATGATAAAGTAGTTTTTTTTTCTTGAGTATATTTTGCTCTTCACCTCTCTAGCCCTTTATTTGGCTTGACTTGACTTTTTGAGGCTTGCATTTTCTCTTGGATTTTTTTTCTATCTTTCTTGACAACCCTCTTTTGGATGATCTTTGGCATGTTAACCATATGTTAAGGGGATTTTGTCTCTTATAAATGGGATGGAAAGTGAAAAATGTATTATGGAAAGCAGATGTCCACGCTATCCAACCTGATTCCCCAGTAGTACCTTGTGGTCTAGCTTAATGGCACACTTATCCAAAAGAGATTATGTCCTGATGGTTAGAATTTAGAAATAATAACAAGGTAACATTTTTATTAAGTTACAAGCGATAAAACATCCATCTAATGCTGACATCTACACAACAAGATGAAACCTTAGCATCATTTTCAGATGAGGAAGTTAAGCAATGAAACCATACCAACCACTAATCGAAGCAGAATGAAATATCATCTAGCTTATCTGAGATCAGGGCCTGGAAAGTGATACACCATTGTGAATCACTGATGAGCACAGGAATATAACTGATGAGTGGAGAATAGCAGGTCCAGAGTGATAAGATAATCTCATCCAAGCAGCAACATTTCACATCAACTAAGTGTGTCTCCATGGGAGTTGCATGAAGGGCAAAAATATGGACAAGAAAAAGAAAAGGCATCCAATAACATCCCTATGTAACTGACATCTACAAAAGAGTTGGATTTGGGAAAAGAGCATTACCTGTTATAGCCTGTCGTGAATAAACAGCAATTTTATTTGGCCACTAAATCGAGAAGAAGCAAGATTGTGAGGTTGAACTAGTCAAAATGGCATATGAAAGCCATGCAAACAGCGGGAGGCTAGACACTTATAATACATACATGGCTCATTTTGTTCTAAATCTGTTTAATTTCCTCCTTTCCAGCAGTAACGATGAATGTTTAGTGGATGAAGTTTCTTTACAAGCAGATTTCAGGGACAGTCTGAAGGTTGGACATTTTTACTAGCAGTGCTGTTTGTAGCAGCAGAAATCTCACATCACCCCTCTTCTTCCAGGCCTCACACCACTCCCATTGCTGTCTGCAAAGAGACCATTGGCAACCTGTCACCCTCTATGATGCAATCAACATCTTGGGTGACATCTGATTTGTTGTGAGTATGCTTTTGTTATAGGTCCTTGTATCCACTGGTTGTTCATGGATTGAAGGGTATTACAGTTTTGTGGCTAATTCCATTCATTTACATTGATTTAACTTCACCTAAAGCACACATCCAATTTACACTCTTCATTGGTCTGCTGTTATAGATGTCTTTGTCGATATGATCCCAGCCACTAATATTATTTGAAACTTACCCTCGGTCTTGACTATTTACAGAGAGCCCAATAGGTAGTCCTCTGTACGCAGATCGTCTTGGAAATTTTGCAGATTTTTACGTTGGATGGCAGCATTTATCTCTAAGGGACACCTCTCACACCCCCCTAAGACCACCAGTTCAAATGGATAGTCTCTCCAACTGTGACAAGGGTTGGTTTGCATATAGTTATTAGGCCAATGTGCCTGTGTGGATTTTTGTGACAATAATACTTTTTCACTTCAATTGTACCTACAGGCTCAAAGCTAATGAAATACCATATGGTGTTTACATGAGGAGGTTCCTTGTGCATTCCCCATTGACATATTATGATCTCAGTTTAGATTTTCTCACCTTTATCATCTCTGGTCCCTCTCAAGCTCATTTTGGTGTTAAAGTCAATAAAGTAGTCATTTTATTTCATTCTTATATTCTTCTTTCTTCAGAAAAGGAAAAACTCCAACAACTCTTATTTTACAGTTAAATCAGTTTAGAGAGGACATCAATTCCTGATTCTGGAAATAACACCTTGGAACCATTTTATATTTCAGTAAAACGACCAATTTTGTTTCTGAAAACTCAGTTTCTAATGCATTGAATGACCAGAGAGAACCTTCAGCAAACATAATCAACATAAGGTCACGATATCAAGTTGGATACAAAGGAGAATTACCAACATCCTGATCAGGAAATTTTTGTATGTGCCTGGATATAGAAAGTGCAAGCCTTGCTGCCCTTGCTTCGAATGCGCCCAAAATGACGTTAGAATTCAACCAGTCATCCTCTGCAATAAGCAAACAGTGGAGTTTAGGGGTGTGTAAGCTTAAAATTTTATGGCTTACATGAGAAACAATGCTCAGAAGCTGAATACCTTTCAGCCCAAAACTGAATATATATAAATGAACTTGGATTTGTAATAAGATTATATCATACATCATTTTGAAACCTATTACAATTTGAAGGCTAAAGAACATATTCAGGTGTTTATGGTGGATGCAAGTTATAGCTTTTAAATTTGAAGCACGTGGAGATAAACTTGGGTTTTAAATAGTCAGATAATGACATGTGTTTGGTATCTATCCAAAGCTGATCAAAATCTACATTGACCATTATCAGGATGTAGACCTAATATCAATGTTGCATGACTCGTACATGTATAAGACTCGTCCGACCATTTACTTGTTGACTTGTATAAGACTCAGGAACGACCCGTATAAGAGTCGTTAAAATGAAAAAAAAAAAAATTAAAATATGGTAAATGTTAAGCAGAAAAAAGAAACTAATGATAATTCCAGTCCTTGTAAGTTATAAAAACCACAATATATGCAATAATTCATAACATCATCTCATATCTATAAAAGTACAACATAACATATTCGATTTTTGTAAGCAAAACATTTAGATATTGAATAAGAAAAGGAAACATGATTCCATAATTAAAATCAAAAATGTCAATAGGTTCAAAATTCAAATACATATGTCATAAATGATAAATGATTGACTCATAACAATCTTGGGTCTCATCACTCATGGACGACCACGCCTATAATAAGCCCTCGTGGAGCTCATGGTAGCATCGGAAGGCTAAAGCAACTATGAGGCAGGTGTATTGGGAGTCTCCATTTGAGATGGAAAACTAGAGAGATCCTCAGTCTCTTCATCAAGCCAACTCAAATCAAGGGGCTCCTCCTCCACAACCCAATCAGACTCTAAATCAATAATATCCAATAAAATTGGATCTGTATCCTTTGGTTGCACTTGTTTTGTGAGCATTTGAAGGTTGTAGTAGATGAAAACCAACTTCTCCAACCTCTCATGCTCCAATCTGTTTCTCTTTTTGTTATGGATGTCCTCAAACACTGACCAATTGTGCTCACAAGAAGAAGCACTACAGGATTGACTCAAAACTCTGATTGCAAATTCTTGTAATTGCGGAGCCTCAAAGCCACAATCTATCCACCAATGAGCTGTAAAAAAATAACAAAAAAGATTATCAGTTTGCAATGCCAAACATATAAAAGAGAACTAGCAAAATTACAAGCTAAGTTCTAACAATTTGCACTTACAAGGCATATTCTTGTCCTTGAGACGTTGGCTTGAGCTGAATCCAAACATGCCAGATGCTTCCTTGTACATATCTCATTGTAGGTTGATTTTTTAGTGAATATCTACATTGGGGAACATCTTCTCAATGCATATCATGACACCTCTCATCACCTCTGGATCTCTTTGAATGTTAGACCCCTCATTATAGAATAAGCTCGGATTGAGATATGCTCCTACTGCATGCAATGGTGAATGTAGTTGTCTGTCCCACCTGGAATCAAAATTGCCATATAGGGAGATATTTAGATTCATCTCCCTTATAGAAAGTCTTGATGGCCTCTTTGGCCCTATCCATGCCCTCATAAATATATCCCATTGGAGGTTTCTCTCCATCCATCAATCTCAAGACTTTCACAAGGGGCTCAGTGAAGTTGACAATCTCAGTGACTTTGTCCCACAAACTATCACCAAAGACATATGCTTTCACAGACAATGTTGTCTTTCAAAAATACCCATTGCTGGCTACAAAACATTCTTCGCAAAGCTTGGTACTCATACAAAAGGCTTTGGAGGGAAAAAAAATTTGTAGCAAACCGTGTGACAGTTGGGCAACTAAGCTCACCCTGTGTGAATTCCCTCATAAGGTTCAACACCCAAGCATGATTATAAATATACTTGGTAATTTGCTTGCATTCTAGCACAACATTTTGCACCCACTCCAACTTCCCAATGTCCTCTAGTATCAAGTCTATGCAATGGGCAGTGCATGGAGTCCAAAAATTGTGGGATATTTGGCACAAAGCAACCTTCCAGTTGCTACATAATTTGTTGCATAGTCCGTGATTACTTGGACAATATTTTCAACCCCAACTTCTTCCAGCACATCAGCCA
Source organism: Pinus albicaulis (assembly GCA_034641835.2). Classification (NCBI taxonomy): domain Eukaryota; kingdom Viridiplantae; phylum Streptophyta; class Pinopsida; order Pinales; family Pinaceae; genus Pinus; species Pinus albicaulis. The sequence continues at coordinate 945,238,675 of CM076580.1, read as the reverse complement.
ACAATGTAAAAATCAAATGTGCATCTTTTACATTTGTAGATGCATGGATTTTAGGAACATGGTTCCTTTAGGGCAAGCTACAACAAAATTTATTATTGTTCTACTCCTCTGATCTGTCAACCCATCAGACATAATTGTACAACCTGTAATTTTCCATGAGCTTTTAATGCTCTCCAATTGCTCCTTGACACACTCAAGTTCCTCATCTAGCTCTTTCCCCCTAAGTGCATTATAAGATGGGGCTTTGTATCCAGGGCCAGCACTTGCAATGGCATCCACCATGGGCTGATACAAATATGACTTTGCATAGTTGAATGAAAGACTGATATGGTACCAAAACCTCCTCACTGCCATATATGCCTCCTTCCTCTTATTTTCATTAAAATTATCCAAGGTTGGTTGAGATCCTGGAGTTGTACAAGGAGTGAAGAAAGAAGAGGTTATACTCTTGTTTGCCACAACACTTGAAGAGGAGTTACCAATACCTGGACTTTGAATCTGTGTTTCACTCTGAAATGAAGATCTACCTATCCCAACAATCTCATGCTTCCTTCTTGCCCTCTTAGAAGTTTCTTCTTTAATGGATTCCAAAGTAGCAGCCATTTCAGTAGTGACTTCATCAGGGCAATTTTGACAAAATCCCACACCATTCCCAGGAATTCTAGCTAGGTGGTATTTTAGCATGTTTTTGCCTGCACGCATTGTAGCATTGCAATAATTGCACTTGACATGGTGGTCATTACCGGCAATGATTCGTTGACCATGTACCCATGTCGGATCACGAGACTTTCTAGAACCCGTTGGTGGCATGGTAACGAAAACTGGAAGACAAAAAATAAATTTTAAAAATCTAATTGATATTTTTTATTTTTTTATTTTGTTTTTAAATTTTTAAATTTACAATTTCTTTTGGCCCTGTGGCTGAGTTTCTCAATTGGCCCTGTGTGGCTGAGAAATTGTGTGGCTAAGAAACTCAACCACATGGCCAAAAATATTTGCAAATTGTAATTGAAAAAAAAAAAAAAAATTGAATTGATTACATAAAATTTAAAAAAATTTACATGCAAGCAGCAAAATAATGAAACAAGGATCATGAAGCCTACCTGGACAGTGTGTTGTTACCCCGCCAGTGTTGTTACTCTGCCAGTGCTGCTACTCCGCCAGTGTTGTGACTCCGCCTTGCTGTTACAGTGGGTTGCTACTCCCCTAGTGTTGCTACTCCATCAGTGCTGCTACTCCACTAGTGTTGTGACTCCGCCAATGCTTCTACTCCACTAGTGTTGTGACTCTGCCTTGTTGTTACAGTGTTTTGCTATTTCGCCAGTGTTGTGACTCTTCCAGTGTTGCTACTCCCAAGAAAACAAAGGATTGTACAACTGTCTAAACATTTGTTGCTTTCAAAATGTCCAGTTCTGCATTGCCTGAAACCATATCGCTGCTCCAAAAGCTAGGATTAGATGATGGTCCCAGCATTTACCAGCATTCCATGATCATGAGCATTGAAAAAAACCTTACCACTTTCCTAGCCTATGCCTCCGAAAGGGAGAGAGGTTCTTATAAATCATTTTCTTCCCTCCAAATTCCCTTTTCCTCCACCTCATTTCCAAAAAAAATATAAAATAAAATCCAAAAAAAATTGCATTTTGTTATGGGACGGGTCTTATAAGCATCCAATACGGGTCCTATGAGAAACTCGCAGGGCTTATGTGGGTAGGCGAGTTTAATACGAGTTTGAGCAGGTAAGGGTAGAGAGTGTGGGTTCTATGCGAGTGACCTAGATCGTTATAGAACCTGCGGGTGTTATACGAGTGGTGCTTCCCTGCCTAATATATTGTAAGCAGGAAAGAACACATGTTACCCTATCTGGACTTTCACTGTTGACCTTGTACCATAAATATAGGCACCTATTTTATTTAAGACAAGAAAACGTAACTAAGAAAACCATACCTACTTCAAACAATTACTCTGAGGAAATAAAGTAATTATGATATTATCATTTGAGATGTTAGACAGATCGTTTTGGGAGTCTAAACTAAATCTATTTTCTGGACAATAAATTCTAGTGTGTCCTGTTGTTTGGATATCCTGGCAGTAAGGGTATTCCTAGCATTGCGTATGTTGTAACTCTTTAGTGAACAATATTAATTTGAGTACATCCTTGTACCTATTAATTATGAACACCTCCTGTTGACCACATTTTGTCAACAGTCCAAGAAGAGGGTACAAAGCAACAAATCATTTTTTTTCAAACCAATGTCATCATTCAGCTTCCAGTTATATCATTGTAACCCCAATTTCTGCAAAGTTTATTGTAAATGATGCTAGTATGACCATTGAGTCATGTAATTGCACCTAGGTAAGTCTATGATTTTTGTCAAAGGATTTCATTCTAGGAAGTTTTTTAACCTCCCCAAATTATGTATGTTTGTAAATACAGATAATCGGCAGAGTTTTTCTTCCAGCTATAACCCCAAAGCTAGGGTGGAATTCTTTGGCAATGTCATAGGTGAATCCCACTGTTTATCAAGCCTACGTAAAAGCGTTTTTAGGAAAAATTCTAGTGCATGGTTACTCATAATTAGACACCATGGCTAAATTATTTTATTATAAACACACTTGGTTTCATACTAGAGCATATTGTGTTGCAGAATTGGGTAATGTCTTGAGGGTCTATGTCTAAATGTGCTTTCCCCTTTAGGGGTTGATATTGTAATAATTTGATGTAAAAATATTTTAGTGCATGGTTACTCATAGTTAGACAATATTTGAGGGTGGAAAAAATAATTAATCCCCTCGAGAGTAATTTAATTAATTTTTCTAGCAAAATTAAATAAAAATCCTAAGCTAGAAAATTAATTTTGAGTCAAGAATAATCAGAGAAGAATTAAATTCTCTCCCAGTGGAAAATAATCAAAAATTTGTGGGTCAAAAAGAAATTAATTTTTGGAGGCCCTCCACAAAGGGGAAAATGGATATTTTAAGAAAATTTGATCCCTTGCACCTTGGTGGTTAAGTCAAAGTCAATTTTTTTAAGAAATTAATCCAAAATATTTTTGGATTAATAAAAAATAATTTTTAAGAGAAATTCAAATTTTTCCTCAAAAATAAAAGATCGGTGGTAGAGATTACAAGAAGATCAATACATTTTCGACAAATGAGATTATTTTGACAAGGATTAAGCCAAATATTCATTATTTCCACTTGGAGGGGTTTATTTCTCTCTCATTCTCTATATAAGGAAGTTATCAAGCACCTCATCAAATCATGATGATCTTTGGATGATGTAATTTTGTAATCCATGTATTGAGCCTTGCTCTGTTGGAAATATTTTCCGCACAGTAGAAATACTTTGAGGTTTTACTTCATGGTGTTCTTCTATCTGTTGATCTGTGTTATGTGCTAGTATTTTATTCTTTCATGCTCTATATTGTGCTAGAATTAATAATTATTATTTTGGTTGTCGGCGATAAGAACATTCTATTGGTACAGTTATCTTTACCTTAGGTGATCTGATTCACCCCATGATCTAACAATTACTTTCAAGATTAAATAGAGATCTACAAGAACACTAGCCCTTGGACTTCATGTTCACAGACTGTGGGGAAGGATCGACCTTGTTTGAGCTTTGGGCTTTAATTTTGACAAATTATTTTGCAGGAGGGTTTGGACAATGCTTTTTTAAAATTATTCATCCATATTATGTACTCTAAAATCTCAAAATTTTATTTATTTTGCGCTATAAATATTTAATCAGCTAATAAGAGCAAATATTTAAATTTTGTATATTTTTAAATAAATCTAACCCTTGTTTATTTTTTGAAGTTTTGTAAATAATTATTGAGGTTTTGGGATTTATTTCAATTTTTGTATGTATTGGGCTCTTGGGTTTCCTTCTTTTCATTTGTGCAGGAGATAATTCAAGGGTTTAAAGCAACAAATATTTCCTGGGCTATTCATCCAAGAAAGGAAGGTTGATCTACGTCCTTGAGGGTAATATCTAGTCTCTCTAGTGTAATGACCCAACTCGAATTATATGGAACATAGAAATATTAGCATGCATATGAGACTTGCATATGATAGCTACATATGCATGTATCACGTGTACTGCACTAGTACATGCACTAATCAATTATGAAAAGAAACTCAGTGTAGAGTAACGAGTGAATTGTTGAAGTATTGAGTAAATACCTAACTCACCAGAATATAATGAATGTATTAGTTATACCTACCATTATCATAATATAAACTAATACTTTGTTCAAAGAAAATTAAAAGCATTGAATTATGAAAATAAATGATGATATTTTAATAAATCCAAGATATTTATTAAATAATAATATTTTAATAAATCTAAGATATTTTTGAAATCCAAGAAATTTAGTAAATAATAATATTCTAATAAAACTAAGATATTTTAGAAATCCAAGATATTTACTAAAAGAGGATATTTTAATAAATATCTTGAATGGAGTTTGTGTATATAAGGAGAAGAGGGGGAAACTTGATGGGCATGGGTAGTGAGCGGAAAAATTGACCCAGATGCTGCCAGAGGAGTTCTAACTGCGTGAGACATGAGCAGTGAGTTCTAACAGAGTCATGGAGTGATCTCGATTATTATTGGAGTTTTGAGCACGGGGGCCAAAAGACTTGTCTTCTGGATCTGGGGACCGGAGAGGTTGACCTCAGATAGGCTGGGAGGAAAATGGCAGTTTGGTGACGGGAGCTGGAGCCATGGCAGATCAGGAACATCTTCAAACACGGTTCCAGGTAAGTATTAATTAGTCAATTGATATATATTCTGCTTCAAAAATCCCACTCTGAATTGTGTAGTATGAATTTTGTGAATGATTGTTAATTTTGAAAATTAAGGGCTTTACACATGGTATCGGAGAACAGTTTCAGACTTTGTGGATCTTAGGGTATTTTAAATCATTTCTATGGATTCCAAGCTTGTATTGCCTCCATCTCTTCAATATTCGTTTCCTTTAAATATTCTTATATCCAAATAAGCATAATCAAAGAAAATCTTGCCTCAAAGCTCAGTGCAAATATTTCCTGTGGGTACTTTTGCAAGAAACCCTGGTACTAGTGGCGGCTAATTTCGCTATCAATACTTTAGTGCATATTCATCTTAATTTAGTCCATACTATAGTCATTGCACAGGTACCCCAGCTGGTCTTCCAAGGGACGCAAGTTGTAGAGATCGTCTGCCTTCAATCTGGGCTAACTTGGCCCTCTCACAAATTTGAGAGAGGCCTTCAAACTTCCATGACTTTCCTCCTTGAGACTGCGGCTGCCTAAGGTAACACAACTTCTTGAGAGAGATACACACTTGGATGTATGACTCACCTTCCTTTTCATAATCTTTACATATTTTACATTATAGCCTTTGAGTATGGTACTAAGTTGTTCATACTTCATTCTATCCACACTCTTTAGGTCTCATTATTACAGTGCCATAGAGTTCGGATTCTTCATTATTTTATGCCATAGTAATAGTCAGTTTCTTGTAAGTTGTCACAGTATGTTAGGGTCTTCGCTGCGAGGTCCGCATTTTAGAGAGATACTGTAGCTTTTATCCAGAATAGAAGATGCTACTGAAACAAGAGTAGGATAATAGCAAACAGATTACGAACGGCGGTAGAAATCTCCAGAAAATAACCTAAGGTGCAATTCTAATTGCTCCCGCAATGCTGCCTTCTTCCGCAGCAGTTTCTCCTCATGTTACCTTGCAGGCCCACTATCGACGCTGAAATTGACTGCGAACTAGAGATACAAGGCCTATATCAAGGTTCTCAGTAAGCTGTCTCGTAATGTGACCTTCGAGTCTAGTAATTCCCTGAGAATCGGCAACATAGCCAGAATCATGTTGAGCTCGACTATCGTGGCTCTCCTACTCAGCCTGATAATTATTCTACTCACTCGAAGGAGCCTAGCAAAGGTAGTAGTCATAGATGAAGAAGGGATCAATTCGGAAGAAATGGAGGTGGAAGCCTCTTGAAGAACTTCTAGGGTTGCTGTCGATTCCCACCAGAGGCTCCTCTTTTACGAGCTAATGGGCTATTCTCGTGTCTGGACGGCAACATAAGGTGTTTGACATGGGAACAGCGTTGCAACGTGGCAGTGGTCACTGCCAGAGGCCTGGCTTATCGGAACGAACGGTGCAGAGAACCCATCATGCACTTGGACATAAACCCTCAGGATATCCTTTGCTCAGATGCCATGGAGCACTCAACGTATTATTAACTGTTCGAGCTTTTGGAAGGAGTTATGGGATCCATGTTGACGGCAATGGTCGGATCTACGTTTCTGGGGCACATTTGTTGGAGTTGTGTGGGGTAGGTAGTATTCAGACTTGGGTCCACGGAACTCCCATTACTGAAATTGTAGATTCTATTTGTGAAGTTGTCGCAGTTAGAAAATCCCACGGTGTGCGCTCTTGTAAATAGACAAAAAAAAAACAAAAGTTAATGATAGGATAGATATGAGGGGCGTCCTTGGAATTCTTGGAATAATTCGGATCCTTTATTTAACTTCGCCCATATCTATCAGATTTTCGAATAATTAACCTTGCTCATATTAATAACATACCAGATTCAAGAATAATTGATCTAACCCATATCTATTGAATCCCCAAATATTTTGAAAATCTTACTTAGACTTAAGCTCTATTGAATCCCCAAATATTCTGAAAATCTTACCTAGACTCAAGCTCAGTGAGATATGAGTGGATTTTGATAACATTATGGAAGAGGAAGATGAGGAAGATATGAGTGTATTTTGATAACATTATGGAATAGCAAGGAAGTTAAAAAATAAAATAAAATAAAATCATTTTGAAATTCATTTTATTTCAGTATTTTTTTTTAACTTTTCCAACTGCAAATTATTTCCTTTCTGCTTATTAATCTTAGAATTTATTGAATAATTTGTTTATTAATCTTTTATTATACTTTAGTGGAGAATTGGGATTAGGGCCAGATTGGATTTAATGGGGAAAAGCCTCTCATTCTAGTGATGTACGTAGACGACCTCTTCCTGACAGGTGCTGACCCTCTCATTCATCAGTCCAAGAGGGAGCTCACTGTTGAGTTCGAGATGAAGGACCTAGGACTGATGCATTACTTCCTAGGCCTGGAGGTCTGGCAGAGTCCTAGCGAGATTTTCCCTTCTCAAGGAAAATATATTGTGAAGCTTCTAGAAAGAATTGGAATGGTGGACTGTAAGTCCGTGTCGACACCGATGGAGCTCAACTTTAAGAAGTTGAGTGGCAGCGCTACTAGGCTCGTGCTAGCAAATCCTACTGAGTATCATCAACTGGTAGGGGCCCTGATGTTCTTAGTGAACACCCGTCCGAATGTATGTTTTGCAGTGAACACTTTGAGTCAACACATGGTTGATCCTCATCACATACACTAGGTTGGTGCCAAGAATCTCTGGAGATATCTTCAGGGCACGATAAACCCTGGGCTGAGATACACTACCGGGAGCATGACACTCCATGGATATACTAATGTTGATTGGGTTGGCAGTGTGGTGGATCGCAAGAGCACATCTGGATGTTGTGTCACACTTGGTTCTGCTTCGATATCTTGGATGAGCAGGAAGCAGAAGTCAGTGGCTTTGAGCACCGCATATGTTGCAGCGAGTATTTCCTGTTGTGAAGCAGTTTGGTTGCGAAAGCTCTTCAATGAGTTGTTCGGGCATGTGCTAGATACCACTGTGATACTCTATGATAACCATAGTGGGATTCGGTTGTCCGAGAATCCCGTGTTCCACGATCGATCCAAGCATATTGATATCAGGTACCACTTTATCCGAGATATGGTACAGTGAGGCGTCGTAAGGCTCGATCATATAGGAACTGATGAGTAGGTTGTGAATATTCTCACAAAGCCCTTGGGGAAGGTCAAGTTCCTAACCTTCCATGAGAATCTTGAAATGGTGGAATGACCCTATGCTGAGGGTCTTGTTGGACGATGAGCTCTGGGAGCTTTGGGGGGCCTTGGGGATAGCTCCTCAGAGCTATAAGCACACACGTGGCTAGGCTTGTCGAACCTTGTGGTGCTTCTGCCCCACCATTATGATGTTGAGTTGGTTCACCTCTCATGATCTATGCCCCGTATGCATCCTACCCATTGAGTCTCGTCTCATGGGAAGCACCTCTCATTTGGCCAGTGAGGTGAGAAAAGCTAGAGACCAATAGCAAAGACCAATGGACGCATCGGAGATTGTCGTACTCTCTATGTCTAGGATGGCACATGTCTAACCACTTGATCTGGGATCCAATCTAGTGAGGTTTCGGACCTCCAACTGACTTCGGGTCAGGTAAACCAACTTCGGGTTGGTATGTGACTCTTTTGAGTCCTATAGATGTTTTGGACCTCTGGGCTGAATTTGTCTACTGGGAATGATGTCTTTGTGACTGACCCTTTCTGTTTTGAAATAAAGAAGCCAGCGAAGCAAGTTATGGCGGGATGACGCACGATGTTTGGATGGCACAGGTGGATGGAGTTCTCCCGAGTTGAGAGGGAGTGTTAATTTTGGACAACTAGGTCCAAACTCCATGTTGTGATGCTTAGATGAAGATGCCAATATTTTTATTGGATTCCTCTATTGGAGAGGTGCAAGATCGATCTAAAGATCATCTTGATTCGATGAGCATAACATTTATTTTGAATTAATTCCACTTATGTGCAAGGTCAGCCAGAATTGAAATGTAGGCTTGAAGCCCCAGCAGATGTGCCACACAACCTCACTAATGGATATATATAGGTCAACGTTGGAGGTCATTTCACTCATCACATCATCACACATTCTCTCTCATCATCTGATTGGTTCGATCATCTTGGAGGCTCTTCTTCTCTCACACGAGGGAAAAAGCAGCAAAAGGATTTTCTGTTTTCAGCGCAGATTAGACGAGCGTTGACTTTGGTCAACGCATGGTCAAACTGACCCCAAACTAAGTCAAAACTTCGATTTCTATAGTCTGCATTTATTGGCAAAGAAATCGATGTTGGCCGTTGACTTTGACCAGGCTGCATTGACTTTTGGCTGCTGTTGTTTTGCGTTGATCGTTGACTGGGAAAGTGTTAGACTTTTGTTGACTTTGGGTTGACTGGTATAGCTATCCGAGAGGATTGTGTGACACTTCTAGTTGGTTGACCATATTGAGACTTTGTTGGTTGAAGGATCCTGTTGACCTCCGTAACGCACCACAACACATATTTTTGTTGATCAAGTGTATTATTTTTTGGCTTGTCTCCTGTCGATCTACTGGTATGTTCTATCAGCATTTTACTTTCTTGTTTATGTGATTTTTGTTTGATATTGGGGATAAAAGTAAAGTTACATCAAGCATAGAACATCTACGAAAATTTACAGCTCCCGAACGCAAAAAACACTCTCGCCTGACGTTCACACGCGAAGGAGGAAAATGACGTCGTGGGTCGGAAATTTGGAGGGAAGGGAGGGAAAGGTAGGGGAGGGAAAGAAATAAAAGCCCTCCCTCCCATTCTATTTTTCATTTCCGAGAAGAGAGAGAGCAAGAGGAGAGTTAGAGAGGAGAAAGAGGAAGAAGAGGGGAGAGGAGAGGAGAGGAGAAGAGAAGAGAACAGGAGAGAAGAGAGAAGAGGAGAGGAGAGGAGAGAGCAAGGGAAAGGAGAGGTTGACGAGCAAGGAGCTTAGAGGTCTCTGCTTGGGATCGAAATCACCGAAGGACAAAGAGGTAGGAGAGTCCAATCACCTATGATCTAAATTTTCTTTTTCTATGTTTTTAATTTGTTCAAACATGAAAATTTAATTTTTTTTCTATGTTGCATATTAACTTGTTGAAAAATGAAAAAATGAATTTTTTTTTGCTATGTTGCATTTTCATTTGTTTAAAAATGAAAAAAAAATGATTTTTTTTATTTATATGTTGCATTTTAATTTGTTGAAAAATGAAAAATTGAATTTTTTTTTCTATGTTGCATTTTTTCCTATTCCCATTTGGCATTCCTCCATTGTTTTGCAGGTTAAAAACTTGAAAGTTTGAATTTTGAAAGTTGAAAGTTGAAATATCATGGCTATATGGCTTGGCATTTTCTTCATGTTGGTTCCATTTTTGTTATTATGGTGTTGGAGAGTAGGAGAAAAAGGCCTATTCTAGAACAGGAGGATGAAGAAGTAGGTTACAGTGGATATGATGAAAATCCCGAAGAGAAGTACCAACCAGAGGAGGAAGGGGACTTAGGGGAGAGTGGAGATAGTGAGACTTGTTGTCACACAAACTGTCTAGGCACCGCGACAATGGCTCAGATTGGGGGTTGTCACCCTGATCCCCAATCTCTTTGTTTAAGTTGTCTCCTTATAGCAAGCTAAGGGGGCTAGACCCTATTCTGATTCGTTGTTGCGGTGCCTAGACAGTTTGTGCAACAACATTTTTTGGCGCCATGGCTGGGGATAGAGCTTTTTTGTCCTTGGTCTCAATGACATTTTCTGATCTTCTAATCTTTTTTTGCCATTCATTAACCCGTCATACAGCATAACATTTTTTGGCGTCATTTCATCTCTTCATCATTTCATCATCGTATCTTTTGTTATATCACTAATCCTTTCATCATTTGCACCTTTAGCACCTGGACATTTCGGTTGGCTTCTTGTTTGGGTGGCAACTCCACTTATTCATCTATTTTACTCCCAAACAAGAATCCCTCCCTGATATCCATCTGCTTCTCTTGACTAATTTTTCGGTTTTTGAATCAGATTCATGTTCAAGTGGTGATTCCAATTCTTTCATTTCTTACAAGAATTTCTGCTAAGAAGCTCGCTTCTTGTGGATCTCTTGACTTTTCTTGAACAAGGATCTCTTTCTCTACCATCCATTTGGTTTTTCCATTTAAGTAAGTCGTCATGGGTGATCCTTTTCATGACATGCCAAAAAAGGCCATTCAAAAAATCCCTGTGTTCTCGAGTGGTGATTCAGCCACTACTCGAAATCATCTCTTAATGGTTACTCATATAATAAACAAATATTGTCTTCCTTCACAATATAATCGTGAAGATGTCAAGATAAGTCTCTTTGGTTGTTCCTTAGATGGTGATGCTATGAATTGGTTTAGTAATTGGCCTGAGGATTATATTGATTCTTTGAAAAGTATCATCAATGCTTTTAAAGATGAATATATAAAACAAGGTGGCTCGCCTTGTGCCCCCAGTACTATGCAAAGGAATGAAAGTGATCTTGTAGAGAACTCAACTATTAACAAAAGATTTCAAGATAATTTTCAGGATGAATCCACTTGTACCATGACAGCACAAATCCATGATAGTGGTGAAGCAGAAACAAGTTGTCAAATCAGTGTTAACAACGATAAGCATCTTGTTAAGGAATTGATTAATATGGTTAAGGATATACAATTGAATCAAGCTCAAATAATCAAGAATACAGAACTTAATCAGGCTCAGCTTATTAAGGATATGGAACTTAACCAAGCAAGATTAACAACTGATCATACCAGGGAAATTGATGCTATACAGAACAAGTTGTTAGCCTTAGAGGAAGAGATAATGATCATGGAATTCAATCACTCCAATCAAATGATTGCCATGGAAGAAAATCATATTGAAGAAATGACGATCACGGAATTTAATCACTCTAATCAAATGGCCACCATGCAGAATCATTTGATCACCATAGAAGAAAATCATGAGAAAGAAATGAACTATATGCATAATTGCTTCATGGCCATGAAAGCGAATAATGATAAAATGATAAAGGACATGGAAATCGGCCGAATGTCTCTTCAACACAGGTTATTGGCTATTGAAAAGAGTCATGCGAAGGAAATCAATATTATAAAGGTTAAGCATTCTAATCAAATGATTGTTATTCAGAATAAGTTGGAAAAAATGGAAAGATCACATTTACAGAATGTCCAACCCAAGTCAAAATTGTCAACAGATCATAGGCCTCCCAGTTTGTTGAAGCAAGCTCCATCCTATTATGAGGAGACCATTTCTTCCATTGAAAAGTGGTTGTTTGAAGGTGGCCTAGATAAAAGGAAAACCGAGGGGAATCAGGCTAATACATCACCCTTGACAGAGCAGATGCAGAATGAAGAGAGGCATGTCACACATATCTTGTTTACTTTGTCTGAAATTTCACAAGCATAATGTTCCACATCATCAACAACACAGTCTGCCACGAAGAAAAGCCTCAAGAGAAAAAGAAAAAGAATAAGAAAACATTTTGATTCATCTGATGGCCTCAAGTAGCTCGATTTTCAGATAAGACAAAGTACTACCGTATGCAAGATTGGACATGGCACATCCGAGAAACAGCCCACAAACTTGCCTGAAAGCAAGTAAATACTCAGTATGCACTATACTGAACACATCTGATGCCACAGGGCATCCTTTGTATTGTATCCCTAACCTTACACTTTGTCCTTTGAGCATTTCGTTTTGTAGTTGGAGTAGATTTACATTTCATGTTGGTAGAATAGTCAATAAATGAAGAGCTTCTATTTTCATGTGCTTAATGTTATATGATGATATTTGAATGGACGCTGCTTATGTAATTTTGTGTGTTGCTTGGATGCAAATTCTGGATTCTCACATTCCTTCAATGAAGCAACATGTCCCCAAGTAGAGCCAGATGTTGACCACTCTATGTCAACGACCCCATAGCAGTACACCTCCATTTTTTTCAAATGGGATTTATCATGTTCGAGGTGTTCACGCCATTCAAATTTCATCATCAGTCGAAAGTTTTGTAAGCGATGTAAACCCATTCTGCATGTTTATAATGTAAATGATCTAAGTAAGACCATCATGTATGTAACAACCTAGGTAAGCCTAGTATTTTGGTGATGATTTCTATCCTAGGAGGTTTTTTGTCCCACTGATTCATTTTTGTTTCTCGACACAAGTGATCGCCAAAGTTTTCCTCTCCAACCTCACCCTAAAGTTAGGGTGGATTTTGTCGTCAAGATACTAAGTGAGTCCTAGTGTTTTCTATCAATTCTTTGTAAAAGTAGTTTGGGAATAATCTTAGCTAATTGGCTAGATCATTTTACTACAAGCTACTTGGTCTACTAGATCATGTTTTGAGTCGCAAAATTGGGTAACTATTTGAGGGTCTATTACGAATGGGTTTTCCCCCTTCATGTGTCAAAATGTATATATCTTATGTAAAAAGGGTTGGAAACATAATTATTCCCCCCATGAGTCGATTAATTAAATTTTTTGGTCAAATTAAATTAAAAATGCTAAGCCAAAAATTTAATTAATTTTAAGTCCTAGGTAAATTAAAATTCTTCAAAGGCAAAATTCGTGGGTCCCTAAAAAATAAATTTTTAATGGTCCCAAGCCAAGGGAATATTGAGAATTTTGAGAAATTTCGAACCCTTGGGCCTTGGTAGTTAAGTCAAAGTCAAATTTTTGAGGTGATTAACTCAAAAAATTATTTTTGAGATAATTAAAAGGAAATTAAATGATAAATTCAAATTTCCTCAAAAATTTATAATTTCGGCAGACCAGATTAAAAGATGACTAAATCTTTTTCGACAGTCGAGATTACTTTGACAGGCATCAACAGAACTAGTCGTTGGAGATTTTATCTTATAAATTAGAGGTCTTTGTCAGTCTTTCAATCATCCGATCTCTTGATCGTGCACTTGCTCTGAGAAGCTCTTGTAACTTTTGTTGATCAATAAAATAGAAAGACTTTGGGGTTACAGATTTTGGTGTTCCTTTTCCAGATCTATGTGGTAATGTTGTTTCTAAAACTCTGCTACTTTTATTTATATTCGCTGGTTAATAGCCCTTGTGGATTGATCTTCATATAGGTATCTTATGCAGTTTTCTGGGTTTGTTAAATTTCATTTTGATTTGATATAAATATCAAGTATCTATATTTTTTGATGATCTTATGGTTATTTTTAAATCACTATTAATCTAAAGATTAGATCTGAGTGTGCAAAGGTTACTATTCAGGATTTGAGCGTTTGGGGAAATCTTCGGTTAGATCAACCGACTCTCAGATTTCAAAGGATCTGAAAAAGGCCAGTCTTTTAATTTCTGAAGTTATCTTACAAAATATTTTTGCAGGGTTTTCTTAGGCTTGTGCCTCTCTTAATTTCTCTTTTTCTACAACTGCTTTAAATGGTTTAAATCTGGCCATCAGGGCCTTGATATGTAAAATAGCATTGTAGATTTGTAAATATCGTTATTTTCTCTTAACTCACCGGGGTTTTTTGGTTTTTATTTGTGTATTGGGTTTTTGAGTCTCTTGTTTCTGGTTTTGTGTAGGTTGTACTGGGAAATTTTCAAAGAATTTTTTTAGATCCAAACCAGATCTAGGCCCTGGAGGGTAAGAACTAATCTCGAGATCAAATCTGGCATGCAAATCTGGATGAAATCTTGGCTCAAATACAATTTTCCGCAGGAAAAATTTTCCATCAAATTAAAATTCGAATTTTAAGTCTAGAATTTGTCATAAATCTTGAAGTGATTTGAAATAAATTTTGAGGTAAGAGTTTTCATTTCTGGGCAAGAGACTATTGTTTTTCCTGCATAAATTTTTGAGTGCTTGTTGCCTGCTCCATCTCTCCTCCACCTTCGTCCCTTCTCCTTGCTGCCCCATTCTATTGCATTTGCCCGCTCCACTACCCTCGGCTTGTTGCGTTAGTCATCCCTGCGCGCTCCTCCCTCGTTGTTCCGCGCCTGCTCCTTCACGCTTACCTGTCTGTGTCCTTCCCTCATCTCCTCCTGTGCGTTCCCCTCGATCTACGCTCTCCCATCTCCTCCATGCTAGCCTGCTCGCTGTCCGCTGTTCCCATTTACCCACTCCCTCTTTCGCTGTCGGCAACTCGACCTGCATGCATAAACCTACGCACAAAGCTTATACGATCAAAACAAAAGTGTTGACATTTCACATTAATTTTTATTTTTTGAATTTTATAAAACTCTAACTTAGATTTAATATAACAATTCACATTTCTTTTTTTCTTCTTTTTTCGTTTTAGTTTCTTTGTAAAGTTCAAAATTTGATAATTTATGACATTCGATTTCAATATTTTTTTTTTTGGATTTGGTTCGATTGACTTTAAAGTTTAGATTAGTTTCATTTTATCTTTTCGTAAAGTTTGGTTTTAGAAATTTTAATAACATAACATTTTGAGCTTAATTTAATTCATTGTAAAGTTTGATTTTAATTTTCATTTTTATTAACATTTCAACATTTTAAATTCTAACATTTTGTATAAAGGTTTTTATTAAAACTTTTCAATTTTTTTATTTATTTTACTTTGTAAATAAAAAATTAAGAATGTTTCAAAATTTTAACTTAAAAATTTTCAAAAAAATTTAAAAAAAAAAAATATATATATATATATATCCATTTTTATTAATTTTAAATTTTTTATTCTTTTGGAAATTCAATTTTTGTGACATTGGGGTTTTGAGCCATTTATATGATAAAGGTCTAAACCCTCAAAGAAAATAAATATTTGATTGTGGAGAAATTCTTATAGTCGACGCGATTTAAATTTTTTAACGCCCTATTTTTAACTATAGGAGAAAATTTAATTTTTGGATTTGCGTTATTTAAGAATATCATTTAATCCATAAATTGCTTGACGAAGTGTTTATTTAACATCGACATTTCATGGTTTATTGATGATTAATTATTGAGATCTAAATGCTAATTATTTTCTTATGCTTCAGCTGGGTTTGATGATCATTGGCATCTGAGCTTTTGAACGTTTTCTATCGATTAAAATTGCCTAATTTGTACTTTAAGTCTTGTTTCATTTACTTGAATTTGGATATTTATTGAATATTAATGTTTGGAAATTATTTCAAGTAAGTGTGATCGATATCTTATTATTGTGGATTTGCAACGAATTGTATATCTTCTAATTGAGTAAACTTTGGGCATCCTAATAATTGACACACTTTAATTTATAATCTAAGTGTTTCAAGCTTTTAACATCACCTCTCATCTTTGATGCTTGCTTCATTTTCGCTCTATCTTCTAAATCGTTCTCCTTACATTCTACATTCTAAGTCAGCATTGCATTCATCCAAGCAGCAGTTTTTCATCAAGTACTTGTTTCTAATTTCCTTAGCAAGATAGTTGACTCCATAAGGCACTGGTATAGATCTTTCAAATATGATCAAATCCCTAAATCTTGCCATATCTTTTACAAGTGTTTGATTGTCTAACTGTGTCTCCTGAACTAATTGGTTCCCAACTAGTTCTCCTTCTACCCCCCTTAGCCTGCTATAAAGAGACAGCGTAAACAGAGATATTGGGGATCAGGGTGACAGCCCCCAATCTAAGTCGTTGTCACAGTGCCTAGACAGTTTGTGCGACAACAAGACCACAGTGACACCAACTAAAATTGACCAAACACCATTGTGGAAATATGTTACTAGACCTAAAGCAAGGAAAGGGGGTAGAGCCACTCAATTTATATGCCCCCATTGCTATACACAATACACAGATTCATACACTCGTGCCAGAAGGCACCTTTGTGGGAAAAGGCCATGGGATGGAGATAAAAATATAGGAATCAAAACTTGTGTAAGTGTATCAGCAACAAATAAAGCCAAATACATAAGAGAGGAGGAGGAAGCCCAATACAAATCTAAATATCTAAGGGTTTCATTGAATCTTATGCACCATCACAACATGGACAAAGATGTCCATCAACTTCCACCCATGGCAGTGGATATGGAGGCACATCTAGAACAAACATCTCTTTAAGGTGAAGAACCATATCCGATTTCCTTGACGAAAGGTCCAAGGGTGATGTGGATTCAAAAATTTTCCGATTTCTCTATGCATGTGGGGTATCATTCAATGTTCTTTGCTCACCATATTGGCATGAAATGGTTTCTGCCATTAGTGATGCCCCCAAAGGATACAAGAGCCCTGGGTATGACAAGGCTAGAACTGTGGGCCTTGATTATGAAAAAGAAAAAATAACTCATTCTTTGAGTAGAATGATAAGTTCTTGGAATAAGCATGGGGTGTCCATTGTATCTGATGGATGGACAAATGTAAAAGGCAAGCCATTGATAAGTGTTCTTGTTGTGTCTGTTAGAGGTGCAATATTCCTTTCATCATAGGATTATTCAGATAAGTTTAAGACTAGCATCAACATTGCAGAACCATTACTTGAAACAATTGACTGTATTGGACCATACAATGTCATCCAAGTCATCACTAATAATGGTGTGAATTGTAAGGCAGTGGGAGCAATTTTTGAGGATAAATACCCCAACATATTTTGGTCTGGGTGTTTGGTTCACACAATGAACCTTTTGATGCATGATATAATTAAAAACAAACAACCTCAATACAAATGGCTTGGTGATTTGTAAAAGAGAGGAAAGAAAACGATAAAATTTATTATAAATCATAGCAATACCCATGGTCTTTTCCATAGTCACTCAACATTGGAGTTGTTGAAGATAGAAAAGAGTAGATTTGCTAGTTATTACCTCACCTTCAGGCGCCTTTTGAAGGTAAGATAGTCATTGGCTGCCATGGTATCAAGTCCACAATGGCAGGTATTAAAGGGCAGGGCAGAAACATTAGTTGACAGACAAGGTTTTGAACAGGTAGAGGAGACCACTCTTGATCCTTTGTTTTGGGCACATGTGAGGGAAATTTTGAATTTCACCAAGCCCATTTATAACATGATTCGCTTTGCAGATACAGATAAACCAATGATTGGGGAGGTGTATGAGTAGATGGATAGCATGTTGGGACATATAGAAGATGTTGTTAAGGAAAAAGATCCAAACTTGTATTCAATGATTCACAATTGTGTGTGTGCACGGTGGAATAAACTTAATGTTCCACTACATGCTTTGGCGTATATCCTTATGCCAAAATACTACTCTCCATCTTCGTTGGGCCAACCTGCACCTCGGGGTGGGGTTAGGATCAAACCTCATATAGATCCAAAGGTTCAAGAGTAATATATGAAAGCATTAGACAAGTTGGTCGCTGACAGGGAGGAGTGTGCTAACCTGCATCATGAATTAGGCAGATACTTCAGTTGCACTGGTCTGTTTGGTTCTTTTCATGCAATGGAAGATAGAGACAGGTTTGATGCTCTCACATGGTGGGATACATATGGCGGCATGGGACTTTTGCCAAAATTGGCAAAAAAAGTTCTCTCACAGGTTGTAAATACTTCTTCTGCAGAGAGGTGTTGGAGCACCTAAAGCTTCATCCATAATGTGAGAAGAAACAGACTCAACGAAAACCAAGCAGAAAGCTTGGTTTATGTGCACTACAACTTGAGGTTGTTGAGTCATTATTGTGATCAAGCTTATGAGGATCTCTCATATAAGTTTGGGACAACAACCCAGAGGATGATAATTTGGAGGACGACACTATACATCTGGAAGAATTGGAAGCAGAACTTTTGAGAGATGAGGATGAAGCAGCAGCTGGCATGCCATCGCTACACCCACCATCTGGTAGTAGTGCCAGTGCCAGTGCCAGTGCTAGTGTTCGAGTTCTGACTAATGTTCCTTTGCTGATGCAGCCTCCACCTACATCCTCACGTGGAGGGCATGGGGCTTTTAGTTATGGTCGTGGTACTTCCCGCGAGGAGACTTCTGGAAGACCACCATTACCACGAGCTGCGCATAAATTAGACATTTCTCGTGGCAAGAGGTCAAGCAATAGATAAAACAGATTTACAGTTTACTAGTCTTTTCTATTTTCTAGTAGTTTTTAACTTTTTATAACTGTTGAAACTTGACTCTTTCATATTTAATGGAAGATATTTTTGTAAACAATATATGACAATTTAAGTTTGAAGTTTGAAACTTTGAAGTTGGCAGTTATAAGTTTATAAGTCATTATGAATTATGAATATGATGCTTCATGAAAGTTGAAAGTTGTTTCATTTCATTTCATTTCATGTTAAATATTCTTTGTTGTAATGGTTACACTTAGCTTACAAGTACAACTATGGTGATCAATGAATCAATGATGATAAATGTTATATATTGAATTTTGAAAGCTTGAAAGTTTAAGATTGATGAATCATGAGACTCAAGAATCAATATGTTGTATGTTTTTAACTTATGGACGTGGTTGATGAAGATTATAACTTCTAGATGATTGATGTTATGTGGTTCAATCTATGTTTTTATGTTTTTTATGTCTAATTCATCATTCTACATGCTTTTGTTGACATATATGCATCAAAATAAAAATAAAAAATACATATATTTAAAAAAAATCTCCCCGAAACGCTCCCGGATCAAGAGCTTTTGAAAATGGCACTCCCATTCCCGCTCCCCGCTTTTGCTCTCGCTCCCAAGTAAACTTGGTTGGCATAGCTACTAGGACTCGGTGAACGAGAGGGAGAAATTACCTAATTGGCAACGCTTATGGCCTGATTTGGTACAAGAAGAGATCAGGTGGAATACCAAAGATGAAACTTCATCCAAAGGAAAGGATGAAAAAAACTTTGCATTGGTTAGAAAGGGAAAGAAGGGAAAAGGATATTAATCTCAAACCATACCAGAATCCAGCCAAGGGGGCAAGAAGAAAGACTTGTACAAAATAAAATGCTTCCATTGTAATGACTTCAGGCATTATGTCGAGAAGTGTCCACACAAAAATTCTAGCAAGAAGAACTCAGGAGGAGCAATAGGTGAAGCTTTAGCTTCACAGTTTGAGCTTGACTTCACCCTTATCGCATGCATGGCTAGCACCGTGATGGGGAGTGTGTGGTACTTGGACTCTTGTGCCTCGTTCCATGTGACAGGGTGTAGAGAGCTTTTCAGTGACCTGGAGGAGAAAGATCACTAAATGCATATTCAACTAGGGGAAGACGAAAGGTACAGTGCTACCATGATTGGTACAGTAACCTTTTAGAGCAAATCGAGATCCCCTCATCGCCTTAAATTTGCTCTTGTGCCTCGTTCCATGTGACAGGGTGTAGAGAGCTTTTCAGTGACCTAGAGGAGAAAGATCACTAAATGCATATTCAACTAGGGGAAGACGAAAGGTACAGTGCTACCATGATTGGTACAGTAACCTTTTAGAGCAAATCGAGATCCCCTCATCGCCTTAAATATGTCATGTTTGTTCCATGCCTAAAGAAGAATCTCATCTTTGTAGCAATTTTGGAAAATCGTGGTTATGATGTGATCTTCAGCAAAGGGAAAGCATTTCTGAGACACATAGCCACTGGGCAAGTGAAGCAGATACAATGTTCATATGAAGAAGTTGTATAAACTTGATGTGGAAGATTCTGTTGCATTAAGGAATAAGGCAGAGAAAGTGTAGAGCCGCGATGTTGGTGAACTTTGGCACATGAGATTGGGCCATTTGCATCATGGCGCCTTAAAGATTATGCAACAAATAACCACTGGCCTCCCTAAAGGAGCACTTGAGCAACAGGATGTCTACAAAGGTTGTACTTTAGGGAAGTATGTAAAAAACACATTCCATGATCGAGACAAAAAAGCACATGCAGTCTTGGAAAGAGTACATTGTGATGTTTGTGGACCTTTCTCGACAACCTCCACTGCCAAACATAAATATTTTGCTATTTTTATTGATGATTTCTCAAGGACGGGTTGGACCTTCTTCATGTAGAAGAAGGATGAGACATTCTCAAATTTTGTAGAATTCAAGGCACTAGTTGAGAAACAGACCGACAAGAAGGTGAAGGCTCTCAAGAGTGAAAATGGAGGTGAATGTGTTTCGACTGACTTCAAGGATTTTTGTGCGAAAGAAGGCATTCGAAGAGAGCTAACAGTACCCCGCAACCCACAGCAGAATTGGGTAGTTGAGAGAAAGAACCGGAGCATTGTTGGAGTTGTGAGAGGTATGCTACATGATCAAGGTCTGCCACTGCATTTGTGGGCAGAGGCATGTAACATAGTAGTCTATTTGCAAAATCGAAGTCCTCATCGAATTCTTGGTATGATTACACCAAAGGAGTCTTTCTCGGGGAGAAAGCCATATGTGTCTCACTTCAAGATTTTTGGAGCCTCTGTTTACTGCCATGTCTCCAAAGATTCGAGGAAGAAGCTTCAGCTGACAGCAAAGTTGGGAGTTTTTGTAGATTACACTGAGCCTCCACACAATTACCATGTGTACCTACTATCCCTCAGAATGACAATTGTGTGAAGGGATGTGAAGTTTGATGAGGAGAAAGTGATGCGGTGCTCTATTGAGAGGGAGCTTCAGATCTCACCAGCATAGGAGCTTTTAGCTCCAAAGGAGGAGCCTCAGGATGTTGTGGAGCACCACAAATTGAGGAGCAGAGAGGAGGCAGAGTGGATACATCCACTCAAGCAAAACTAACCAGAGAAGGCAGAAAAACAACCGGGGAAGTTGATAGATTTGTGCAGGATGCGAGGGAGAATGTGGGAGCTCCTTCAAATTTGCATAGGCAAAGGAGGTCACCTGAGAGGTACACTGGCTACATGGCTCTAATGACTAAGCTTGTAGAGACTGAGCCATCATCTTTCGAGGAAGCAGTTGAGCAACCTGTTTGGGTTGACGCAATGGTGGAAGAATATGAATCCATTATAAAGAATTAAGCATGCAATAGACGAAAGCATAGGGAAGTATAAGGCCATATTTGTGGCCAAAGGATTCTCTCAAGTTGAGGGAATTGACTATGAGGAAATCTTTGATCTTGTAGCGAGGCATTCATCCATTAGATCAATTATTGCATTGGTTGCGCAGATGGGGTGGAAGATCCACCAAATGGATGTAAAAACATCATATCTCAATGGAGTTATTGAGGAGGAGGTGTACATCGAGCAACCAAAAGGTTGAGGCATTTGATCGAGAGTCTCATGTGTGCAAACTCAAGCAAGTGTTATACAGTCTCAAACAGGCACCCCAAGCTTGGTACACTAGGATTGACAGTTATCTCAAATTTCAATGGTTTGGGCTTGACCAAAAACGAAGTGGATGCGAACCTCTATCATATTTTGGCAGAAGGTAAATTGTTTATCATTGTTTTATACGCTAATGATTTAATATTAACAGGTGATGAGCAGTTGATCAGCTCTTGCAATGAGGACCTTGCAAGGAAATTTGAGATGAAGGACATGGGTCTCATGCACTACTTCCTCGGGCTGGAAGTATGGCAAGGCGATGGGTAATTGTTTATGTCTCAAGGCAAGTATGCCAACGAGATACTGCACAGATTTCACATGGAGAGTTGTAAACCCATGGAGACACCTCTAGAGACCAACTCAAGGAAGGAGGATGCCACTTCAGGTGAAGCAGTGGATGCTACCATTTATCGGCAGCTAGTGGGTTCATTAATGTATATTGTGAACACACGACCAAATATGTGTTATGTCATCAACTAGCTGAGCCAAGCTATGGTTAAGTCGACCAAATTATATTGGAAGGCAACTAAGCATGTTTTACAGTACCTCAGAGGCACTACCCAGTTTGGATTATGGTACAGACGGATAGAGGGAGTGAAGTTGTGTGGCTTCACGAATAGAGTTTGGGAAGGGAGTCCATCTGACCGAAAGAGTACATCAGGAGGAATTTTCAGTTTTGGGTCTGCAGCAATTTCCTAGTACAGCAAGAAACGAATATTTGTGGCGCTCAGCTCGACAGAAGAAGAATACATGGCTGCAAGTCAAGTAGCATGTCAAGTGATCTGGATGAGAAAGATATTTGGGGGATTGTTTGGTCAAATGATGGATCCAACTATGATCTATTGTGATAATCAGAGTTGCATTAAGCTCTCTGAGAATCTAGTATTTCACAATCGATACAAGCATATAGATATATGGTATCACCATTTATGGGACTGTGTGCAGAGGAGGATAATGTTGCTACAATATATTCTGACACAGGAACAAGATGCTAACATCTTGACAAAGGCTTTGTCAAGAGGGAAGTTCGAATTCCACAGGTGCATGATAGGGGTGGTTGATAATCCCTTTCTTGCTGAGAGGGAGTGTTGAAAAATGCAGCAAGAAAGTCTCAATTTTACTTCGCCTTGGTCAAATTGAGAAAACTCGATTTTCCACATCAACAAACAACTTGGAGGTAGTTAACTGAGGTGGCATGGCTCTTGTCACTTCGTTAGATCAGTAAATTCGAGTTAGTGCTTGGATTTCAAGCATGTGCGATTGTTGATTTGTAGCAATCAAGGTCAGTTATTTCAAGTTGTTTTCAGCTAAACTATTTCTAACTGTTGATAGAACTAATGGAAGGTCAGTTGTGTAGTGGGACAACAATCTAACTTAGTGATCATCCAGTAACTGATCAATCAACCCAAAATAGGTAGTGCGTGCAGAGAATTCGAGTTCCCCAGCTGTGGTGGAGATTCCAAGGCAATGTAACATCAGTGGTAGATTAGTCTTGAGTGTACAAGTGTTGCATGCAGTCAAAGGATCAATCTTGGGAATTGTGCAATCAATTGGAGGAAAATTGCTCAATAATAGGGGCCTAATTCCTCGGGATATGCGCATGGAAATAGTGGCTCAAGCTGAGGAAAAATTTAACTAAGTCTAGGTCAAAGGTTCTCATTGAGCAAAGAGATAGGTTATTCACTTGCAGGTTGAGCTCAGAGCTAGCTAGCAATTGTAATACATCTCCATTCATCCGATTTAATGCAAGCAGGCTTAAGGGGTTTTTAGCAGCTGCTTTCCCTTAGAAAAATATTGTGCATGTGTGTTATTTCTTATTGCATGTTTGAGAATGTTGTTCTAAATTGTGAATTAATTTCCGCAGAGAAGTAGAGTACAATTGTGTCTCCTGATTTCGATTTAAATTTCTTGAGCAGTTGCAATTCTATCACCATAATTCTACAATCTGAGCTTCCTAGATGTTAGCAACGAGACCTAGAGGCCTTCTTTCCCTTGCAGCAGCCCTTCTAGTGCTTCTTCACCAAGTCGCAGGACTCTTTGAGGTTGGTCATAGCCCTTAGGGCTTCCATCCTTCAAGTTGCAAACCTATCTTGTCTTACAGCAGGCCTTAAGGGCCTCCTCCTAGCCACTACAGGCCTATACAATTCTTTCACCCTTGATGGAAGCCTCTCTCCTTCTCCCTTTTGGTGTGATGCAGGCCCTAAGGGTCTCTCTCTACCTTGCCGCAAGCCTAAAGAGGCCTTGAACCCTAGGTCGAGCCCTCATTCAGCCCTCCTACCCTCATGGCTGCCCCATTCCTAGCCCTAGTTTATCCCTCCTTGTCTCATCTTGATCATAAGCATTGGTTTTTTGGACCAACACATTTTTTTGCAGGTGTTTCAAGTGGTTTTGGAGTTAACATTTATGGTTGCAGGTGTGAATACTCAGTGGAGGGTCCCTAGAAAACAAACTAGTCACCAACAAGGCCATAAGGCCTAGTGGATTGCCTCCTCAACCATTTTGTTCTCATCATTGTTTTATTACATCCTTATGATGCATCATAACAGTGCCATAAAAAATAATTAACAATCATCTTATCTCATTGGCATTGTTGGTCATTCACTCTTAGCATCCTTTGCATCTTTGGTAATGGTCTTGTTAGTGGCAAAGTAATTCAATGGACTGTTGTGATCATTGGTCTCTTGCATTTCATTACTGAATCTTGCATCCATCTTTAGCACTCTTGCATTCATTAGTAGTTCATTGTTAGCAATCTCATCTAATTAACAAGATACATGTGCACTCATTAATGCTCTAAAGGATAATTGGTATACTTGGACTGAATTTGCATTCATTACATAAGATAAGCGTGTTGATCTCATAAGTTTTCTCTTGCTCTTTTAATGTCATTAGCACTAATTAAAGAGTAATATTTTGAGGAGTTCTAATTGCAATTAGTGAATGTTTTTCTCTCTTTCCTTCATGGGCATTGAAAAGCATTAACACACTGTGTTGTCCAAAGGAATACTTTTTCTTGTCATTGCTATCATTTCCTAAACAAAATTGGCTGTTGGATAAGTGGTTACATTGCTTCTCATTATCAAAATGGAATAAATGTTCTTGAGGATAAGTGCACTAACATATTGTTTTGCAAGTAAGCATCACATCTAAGAATCATATCTTGTAACATTGGATTCAACTCACTCTTAAAGCACTTGATTGATCACCATATTGACATTGTGATAAGAGTAATCTTGAAGTCATCTAAGTGATCTCAAGAATTGCTAATTGTGTTGATATCTTATTGAAGGATTGGCATTATCTAATTGGCACATTAACATTGAGAAACATTGGACTTGTGTATTTTACATTTTGAATCAAGTAATTGCCCACTGTGAGATTTCTAATCTTGAATTGCTTTACACTCTCTACTTGTCATTGGGCAACCTAACTGGGAATTAAAGAGGTCATTGAGCACTAGCTTTTGGTGAAGATTTTCCTTGTAATTGTTAAGTATTTTCCTTTATTGTTCTAAATCGAATATTATTTGGATAATTTGTCTCAACGTGCTTAAAACATTTAACAATATCACCTAAAGTTAATCACTCATTTTGCACTTGTAGTCTAGGAGTAGCAGTGCATTAATTAATTTACCTCCAAGCATAATCGTGGTTGAAAGACGATAGGACCACATTTTCACCCAGCTTGTGACGTTTAGACCCTCACTTGTGGTTAACACAGTGACCTTGCAGTTGTCAAAGCCACAGTCTATGCAGCGCCAGAGGCATTCGGGTGGTTAGAACTCCAAGGGAGCTATCATTAATATAGCCTTTGCTATTTTCCCCTAGGTTTCTCTCCACAACCTACACTTGAGACTAACTTCAAGACAGTTGAGAGAAGGGACTCACTTAGAGAGGCATCTAATCTAAAATCAACCAAGAGTTTGCATTTCACTTAGTTCTAGGTGTCACATCTCATATAGGATAGTGTGTATTCTAAGCAACGATTGTTCATCTGGTAACTAGGAAACTAATTTATATTGTGCAAGTAATTTGACTCCATAAAGCACTAATCTCTCAATAATCTAATTAAATCGTGTTAATAATTAAACTCGTTGATCATCATTAACCAAGTTGCTAAGCCATTCAGTTGTGTTACCTGAACTTGTCGATTCTCGACAAGTCTTTCATCTTGTTGGAAATACTGAGAGGGGGCATGAATCAGTATTTCTTACCAATTAGAATTTTTTTATCTTTTTCAGAGCATTAGTTATTCTTCAGATATTATTAATGTTCTTCCCCAACAATTATAAACAATAATCAATATTAGACAACACTGTACAACAATGCAGGAAGATAAAACTATAGACACAAATATTTTTAGGTGGAAAACCCCCTCCAGGTCAAAAACCACTGACCGCTTCTCTAGTAATTGTCTTCTTCTCTCTTTAAAAGAAATATTAATTACATCAAGATTTCAGCTACAACTGAGGGATGCCCCAACCCCCTAATTCACAGGCCAAAACCTGTAGGATGCTACTAAACCCTAATTTCCTACTGTAACCAGAAGGACGCCCCAACGCCCTGTAGATCAGGCGACAACCTGATGAGTGCCCCAACACTATGTTTACCAACTGTTGTCGAAAAGGATGCTTCCATGCCCTGTTAGTTTATCAGCCACAACTGAATGGACACCACTACGCCCTGTGCAAGCCACAACTTGCCATAGCACCACCCTGCCATCCTGAAGTGTTCTTAAGCCACAACCTGAAGGTGATTCCAATCACCCAAAAGAGTTTGTAGATCACGTTTCACATTTTCACACTGGATCCCCTATACTCTGAATCAATGTAGAATAGTTGTAAGGAAAACGTAGAATAGATATTGAATCCCGGTAGTCGTTGATCACTGTGCCCACGAAACTGGTCACTGCACGATGCTACACATTACACTGCATATCACTGTCAATGCACAACTGTCATTATTGTTTCTGCAAATCACTGTCACTGCAAATCACTTCATAATTGTTGGCTACCATTAAATGTCACTTCACGAATGAATAGTCATCAATGCTCAAACACTGAGTGCTATCATCAAGTTGCACACGATGTTGCAACTATATGCCACTACTATCAAATAATGGCACAAACTAAGGTGCCTCAGGTCATCCCGATAATCTGCAATCAGTGCTTTCAAACTCTGTGCTTGGAGAGCTACTGGCATACGTGTAAACATTGTTGCTTAGTTGGTCAAGCCTCGTTATCCATTCTTACTTCAATATGTTGTACAACTGAATGAAAAATTCCTTCAACACTTGTTGCCATGCAAGATTACAATTGTGTCACTTCACACAAATTCCTAGGTCAAACTACAATATTGTCATATGTCTATGTGCTTCAATCTATAGTTCAAGTCAATCAGTCATACCAAAGTTAATGTGTGAACTCTATTTCAATCAGTGTGGAAAAAGTTGCGAAAAAGTCGCGATATTTTCAAAAAATTGGGAGTTTTTGCCGGCGCCGATAACATCGGCCGACTTTTTCATGATTTTTTCAAAATCGAAAAATTCACGATTTAATCGTATTACTCCCGACTTTTTGCCGAGTCGAACGAAAAAATCGTGAGGACATTATGCGCGGTTAATAAAAGCCCGAAAATGGATTTTTATGAGTTCATTTTTGTCGGTTTGCTGCGTTTAGCACTGTGGAGAGTCGAGGAGAGGGTTCAAAGTTTGCGATTTGCATTGTGTGTTGAAGATTTAATTCTCCACCGCTCGAGCTTGCAGATTGGGAGGTGTCGGACCGCCAGGGTTTGCTGCTGTTGCCAGGTAAGTTTCTTCCAAGTACCATTTCCTATGTATTCTCTTTGCTTTCTTTCTTTTGCTTGGAACATGGCATCCAGCTCTGACAACAAGCAGAACCACTGTTTTTTGGTTAGAAGTGACTCTCTCAAATATACTACGGTTACTACCTTAACGCAAATTTGTGTTCTTAACATGCATATAAGCTTTGGCAATGAGATTCTCTGTTGGTTTTTATGCCTATAAATTTGTTGAGGACATTCTGTGTTCATGTTAAGCTCAATGCAATTTTTGTGTTAGTTTACAACTTTTATGCCTATAATTTCATCAAGGTGTTTCTGTATTTGAATTTATCAAGTGTTCCATCTATGTAAGGTTGTAACTCCTTTCAGCATTCTATGAGTTTTTGAATTAAGAGCATCCAACAGTAACTGCGACGACAAATTATTAAAATTTATTGATCCCAGATTTTATTAACTTTGGTAACAGTGGTTTTGCCCAGAAAAGGATCTCCAACTCTACTAGTGCCTTTAGTAGAAACCGAAGTGAACTGAGAATCGCCATTGAGTTTTTCATTAAGACATTTTCCTTTCTAGAGTCTTTCAACAGTTCAACTTTCAAGAATCAAAATTCAAATAAAAAAAATTCTAACCCTTGTTTACTATTTAGTGATTTTAATTTATGTGATGGGCAATTTTTAATTTTTTTTTAATTTTTGTTTTGTGCCCAAGTTCAAACATCAAAAAGTTTCAAACAAAATACCAAGGAATTTGGACCCTATGTGGCAATATGGTGAACCTGATCCTTTACCCGAAACTGGAGGTGTCAATAGAATGTATTTGACTTGCAAGTTGTGTGGAAAGCATATGTCAGGGGGTGTCAATAGATTAAAATTCCATTTGGGGCAAATTCCAGGGCAAAATATAGAACTTTGCCCAGATCCATCTCCAGAAATTATCCGACGGGCCATTAAATCGTTGATGGATAAAGAGGATGGCAAAGACACCAGGGCAGTAATGAAAAGCCAACTTGTAGGGAGCTCAAGAGTGGGGGTAAGTGAGAGTGCTTCGTCTGCTTCAGCATCATCTTCCACTCCCAACCCCTCAGCTTTTTCATCCTTTTTTGTCCCTAGAACCACACCTGGTGCACAACCTGGCATCAAATCAGCAATTAAAAAAAAAGGAAAAGGCAGAAGCTGACAGGTTGGTGAGTAGATGTCTTCTATGGAGTGATGTTCCTTTCAACATTGCCAAGACAAACCCATTCTACCAACCTATGTTTGATGTTGTTGCTGTTGTTGGCCCGGGGTACAAAGCCCCTACCTTTGCACAGTTGAGAGGGCCCCTTCTTCAAGAGGAAAAGAATGATTGCACTGCTAGACTGGAGGAGTTTAGGGCATCCTGGGAACACACTGAATGCACAGTCATGTCAGATGGTTGGACTGACCAGAAGGGTAGGACCCTTCTTAACTTCTTGGTTAGTTGTCCCAAGGGGACAATGTTTATGAAATCTGTTGATGCATCTGCACACATTAAAGATGCGTGTTTATTATGTGAGTTGTTGGACATCTTCATTCAGGAAATAGGCCCACAAAATGTTGTCCAAGTCATAACGGACAACGCTGCAAATTATGTTGCAGCTGGCAAGTTGCTTATGGAGAGGTATCCTACCCTGTTTTGGACACCTTGTGTTTCTCATTGTATTGACTTATGTTGGAGGATATAGGTAATATTCCTATGGTGAGGTATATTGTTGAATCATCCAAGAGCATAACAAAATTTATTTACAATCATGCATCTGTGCTTAGCTTGATGAGAAGATTCACCAACAACAAAGAGTTGGTGCGTCCTGCGATAACATGCTTTGCCACTACTTTCATATCTCTTCAGTCTCTGTTGAGTTCTATGTGGGACGTGAAGAGCATGTTTCTTTCACAGGATTGGTGTGAGTTATCTATTAGCCGCAAACCAGAGGGAGAGGGCATATGCAGACTTGTTTCATATGATCAGAACTTTTGGGCAGGAGTAGAGGAGGTGTGTGCCATTTCAGAACCTTTGGTAAGGGTTCTTCGGTTGGTTGATGGAGAGAAGCCCGCAATGGGCTACTTGTATGAGACCATGAATAGGGCCAAAGAAGCCATTCATGCTTATTATGAAGATAAGGGAGATGAGGGGTTAGAGAAACAACAGGTCATATGGAGAGTGATTGATGACCGATGGAACAATACCCTCCATCGCCCCATTCATGCTGCAGGTATCTACTTCAACCCCGCATTTGCTTACTCCTGTGGTTTCAGATTTGATGCCGAGGTGATGGACGGATTCTTCACATGTGTTGAGAGGATGGTGGTATCTGAGCAAGAACGTGAAGATATTTCCAAATAAATGGAAATATAAAGGATGGCAGGTGGCACATTTGGTTTTACCATGGCTATTAAAAGTAGGACGACCAAAATGCCAGGTAAGCTTCAGTTTGTTTCAACTTTCAACTTTCAAATTTAATAGTTCATTGTCTCTTCATAATTTTTGCTTCTCATTTTTATTTTAACTTGTGGATGCTTGGTGGACAAGCTATGGTGGTAGAGTACCCCATCTCCAAAAGCTTGCCATTCGAGTGCTCAGCCAAACATGCAGTTCCTCTGGGTGTGAGCGCAATTGGAGTGTCTTTGACAAAATACATAGCAAAAAGCGCAACAGGTAAAAAAATTTCAAATTAAATTTTTGAAATAATTTGATTATTTTTACTATATAAATTTTCTAAGTACTAATTTATAATCTATGACCCTTTTACAGATTGGAATCCCAACGCCTCAACGACATGGTGTATGTCTACTACAATCTTTGATTGTGGATGAGACAAATTTAGAAAACTCCTGATATGGATGCCATCTCATTGGACAATATTGATACCACTGCTGCATGGAGGGTCGAGACTGAGAGGCCGGCCATGGAATCGACCCCTGATTGGTTAGATGTGGATCCAGAGGCATTAGCGCCAGAGGAGGAAGCAGTTGTACAGCAGGAGGAGCCAGTGGTAGAGGAGGAGGAGCAGGGTTAGGAGGCAAAGCAGAAGGAGGATGTGGAGGAGGAGGTGACACCATCTAGGATGGGCAGTAGCAGTGGCAGCGTCAGCGGCAGAGGACAGAGGCCACCTTTTTTTTTTGCTTCTAGAGGATGATTGGGTCCATTTGTATCCCGAGGGGCAGGGCCTTCTTCCTCTAGAGGAAAAGGCAAAGCCATTCCCTATTCCCGTAAAAGGGGCAGGGGATCTTCATCTTAGTGACTAATTACTTTATGACATGGAGATGACTCATGATGACTCAGGACTCGATTCACTATTTTGATATGTGGGGTAGCACTAGACTTCATATACATATTATATATTAGCTTTCTTTACATGTTTATGTGGAAATGCATTTATTTGATGTTGTGGATACTTTAGATGCTAAAAAATTGAAAAAAATTGAATAATTTTGTATTTTTTTAATTTTGCCGACTTTTTCAAAAAACCCCCGACTTTGCCGAGTTTTTCAACTTTTTTACCCTTGCCGATTTAATCCCGACTTCGACTTTTTCCACATTGATTTCAATGTCTTCCACAGTACTACAACATTGTTTGATAGTATCTTGGTCAAGTATAGTCAAAGACTTGTCAATTAGATGTAAACTCACTGTCCCAAACCATATGTCAAAGTTAAGTCTTAGTCAAGGAATTATGTCAAGGTTAAGATGTCAACTTAAGGTTATGTCAAGGTATTACTATCATGTCACAAAAATTCAAGGTTAAACATCATAGATTGCTCACTAAGTCAATCATTATTAGTCAATTTCACTTGTTGTCCATTATAGGTTAAAGTCACAATCAAAGCAAGCTACTGTTGTCAAGGTCTTACTGTAGCTTATCTCCTCTCTGTATAATAAATCAAAGTCACATCAAAAGGATAAAGAATACAACTTATTCACTACTACCTTGTTGTCCATGTCTCACTACTTAGTAATGGCAAGTCAAGTCAAGGTCTATATCACTAGTCAAGTTTATCATTTGCTTAGTTGTTGCATTCAAGTCACTATACACTCTAGTTGTCACATTAACACAAGGCAATGTCAATGCACCAATGTTCAAAACGTTGTCATGGTCATTAATGTCAAATACGTGTAAGGGGAATACAACTAACAATTGTCAATTCACTGTTCAAAGTCATATTACAAGACCTATTCATAACTTTGTTAAGCCAAGGATATTGTCATGATAATGTCTTTGTCTAGTTGTCAACATCCTTTCCAAATTGTTGCAAGTTATGTGATAGTGTATGCCATAAAAAAAACTTTACTATTGAGGATGACAGTGGAAATTTTGCTATAATTTAGTGTGAACCTTGACAAATGAATCAATACTGCCTTCAATTAGATAAAATTTGATCTTTTACTGTACTCTTGTCCAGATTACTTCACAACATATACTTGAAAAAATTTTGCTCAGAATTAGTGCACAGAGATGCTTATCTGGCTTGTTATCAAAACAAGAAAGGTGTTCAAGTTTGAAACCATACTACTGAAGTGAAACCTTCACAAAACAACCTAGACTCCTTTGATAATGAAATTGAAACCCTTACAACCAGTGTTATAAGGACCAAACCGGACCGGCCGGTTCAGACCGGTCCAACCGTTTTGAGGCCAAAACCAGTTCGAACCAGTGACTTGAATCATTTTTGTCTAGTTCGGTATGGTAAAGTCATGTAGAACGCAACAAGTGGGGCCTGTCTTGCTCTTTTTCTTTTAATGTTTGTTGTAGTTGGGCACTAGTCAATAATAGGTGCCTAATATTCAGGCATATGGCCCTATTATTGCTATGCATTTCATGGTAATGTTAGATTCTTAAAGTAAAAGTGGCATTCTCCTTTTACTTAAATTTTTAACATTACCATGAAATGACTCAGGATGTTTGAGAGTGGTTTAGACCTCATTGGATTTCGTATGGAGAAAATAGAATTTCAGGATTGGGGGGATTGCAACTTAAAAATATTCCAGGATTTCAGGATTGGGGGGATTGCAACGCTACATTGATTTTTCTCATGTACGAGAGTATAGATTCTGGAACTAGTATTTAATCAAGAGCATCAGCCTGGTTCGAGGTGATGGTCGGGGTAGTATGTGAAATTGACTTGTAATGAACATAGGGAAGTGAAATATATGGTATCGGGAACCGGGACCACGTAACCAAAATCAGGGCTTCCCATGTAGTGCCACTCCTAAAGCTAGTAGCCAATAAAGGAGATCCCATGGGACTAGGATACAAGATTAATCCCCAGCTGAGGTAAGGGAACAAGCACACAGTCAAAGCCCTTTCTTTCCTCCAAATCCCCCCAGTAATCCATGCCCAAGTGTGCCCAAGAAAAGCAAGCATAAACACCCAATTCCATAACGAAAAATCATCCCTTCGGGATTGGATGGCCCACCTTCAAACAAGCGATCATAATAGATGAGCAAGGGTACACAATGGTTGGCTCAAATGGTGGACAATGGTAGCACATCAAGCTATTAGGTGGTTGCAAGGGGTTGTTGGCTTCCGGCTAAAGACAAATCTAGGAGAAAATTTCTTCTATAGGGGTCACCCAATCGTGGTGGGTAACAATTCCCTCATGATAAAAATACTCCAAGTTAATTTAGTCAAAAAAAATTTGGCCAATTTTCATCTAGAAGTTCGACTTGGGATTAATTTTATCCACTCCCATTTTTTATAAACTCGGCTTGGTTTAAATTGATTTTCTTTTCTGTGCAGGAAAAAGGGCAAATAATTTAGGAGGAAGAATAGAAAAAAGGTGAGGGGAAATGGGAGAAAATTTAGGGGGACAAGTGAGAGGAAAACTACGAGAGAAAGTAGCGTAGAAAATAGAGAATAAGGATGAGGGAAAATAGGAGAGAACTTATAAGGAGAGAGAAAAATAAATTTGCTCAATTGCCATTTCAACTCAACCTACTTGTGTTAGATTAAATCTTAGCATGGCTTTATTGTACTGCTCTGATCTTTTGATGAGTCTTTTGGTTTTTGCTCAGAGAGAAGGAGCCACATACTTTGGAAGAGGCATGTGCTACCTCTATCAAACTTGAGAAGAATATCACAGCATCTAGGAAGACCCAGGTACCTTTGAAAAAGCTTTTCGATCCAAAGAAATAAGCCCCCAAGACCTACCAGTTCGAGGATTACAATAAAGGAAAACTCGAACCTGAAAACAAAGAAATCCCTTCTAGGATTGTCAGATTGTTGAATGACTTGAGTAACAAGGTTGTTAAGATTGAGAAGATCATTTAGAGTCAACAAAATATACAGGCAAATCAACAACCTGCCAAAACAAAAAGGATTTTCAGTAAGGAAAGAAACTGGAAAATCCGAAGTCTCCAGTGTGTGAAAATTTCTGAATGTTACTCTATGCAGAAATCTACTGTTAGATATGGTTATGCTTCTCCTACTTAAATAAGTTATTAATGTTGAATATTCAAATTAACTGTTTAACATCAAAGCAAAACACATAACAGACTTTCACTGATTCAGATCTAGAAAAGTACATGCACACATAGACAAAGTGACACAAGATTTTCTGGATAATAGTCCCCGGAAAAACCTAATGCAGGAAAACCAATCTTCTGGTTGCTGGAGGGTTTTATTATTAAGTAGTATTTCTAATATAGCAAATCTGGGTACTGTTATCACTCCACCAGATTCCCAAGGCTGAGGAAGGAATCCCAACAGAGGTAACCAGAAACCAAGCTTTTGACTTGATAGCTAGCCCTATCAAGCCAGAGAAGGCTCTCTCCAAAAGGGTCACAGTCAGAAGGGCTGGAGCAATTAGGTTTTAGGCTAGGTATAGAGTGCAGGGGGGTTGTTTTGAATTGATTTGGTTGGGGAAAATCAGTGGATAAAGGAATTAGGTCAAGGAAAGCTAGGTCAGGGAAAATTAGTCAGGGTTGTAGGGATGAATGGGGCAAGGTAGGTACAATGCCAATCACTTGAAGAGAATGGTTATGGAATGGTTTTGAAAACTGTAAGAAAGGCTGAGAAAAGCATAAGGGGTGTATTTCCCTCAGACAGAAGATAATGAAACAAAATATGGCCAGTTACCCAAAACAGAGCATGTGCAAGCATGTATTCTGAATCTCTAACTTGTAAAAGATCATAACATGGAAATAAAAGTGACATGAACAATACATTCAAACATATGTGACTAAAGAATAAATTATGAAAGACATTCAATACAACAGGTATCCCATAAATGTAGCTGCAACTCCACTTTATTAGCTTGGCCAAAACTGAGTACAAATTCCCTTTTTCAACTAGCAAAATCAAATTGATTCCAACTCCCAACTCTTGAAAATGAGTCAAAAATGACATGATGTAGGCCTCAAACAACCTCTCCCAACCTCAGGGGTCGAATCCCTGAGAGGAGGAATTGATCCACTAAAGTTTGAACTGAAACCTAGAGTGTAGGGTGGTCAAAGTGACTCAACCCTAACTTTTTGCAACTGAATCATTACACCTCATATGCTTGATTTACCTAATGTATTTACCCTAGTAAATTGTAATAACATGATAATTACATTCATCTTCATCATTTACATAGGTAAATTCAACTTTTCCCAAAGTAAAAATCAAAACTGGAGTGAAACTCAAAAAAATTCTGAAGACTGCAAAAGCACAATTTCCTTGTAAAACGCGTAGCATTCAG
This sequence comes from Pinus albicaulis, assembly GCA_034641835.2. Classification (NCBI taxonomy): domain Eukaryota; kingdom Viridiplantae; phylum Streptophyta; class Pinopsida; order Pinales; family Pinaceae; genus Pinus; species Pinus albicaulis. The sequence continues at coordinate 945,203,292 of CM076580.1, read as the reverse complement.
GCAAAAATAATGACCTCTATTCAAGGTTGAATTTGAGTGCCTTCCCGGTGTCCAAATCTACTCCATGATGGCTCGTTGGAAAGCTCTTTGTGTCTACTTTCCAGAACTACCTCCAGTTTTCAAAATGATGCCCATTTGCCCTGTCAAAAACTACTTCTCCCAAGGCTAGCAAACACGCAGCGACTAGGGTGCAGAAATGCAAAGTGTTGTTGCAGGCAACTTTTGGAGGCCTTCCTCAACTCCAAATGGAGCTCATGAGTCATGATAGCTCATTGGAAAGCTTATTCCGTCTACTTTCCAAATCTACCTTTTGTTTTATGATTGGAGTTGATTTGCCTTGTCAAAAGTTGATTTTCCCAAAACTGGTCAAAAAGTGCTGAATTAGGGTGCAGAAATGCAGAATGATGTTGCAGGCAACTTTTGAAGGCCTTCCTCAACTCCAAATTGAGCTCAAGATAGCTCACTGGAACGCTCTCTCAGCCTAGTTGTCATTTGACTTATCAAGCAAGTCATTTGGACACTCCAGCTATGAGAAAACTTGATTTTCCCACTGTCACTCCAGAAGTGCAGCAACTCTCTTGTGGCACCTGTATTTTTGACATTTCTCTAAAACCATGACACTTGGGTAAAATCTGAAGGAGGTCATCTAAAACCATGACACATTTGAATTGACATAAAATTACATGAATAAATAAAAATTACATCTTTGTTTTTTAAGTAAATATTACATCTTGGAATGAAACTCACACTTGAGATCAAATTACAACTTTGGAAACTATCTTGGAGGTCATCTTTACATGGTAAAGAGACATTATTAGGATCACTCTCATACTTTGTTGACCTTATGCAAATGAAATGGTGCATTTTTGGACCTTGAAAGACAAAACCCTAATGACCTAATGAGACTTTGAATAACCTGACTTCCACGGTTGACTTTAACTGAGAAAAGACATGATGAAATGAGCTTTTCGTAGGTGTTATTATGCTCATCCAAACATGAAGTTAGGCCAGCAAATGTAAAATTTTGAGGGAGAGTGAGGTTTTATGACTAGGGCTACCATCAGTGAAACAATTTTTAGCATGACTTAATGGAATGAAATAAAAATTTCAGAGTGGGACACCTAAAATAAGAATGAAAAGAGTGATTTTGATCGCTGATGGCAAAATGCATATTCTGACACTAACATTGGCCTTATTGGGGATGGCAGCTCTGAAAGAGGTGTCAAGAACCACAGATCTTGAATTTTGCAGATCAGTGCCTCTTCCATTGGGCCAATACGGTCAAGAAAACTCAAACTGAAATGCAGGACTGAACTGAAAACTCAATGACACAAACTGAATGAAACTGACTCAAATTTGACTAGACTTGACTGAAACAAAGACTCAAAAATTGAACTTACCCTAATGCAAACTTATTGATGGCAGTACATCACCGAGACTTGAGGGCTTCAAATCCTGATGATAACCACCTGCATGCTGAAGACATATTTACAATCATGTGAAGTGATCCTTCTAGTGTAACCAATCCAACAAATGGCTACTTACTGAAATTCTACTCTCATTTTCCTCGAGCAGGCGAAAGAATCAAAAACTAGGCCACTCCAAGTGTCTAATGAACATGTGCTTCTGGTCCATGAAAACAAGAAAATACATCTTCCCTGCTAACTGTAGCAAATCAGTAAAAGGACCTTCAAAAATATGAAATGTTACCTTGTCTTGAGATTCAGCAAAAACACAAGCACACTCTTCATTCTGATCTAAAAGAACACTTGGTTGTTGATCTATTGGAGAGCATAGGGAAGTATGACTTTCTGCAATCTAAGTGTTGGTTGCAAATTCCTGAAGCATGAGCAACTCTGATTCTTTCTCTGGCATATTGTCTCTCTTAGGCTCATACTCCTCAAATTCATATTCTAAATCATCTTTGAAGAGAAAACATTCTTCAAGATTGTTAAACATGACAGCCCTATCTTCTTCATGAGAAAAAACAATATCTATTAGTTGATCTTCGTGCAGGAAACTATCATCACAAATCAGTTTACTCACAACAACTTCCTGTATGGCTTCATCATTTTCATGACTATAATCATTCAAACCCAGACTTTCATTTTCAATAATGGAAGATGCTTCACTCACACATTCTTGACTATGTGAACATTGTAAGAGCTGCAAATCTACATTTGCTTGGGCTATAACATGATTTTTCAGGAGCTGATCTATCTCATCTTCAAACAAAGGAGAAAACTGAGTTTTAAAGCAATTTACATTGATTTGGTGATCTTCATTTTCAGGATCAGGAATTGGCACTTCTCTTTCTTGGTCCCAGTCTGTCTCATCTAAAGAGGGATCTACTGATTCTTGTTGGTGATGAAAAGGGTTATCATGCAAAGGCTCAAGGATCTCTTTAGCCAAGGACGAAACTGCTATTCTTGTTGGGAGGAAAAATCATTAAGGGATTCTATGAGCTCATCATCTAGACACTCTCCATCCCCATACAAATTTTCAAGAAACTCAATGAAATTATCAGAGATCTCACAACAACTATCAATCATCAACAAGGAAAAATTAGAACTTTGACAATGTTGAAAGAAAACTAAATGAAAGTCCTTTAGAGAATATAAACTAGTAGATGGTAGATCCTCATACCATGATCTCGTTTTTTCCTCCAAGGTAGCCATAAACATTTTCATCAAACAATCTTCAGGAAATTCAATCTTTAGTCTATGAATATGCAAATGAAATTTGACCAAATGCAAACTAGCATCTTCACCGTCTTGACCAGTGTGGAAAAAGTAAGCAAAATGACCTGACTTTTTGAAAAAATCCTGAATTTTTCCTGGAGCCAACTTTATCGACCGACTTTTTGCCGACTTTTTCATCCCTGAAAAATTCACGATTTTATCCTCGAAGTCCCGACTTTTTGTCGAATTTTTCAAAAAAAAAAGTGAGTGAGGTAGTTTCTTTAATAATTTTTTTTTTTTTTTTAAATCAGGATTTTTTCCAAAAATGAATATTTTGTATTTTTTTTAGTTTTGCCGACTTTTCAAAAAACTCCCTACTTTATCGAGTTTTTCAACTTTTGGACCCTTGCCGATTTAATCCCGACTTCAACTTTTTCCACATTGGTCTTGACCCTTAAACTTTGCCAATCTATATGAGGAATACGGTTCGGAAAACCAGGAATATGAGCTCAATTCATAGGAGCATACCTTCGAGCAATCAAATCCATTTTGACAATAATGAGTCACCAAGATTCTGAAGTCATCAAGATTCAGAAGAGGAATGGATCTATCTCTTCACCCTTCATCATTTGGAACATCTGCATCTGATTCTCAAGAAGCATTCTTCTTTGCACAGAGCCACCTTGGTACATCATCTCCAATGTTGACCACATGTCATGTGTTGTATTCTTACCAGCAATATGAGGAATCACGTGGTCCTTGACTCCATCTATGATCAAAGGCTTTGTGCGCGCTTCATTTTCTTCATATTTCTTGAGTGGATCTGCATCGGTTGGTACAGCAGGTGTCTTCTCTGCATGATCTTTGAGACCATAATCATCCGGAACTAAGAGAATTTTGGCCTTCTAGATAACAAAGTTGGACATACCGTCCAATCTATCTTGATCCCTCAGTCCATATCAAGCTATCTTTGCTCAGATCTGAAGAAAACAGTGCTTTTCCCTCTAGATCTGGGTTTCTTGGTGACTAGAAACCCTCTAGTAGCTGCTTCTTGCTGAAAACTGACTTCCCTCCTAGAAATCTTCCACCAAAACTCAACAAACAGTATTCTCTGATCCTCCTGATCGAATCTCAGATATGTTTGGCTCAGATCCGTTGAATAATTGTCTTCCTCCCACCTTTGTTGCCTTAGCTAGGTAATATTCTACACCTGCAGAATCTCTACCCCACCATTACTGTTGAAGGTCTGAAGCACTGCTTTCGAATCTTGGCAAAGTTCTTCTGAAACAAGAAAAGTGACTGGATAGCGTCCTCCTGGCTGGCCCAGCGCAGTCCCAGTGTTGCTCAGAAGTGGACTGCATAACCCCAGACTGGGTGACACAGTCCTTACGCTGACCTAGGATGGGACTGCGTAAGCCTAGAGGCCTTCTGCAACTTCAGCGCTGTCTCCTGGATCCGCTTTCCCTTGCTGTCAAGATGCCCTTTCCGGATCTGCTGCTTCTTCTGCCACCCTGCAGAAAAATATTTCTTCAGTTGATTGCTGGAGATTCAGCTTGATATGTTATCGCTCTGATACCATGTGAAAATTCTACTGCAGTGTATTGGTTTATTTCCTCCTACTTGATTTAATTAATACAGGTTATTTTCAGAAATTAGATTTAGAAAATATCGAAAATAAACACAACTACAACCTACACATGCAAATCATTTACTGAATAATGCACTCATGCAACAAAGTGACACATGGATTTTTGGACATAAGTCCTCGAAAAAACCCAAAGTAGGAAAACCAATTCAACAGATATGAGGGTTTATTATTAAGTAGTTCTGAGTACAGCAAATCTGGGATCCACACTTGGAAAACCTGACAGAGAATAAAAGATATCTGATCTATAGCTAACCTGAAGATCTAATGCCAAATATCTGACTGATCCACACCCTCAAACGGGATTTACAGGACTCAGCCCGAATCTGGCCCTAGAAACCCTCAGCGCAGCTTCTGAAACCCCAGTGTTGCCCTAGAAGGCCTGCATCAGCCTCTGCATGGCCCTAGGAGGGCTTGCGTCACCCCTGGAGGGTCTACGATGCCCCTGTGCTGCCTCTGCTAGGCCACCGTCAGCCTTATGTGGCCCTATCTGCCTCTACGTTGTCCCTGCGGGACTGCGTGGCTCTGAAGCCCCTCTGCGTTGTCCTTGTTGTTGCTCCTCTTGCCTCTTGCTGTCTCTTAACCCTGGAATCAGAACATTCCCTTGGCCAATACTACCCCTCACTGCAGGAAATTCCTCCAGAAATTCTTAGCAAACCCGCCCTAGAATTCCAGATCTATTCCTCAGTTCTACCAAAATTGTGTCTTCAACTAACCCTCAAGCCTTTCTCTTATACTTTTTCGTTGAACCCTTCAACAGCCGAGATTAAATCATCCATCAACGGCTGAGATTAAAATACTGCTTGATCCATGTGACTTAAGACAATTTCAGCACATGTGTTAATTAATTCACTTTAATTATTTTATTTTCCTAAGTTAGACTTAGGAAATCCATTAAAAATAATTAATTATTTGAATAACTTGAACACCAACTAAAATTTCTCAAATCCATTTCTGGGTCTTGTAGATCAAGTGTACTCTAGTCCCTCCACAAAATTTGGGAGCTAGAGCACAACTGATGCTACCCCAAATACACAAAATCTCAACAGCTACCACCGCCACCGCCACATCTGTACTGCAGCTCCCTCTCAATCTGTTGCATCTGTGCTACAATCTGCTGCACTACATCTTCAATTGCTGAGAGAAGCAACTGAATCTCCTGCCTAATCTTTAACAAACAAGTCAGTTAGGTTGCATCCTCATCATTGAAGCTCCATCGGCTGCTGATCTGCGCTGTCATCTGGAGGATGATGCACAGCTACAACTCTGTACTGCGTAAGCAGACTCCCTCTGCACTGCTGAAATCACATCAGCCCCTTGTGCTGAAATCTCTCACACTGCTGCTGCACTGCGTTGTCCTCCTTAAGCCTCCACGTTGCTCCAACTCTGCTCTGCGCTATTGAAGTCACATTAACCCCTACATTGTTGTTGTTGCATCTGCACTGCGCTACTCCTTCCAGCCTTCAGATCTGCCTTTGCTTCATCCGTGATTCTCTGCACCAACTGCTCCACTTGTCCCACTACTGTCTTAAGCCTCCGTAGCTCGAATGTGATCCAAGAGATGAGTTGCTCAGGGATCTCGCTACTGTCTTAAGCCTCCCGTAACTCAGATGTGATCCAAGAGATGAGTTGCTCAAGGATCTGGAGTGTAAAAACTCTGGTAAACTTGAAAAAGTATATATTATTATTGATAAAAGATGAGATATGAGATATTCTTACAATGGGGAATCACCGAGGCTTTAAATATAGCCTCATGGTGTCCCTTGGTGAAGAGGCATGATCTTTGATCATGCCCTTTCACTTAATAAAACCTAATATAACTATATCTAACTAATAATTAATAAAATATACATAACATTGCCCCTCTCTTAAAGATGCTTTGTCCTCAAAGCATACGTAATGATGGACAATGTTGACGAATGTCTGGTTTTCACGAGCGGCGAGCTCTTGCTTCCCACATTTTAAAAAGATCGTGGAGCATCGTCTCGAGTTCAATCTTTTTTTGATGGGGATAGTGACCAAATCTGATATTGACAGGGTCGGATCCTGTCTTGACTTCTATTGGATGTTTGATTTTCCTATCGGGAGGCACTTTTATGGGAAGATCCTGGAATACCTTTTCGTGTGTCCGAACTAGTCCTTGTTCTTCAGGTGACTCTTCGTGGCTCCCTTTTGAAGATAACATTTCTAACTGATGACATTGTACTGTAGATGTTGGCGCTCCTATTTGAGTCATCTTCGTCATCAGAGAGGAAGATACGACTTGATCTTCTGGGGCTTGGAATCCATACAACCTGTGTTTCTGCCCTTTCCACTTAAAACTTATAAACTGCTTCTGATGGTTGGCAGAATAAGTACCTAAATTTTGTAGCCATTGAATTCCTAAGACCACATCCACTCCTCGTAATGGAACGGTGTAGAATGGAGATTCTAAATGAAAGTTTTTTATCTTTAGTTTGACCTTATGGCATTTCCCTACTTTCTCAATCTTCTTACCATCGGCCACCATTACCTTCATATTAGGCATGGGGAAGGTAAATATGTTAAGTCTTTTTGCCATGGTTGAATCTAGAAAATTGTGGGTACTGCCAGTGTCGACGAAAACCATTACGTTGTTGTTCTTGATATTTCCTCTTAACCTTAGGGTTTGAGGTTGTGATATGCCTATCATAGCTGATAATGACACTTGCAGAATAGTTTCGCCATCCATTCCTGGAGAGAACTCTAAGTTGTCTTCTAATCCTTCTATATATAAATCATTATTGTTAGCGTCATTAGTTGCTTCACAACTGTATAGATTTTTCGCTTTTCCATTAGCACATATGTGCTTAGGGTCCCAGTTTTCACCGCAACGCTTGCACTTGCCCTCTCTCATTCTTTGTTTTTCCACACTATTTTTTTCTTCTTCACGAAGATGGAGTGGGACATATTTTGTGTCATCTATATTTTCAGATTGAGGAAATCTTTGTCTCGAATATACTTTTTTTGGTTTTGATAATCTTTCAAATTTCTTTTCAGCAGCTTTTGCTTTTTGCCTTGCTACTTCTACGGACGTAATTTCATGTAGTTCGAGCTCTTCTTGTATATGGATTTTAAGTCCTGAGATGTAAGACTGGATTAAACGAGATTCCGACAATCCGGGTACTCGTGTTGCCAAGGTCTCCCATTCTCGAGTGTACTCATCCACATCTCCTTTTTAGCGTAATTTGATAAAGGTTGAAAAAAACTTTTCTTCTTTTATGCCTTGAAACCTTTTGAAGAACGCATCCTTAAATTTCCTCCAACTGATAGCGAGCGTCGTCTTTTTCCACCACATATACCAATTATATGCTTCTCCTTCCATTTTCATGGAAGCATGCTTAATTTTTTCATCATCACTAGTAATGTCATAAATCTCAAAATATTCTTCTGCTTTATTAAGCCATGCAACACTATTTTTTTCATTACCATCAAATTTGGGTAGCTTGATTTTGGCTCTTCGCTGATATGCTACTGGTGGAACAAGAAGGGGATATTGATTAGCAAATGCATTCCAGAGCTGCTTATTTTGAAAATCTGCATTGCTATCTTCTTGATGATGTGGGGAATCGGTCTTTTCTTGATGCTCTTCTGAGTTTCCTGAATCTGCGGAATTGTTTTGTTGATTTTGTTCCATGTTAGGAAATATTGGGGATTGTGTCTGACTTAACTTATCTATCTTATCATTTAGCTTATTGAAGAGTTCTGTCATATTGTTCATTGCTTCGCTATGCTCTGTCATCTTGTTCATTGCTTCGCTATGCTTTTCTGTGGCTTCGTGATGATTTAGCCACATTTGTCTTTCTATTCGATTTGTCGTATCATGAATCTTTTTGATGTCGTTGGAGTGCCCTGCAACTGTACCTTCAAGATCGACTAATCTTTTTCCGAATTCTTCGGAATTATTATTGATTTGTTTCTCAAGATCTCCCAATTTCTTCTGGAATTCAGCGATCAACATCGATGAAGACATTGAACGTGTATGAGGTGGGGAATATTTTTCTGCCAGTTTTCCCCTTCTTCTTTTTTTAAATTAATTAATTAATTAAATTAATTTTTTTTTGAAATAATAATAATAATTTCTATTATTATTATATATATATATATATATATATATATTTTTAAATAATAATAATAATTATTATTATTATTTTATTATTTGAATTATATATATATATATATATATATATATAATATTGTTTTTAAAAGTCACTTTGTTTTGAAAAGGCACGTTGTTTTGAAAAGGGGAAATGGGTTTTTAATACCATGGGCCCAAAAACCACGAGCTTGTAAACCACGAGCAATTACTCTTCCTTTTTAATTTTACTTTTACTCTTCCTTTTTAATTTTACTTTGTCTTCACATGTACGTATATCTCTCTTTTTACTTTTTCTTTTTCTTTTAATTTATTTCCCCCTTTATGTTAACTTTCCTTCTCTCTTTTGATTTTATATATATATATATATATATATATATATTTCTTCCTTCTTCTTTTAAAAAAAAACAAATGTTGCTACCCACAAGCACTTGGTTTTAAAAAAAATCTGCAATTTTGGAATTTTCTTGTAATTCCTTAATTCTGGGTGATCACACAGATCCCGAAGAGCGATAATACCAATGGAGTGTAAAAACTCTGGTAGACTTGAATAAGTATATATTATTATTGATAAAGATGAGATATGAGATATTATTACAATGGGGAATCACCGAGGCTTTAAATATAGCCTCATGGTGTCCCTTGGTGAAGAGGCATGATCTTTGATCATGCCCTTTCACTTAATAAAACCTAATATAACTATATCTAACTAATAATTAATAAAATATACATAACAGGATCCCGCCACCACTCTGTAGTTGTTCTACAAATCATTGTCGCCCCACTTTCGTGGTTCATGAGTGCTCATGGCTGCATCGTCTTCTGACCCATCGTCTGCCACAACAGCCTTGGAAGTAGAAGCTTCTTTGTCCTTCTTCTTCTGAGGACAATTGTTGGAGAAATGTCCTAGTTCGCCACACTGGAAGCATTTGATCTTTGACAGATCCTGCTTCTTCATCCCTTACTGCCTCTTTGATGCCAAGGTTGCATCCTCTTCATCTCACTGGATCCCGTGTTGCACTGCTTCTTGGTGAATCTGTGAAGTTCTTCTTGATGCATGATTTCCCACAAGTTGTCCCAGTCGGGAAGGTCCGCTCTACCCAAGATACTTTGAACAAAGGTTTCCCACTCGTTTGTGACCGCATTGAATGCAGTCCTGACCATCACATCATCCTCCACCTTTGCTCTCGTGGCAGTCAACAGGTCTCTAATAGACTGTAATCTGAAGAGAAAGTGCTCCATGTCTTCCCCCTTGGTCATCATGAATGACCGCGTCTGCGTCTCCAGAAGCATCTTCCTCTGGACGGACTTCCCCTCATATAGGGTTGTTAAGGCCTTCCACATCTCATTAGCTATTTTCTTCTCAGCTATATGTCGGACAATATGGTCCTTAACTCCATCCATTATGAGCTTCTTGGCATGTGTCGCAGCTTCCTTATGCTTCTTTAGGAGATCTGCATCGGTCGGCGTGGCCAGGACCTATTATGCATGGTCTCTTAGACAATATGCCTCCAAGACTATCAGGATTCTAGCCTTCCAAACTGCAAAGTTGGACAAGCCATTCAACCTATCCTGATCATGTAGTCCGTGGGGTGCCATTTGCTAAGAAAATCTGTCGGAGCTCCTCCTCTCTGTGCTAGAGATCTGGATCTAGGGTCCTTGGTGAAATAGGCACCCTCTGCTCCCTTTGGCAACTGATTTCCTCTCTCTATCTCCCAGTGCTTAGGCTAAATTCTGAATCTTCAAAAATTTAACCCCACCAAAAACTTCTGAAGCTCTGCAGCTCTTCTTCCATCACTTTTGAACAGACAGCTTCAGATCTGTGTCACCCTAGCTGGCCTCTGCGTGAGCAAACAGTCCCAGTGTTTCCTCTTCCCAGTAAGTAGGTGGGCCTACATGGAGACAGCGTAGGATTGTGTCACCCTAACCTCTGTGTGGCTCTGCTCCCTCTGAAAACTGCACTGTCCCTTCAGATCTGGCTTTCTGCTACTACTTTTGCTTTCTTTGTTGCTTTCTGCAGCAAGATTCTTCAGTCTTCTCCTGGTGACCCTGCTAGATCTGCAATCGCTCCGATAGCATGTGAAAATTTATGAATGTTACTCTATGCAGAAATCTATTGTTAGATCTGGCTATGCTTCTCCTACTTAAATAAGTTATTAATGTTGAATATTCAGATTAACATCAAAGCAAAACACATAATAGACTTTCACTGATTCAGATCTAGAAAATTACATGCACACATAGACAAAGTGACACAAGATTTTCTAGACAATAGTCCCCGGAAAAACCAAATGCGAGAAAACCAGTCATCTGGCTGCTAGAGGGTTTTATTATTAAGTAGTATTTATAAATACTGCAAATCTGGGTACCACACTGGTAAACCCGACAAAAAAAAATATAGATCTGCAGTTAACCTGCAATTCTGAAGCCAAAATATTAACTGATCCACACCCTCAAATGGGATTTACAAGACTCAGCCAGATCTTGGCCCTAGAAACCCCAGTGATGCCCCTAAAGCCCCTGTGTCAGCCTCTGCATGCCTCTGCGTTGGCCTGGAGAGGGCTGCGTAAACCCAGAATGGGTGACGCAAACCCTACGCTGCCCTTGAGGATCTCTGCGTAACCCAAATGGGTCCTCAACTAACCAGCGCTGCCCCAGAAGGGACTGCGTAGCACCTGCGTAGTTGAAGTTGCCATTGCGTTGCGCAACTGCAGCCCTCTCTATTGCTGCTACCTCTGCTTCTCTGTGTTGCCTCTGGAAGCTGCTCTCTGCCTCTTGCTGATTCTAGGCACTGAGATCAGACCATC